>CM021104.1:333912841-334184404 GCA_007115665.2 Sequoiadendron giganteum | reverse complement strand
ATAATCAAGGTGGAGAAAGTGTATATCTTGAAACAAATTAAAGGTAATGGATCTCATTATATGAATACAAGGCCATCCAATATTCATATTATAGTTACTTTCTTCATCTATGGAAAATAACTCTATAGGTATGGTTTTAGGTTTCATAGTAATATCCTAGATATTAACCTTTATAATGGTAGGATTCTCAATATTATCCCAAAATATAAGGGAATAGTTAGTTCAAGTAATATGATATTCACCACAACCCATCCTTTTGAGGAGGGAAAATGGCACAACATTGATTATAGACTCATCATAGATCTTGATAGATTTAATCAACTAATCATGAGTTTGGACTTGTAGGAAAAGTGTAGGGTCACCTCACCTAAATTTATCATCATTTGATGGTAGTTGTTTGAAATTAAGCATGAAATAAGTGTCCTTAAGATTAAATCCAAGTTGGTAAGGATTACTTTTCATATTATTGATGTAAGGGGGTTGATGTGGTTCATTTCTCATGTCCCAAACCTAGAACATTAAGTAAATAATTATTATGAGTAAGATATTCCTTAAGAATGTTTGGGATGTGAGATAATATTTAATCATGAAATGTCCCATTTCACATTTTCTTATATGTATTGAGTTCCATAAGGCATAACATTTCTTTATCAAATATGTGTTGATATTTGGTTGAACTATATTATTTATAATGTGAATGTAGGAATGTGTATGTTAACATTTTTTGTTGTTCCTTGGGAATTATTGAGATAAGGTTTTGGTAATACCAACATGACTTGGTGTCATTCCCTTGTATCTTATGGAAAGAGCAATAATTATCAAGAATATTACTTTTGATGTCTTTAATAGGGGCCATAGTTATTGTCAAATAAGTACTCATTTCATCTATCTCTTTTCTTGTTATTGTTATTTGAGGGAAAGTAAATGGGATTAAAAATTTTACTTCATAAAAATATAATTATTTCAATCATAGATATAATTTTAAACATAATTATTTTGTGTGTTCATATTTTGGGTGATGAGCCTCTCACTCACTCCATAGGTTCTTTACCCTCTATCGATGGTATCCTAGTTGATCCTTAAAACACTTTACAATATGATGAGGGCATGTAGGAAGTGATCACACAAATCCCAATGGTCCATGTTAGGTACAATTTTTGATGAACAGATGAATTGGATCCAACATGTGTTGAAGTGCACTACAAACTCGTTAGTGTCTTAATTTACATGCAGGAATTGTCAAGTTCCTATCCTTGAATAATTGTTCATATTGAATGCTTGAAAAATTTACCAATAAGTTCATAAAAATAATCCTAGGGGTGGATTTCCCTTACTTTTATCATGCATTATTTAATGTGTGATTTTTTTATCCACCCCTTTTGAATTTTGGAAAACTTAAGATCAGTGATAAATTTAAGAAACCCCCCTCAAAAAAAGATATAAAATCCTAACTAATCTTTCATTTATTTAGGAAAACTTATTATTTTCTATTGGCGAATCTTTCCTTTTTTTGAAAAAAATTATTAATTTTATTGGTGATTTTTTTTACATCACTAAAATTTTGTAGAAAATTTTGGTGAATCTTGAAAAATAATAGGAAAATGCATTAATTATGATGGTGAATCTATCCAATCTAAAAAAATTCTCATGGAAAATTAGTGGCTAGAGGGTGGAAATTATCAATGGATTGAAGGGGTAGACTATAATATTTACATTCCACCATTGTTTTAACATATAATATAATGATTTGTATTCTACAAGGTAAAATGTACCCATGATCTATAATTCTCATGGGGCTCAAAATTTATTTTAGATCATTGATCTAATGACCCTCATTGTACTCTATAAGGTAAAATTTACCCATAATTTATAATGCTCATGAGACCTAAAATTGAGGGGCACATGAGCCTTATAGATCATGGGTACATTTTACCTAGTGGAATACAACAAGGACTATTAGATTATATTATAAATCAATGGTGGAAACTAAATATTATAAATATGGTCCAAAAGAAACTAATAATTATGATATACAATTAACAAATTAATATAGATTTCTACTACAATTTATAAAATTTAAGCAAATCTGATGTAATCATGTATCAAATATTGTGGCATTTTTTTGAGTTAATTAATAAAATAAATTATTTGGTGATTTAAATAAGAATATAATAAATTTTTGTAAAAATGTGGCGATTCAAGTCATATTGTAGATCAAACTATTAGCCAATTTTGGGTCTCTAAGTTTCAACTATTAGCCAATTGGCAAATATTAGCCACTTAAAAACTCACTGCTTAAGATGTGAATGGAAATAATATGCTACGAATGTTGAAATATAGGGGTTCTTTATAATTATTTTAGATAATTCCTCAAGAAGGCATTTTGTGAAGTAGACACCAACTCCTACAAACATGATCCTTGTGAGATGGGCATGTGAAATAGGTTGATCTTGAAATTGAATGTTATCTTGGTATCCAAGGATGAATAGATAAGTTTTTTCTGCATTTATTTGTTGAGGTTCTAGTAGTCTCATGTAATTTTTTACCATGGGAATCCCACTAGGTTATATGTTATAAACTTGTTATTGGGGAGGCGCAAAAGCATCATTGCTAGTATTTTGAGAGTAGAAATTTAGGTCAGGTAAATTGGATTTCCCTAGCTTTGGTCATATCTAGTAGCACAAGGATTAGTATGTAGTTTCCACCTTAGGTCTTTTTTCTATTTTTTCTTAAAGAGGTTGTTCGACACCTCCAACTTTAGGCATCTTAATCCATTATACCAAGGTAGCTATAATGCCTATGGTTTTTATATCCTCTATTATTTTAGTTTCACCAAATTGAGGTGGGTTTTTTTTATGAGTCACACCATTTGGTCATTCATCTACAAATCTTATTGAAAACATGATGTGCTAAAAATAATTCAAGCTAGTAGACAAATTGAAGGTCTTCATAGGCCTCATGAGCCTCTTTTAGGTTTCTTTCAAAATAATATATCTATAACTTGTGATAGGACAATCCTATTCATGGATTTTGAATTGAACAAGCACTCAACATACTTTGCCTTGATTTATTTTTGGATAATAGTATACATTCAATCTAAGTTAAGTTGTTGAAGGTAATAAAGGTAGGAAATTTTCTTGTATATCACATTTTATAATCATTAGGTTTGACAAGGTTTAAAATTTTTGTGTAGATGAAAGGAGCCAAATGAATTCTAGTTGACCTAATATTTAAAGTCCATAGTATGTAGACTTATGGTTTTTTAAAATGTGAACTCCAACTAAATAGAGTGCTAAAATCAAATATCTTATTGGATCTATATTTTTAATACATCAAGGTATCGTTAACACCTATACTTGATATATTGAGATGTGCTTTCCATGCATTTATATATGGTGAGTTGGTGCAAGGGAATCAAATTAGGCCATCCAAATTTCATTGAGTAATGCAAATTTATAACATAACAAGCTTGTACCTTAATATTGATTGTGTGGCCTACAATAACCTACAATTGATCCAATGGTGATAAATGTTTATGATTTTCTCACCGCATTGAATAAAAAAATGTACATTTTTTAATTTAAATTTCCTTATCACTATTCATGGGGTTTTGAAGCTCTTTATGTTAATTTTTTACATTTTTAAAAATTATTTTAAGTATTCTAATGTAATTTAACCATTTACCTAAACAAATGTTAAATAAAATACAATGGTAAAAAAATTATACTTAAAGGAAGTACCAATCAAAGGTACATTGATAATCACAACATGACAAGATGACTTAAATCTTCTAGATTTAACGTGCAAGAATAAAAATCAAACAAAATATACAAGATTATTTTTCTAAAGACTATAATAAAAAAAAATCTCAACCAAAGAGGCATTTCTCTTTGATTGAATCATAAAGATCAAACTCCTATTAGAAGTATAAAATTAACACACTTGAAACCATAATAAAAAATAGATTCGCATAAGAGGCACCTAATGCAATCAAGGCCACCTATAGTAAAAATTGCTACCAACCAACCCTTGTGAACAAAGAAGGGCCTTAAAACAATACCATATGAACAATGTGATTCAATAATTAAAAAAAAATTGTGAATCAATTGAAAAAAAGGGTTCCAAATTTATGCATGAAAATAGAGAATATTGTTAAATCAATAGAAAGTTGGGCAAATCGATAATGAGAAAGTGATCAATAATCATATAATGCTCTAAATTTTTATTAGGAGGAATAGTATCATCCTCAAAATAAATATTGATGGGTCGGCCTCCTAGGAGAAAGGTACATCATGTGATTGAGAAGGAAGGAAATGATCTTCAAAATATAGGTGGGCCTCATTATCACTAGAATAAAAATCACTACAATAATCAAAATAATAGTTATCAATAGACATGGGAGAGTTTCTAAGAGAAGAAGGATCTTGGGAATATAGAAACGTAGGAAGGGCTAGGTTTGGAAGGAATTATCATTATCATAAATTTCATGGGAAAAGATAAAAAGAGAGGTATGAAAAGAGAAAAACATACCTATGGGTTTGTGGTTTGATTTGAGAAGGAAAGAGCAGGTTTTTAGGTGGAGGTATGATCCATTAAGATACATGAGTACTAAAATTACTTAAAATAAATTACAAAAGGTGCAATAATTTAAACAATATAAAGTCACCATCCTTACAAATTTATAAAAGCAAAAAATAAAATTTAAATTAATATACATCTAATTAACATTAGGTGCTACTTTTAATTTTTAATATATATTTAATATTTATAAGAAAAGGAAATACAATGGATCAAGACAAATGAAACTATGATTTACTAATTGGCTATGGAATATCAAGTGACTATGCATTGAAATGTTGTACAAGAACAATAACTACAAATACAAAATGGGAAGTGAAAACTTGATGAAATCATAGAATAAAATATAGATGTGGTTATGCTAGAGTTTGTACAATCATCCAAACATCTAGCTCAAATAGAAAACTAAACTACAATGGAGACCTACGAAACGATAACAAAAGACACTAGAACAACAAAAAGGAGATAAAATAAAATAACATCTTAAAAAAATATTTAAACTATTTAAAATGAGAAAAATAGAAAGAAGATAATTAATATAAAACCATTAAAAGGAGACTCGATGCATAATTTTCCCCATGAACCTCCTCTCAATCTTTCTATCTAATGAAATGGATTTACTGCAAAATTATAATTCCCTTTAGTCTGTGGCAAGTAAGGTAGTTAACACAATTTATTTGCAAGATGGTGGTCTATTGCAAAGTGTCTAGGCAAATGAGTTTACTTGGGGAGAAGGGTATGTGGGTGGTTTTATCCCAAGACATTATCTTCTTTACAAGAAAAGGTATGAGGAAGTATATGAATCAATGAAATTATCCCTTCTCAAAGGATCGTTGAGCTTCTTGTACATAGCCTTGAACATGCACCATTTCGAGTTTTCCAAGGAAGAAATATATATAATTTCAAGAAGAAATTCCATGATCTTTCTTTCATTCTCTTGCATGATTGTCCTCATGGGCTGCAAGTGAGCATTCCTCTAGGTCATCAAGCAAACAAAACCAATGTTCTAGTTCCTGGCATCAACATAACAGTCCACTCTCAGGCACAAGCAACAAGTCAAGTGTAGTTGTTAGCCTACGAGGGTTAGGGTGAAAATTCGGTGAATATAGTTCATAGGGGCTAGTTTGAAATTTTTGCAATGTTTATTTTTTTGAATTTGTTGTGTATGTATCTGCTAGACAGGGGTGGTAGGGTTTTCAATTGCAACATTTTTGGGTTTCAAAGGCATAGAATTGGGAAACAATATCTTGTACTGGGATCAAAGCAAATTTTCGTATGATTTTGGGTAGATGGATTGTTTGGTCTCTTATGTATCTTCTTCCTTATAGCTGAAATACTTTATGTAATTACATATTATAATCTATTAATATATTTATAGGCTTCTTGCCTTTTGTTAAAAAAGAACCATTAAAAAGAGAGAAAAAATTGGAGAATGGAACTCATGAAATCACTTGCATCTAAGACAAGATAAAAGATGGTGACTACATAAGAACTTTTCAAAATGGTCAAGTCTTTGTTTTGGTCTTTCAACCTACAATCAAATAGAAAATGGTGTTGGTTTGTGTGTTATGTTAATTATAGGTGTGTTTAGAATTAAAAGAACAATAATGTAAAAGTATACAAATCAATATAACTTGGGTCTATAGAGATATTACTATCCTACTATGTATGGAGAAGAAACCAAGTAGATAGATAATCAAGTGATCCTAAAGAGAAAATTAGAAATCATAATATATTATGAAAATAGGGATTTCAAAGATTTTCTAAAAGAAAAATGCAATAAAATCCCACAATTTAATGCTCAAGAACACAAGGAAGTATAAATTTTGATAATATAAAAAAGATATGTCAAAATTATATACAAATACCAAGAAGAGAGAGAAGGGAAGAGGAGATAGAGATTCTAAATGAACAAAGACAATATCACCTATTTTAGAAGCTCATGGATGAAGGTCTTCAAAAATAGGTGAAAAGAGGTTATCTCTTTCTAGAAGTAGCTCTTCTAAGAAACTTGTAAGTCAACAATGGAAAACCCCACAAAAACCTACAAGCTCGAGGAGTTACACACTATGGATGAAAAAAAACTCAAGGAACTTGGAGCAACAAGTTAACAAAATGATCAACTATAGCAAGAATATTGTACAAGGAATGTTGTAGAGTTCAAGATTACATGAGAATGTAGAACGTATGTAAAATTAAAAATAGTCGTGTACAAAACCCAAGAGAATCTAATTTGCGAAACTCTCAATCATGCAAAATGATATTTTGGGAAAGGAATCAAAAGAGGATTGTAAAGAACTTTGGAAGACCTATGTTGATGGTGGTTACATCTAAAAGGAATTTGAAACAACACAATTTTGACCATTAATGAGAGTTCATATGATATTAATGGAAAAAATGTAACCATGATGACATCTACATAATTGTGTTTTTGTTCTAAGATAATAAAAACTCAAAGCTATCAAATAGTTACATAAATTACAAAAAAACATAGAAACATTAGATAAATACAATATAAAATATAAGCATACAAAATAAATAAATTGTAAAATCTAAATTAAGAAAGATCATAAAATGCATTAAAATGAATCTCAATACATTCTAATAAATATTAAAATAAATAATTTATTATATCAGAATTACAAAATATGCATATAAACTAATATCTAAATTTTATTAATTTTTATATATCATAAATAAATGTAAATAAAGAATTTATGTTTAAACGTGACATTATCACCAATATTCACCAATCATTAGTTTTAAAATCTTGAGGAATATCCCATTCTTCTAAAGTTGTCATTACACTCAAATAGGTTCTCAATACTCATTTATGATTTAAGTATATTAATCAACCAAGGCATATGGATTTACCTCGTACCTAATCTTAACATATTTTCATAAATAGAAATAATTTAATTAGATAATGAGTTCAAATCGTTGAATCTTGAATGTTGACACCATAGTGGGGTGGACCCTTTTTGGTCACATAGAAAAGAGTCATAACCATACCACCATCTTCAACGTCATAATCTCTCCTTTTCTAGTTAAGTGTAGTTTATGTTAGTGTAAACATAATAATATGAAAATTATAGGACGGTGGATTATGGACCCGGGTATTTTATATTATGTGTGAACTTAATGAATGCAATTAAATATTCCATTGACTTCAAATTGTTTGATGTGGGTTGCATTAATAAAGAATATTAATAATGGTCATGTAGAAGCATATTTAATTTTAAAAAATAAAAATTATGATAAAATTGTAATAGCGAAACTTGCAATTTTATGTTATTTCTTATTTAATTTTGTGTTTGTTTTGAGAAGAGTGTTTTAATATATTTACATATTGATAAATGATGTTATTTTGTTTAAATTTGGTTTCTTGTACTTTACCACCTACTTACCCATTACATACATTTCTACGCATTTATCTATTATCTTATTTATATGTATATATCATAATATGTTCTCTCTATCTATCCATTTGCTATGCTTACATGTGCAAATATTTTCATGTATCTATCACACACCTTGATTTGGCTCATTTTCGATCTCAAGTCAAGTTTGTGGTTATAGGATTGATCCGATGATTGCATACTTGACACTTCTAAATTCAAAATTCAATATTCTCATAAATTGTTTTCCCTCTGAGGACCTATTAAACATAAAATTTGTGTGGTTCATTGTTCTATCTTTCATTTAAAAGCATTCAATGTATTTATTTTAGACTTCCAAGAATATTTAACTATCTGTATATTATTTGCATTAAAACATTTGAATTAGTGCAATAAAATGAATCTAGATCTACATGATAATCCTAGAAGCGTGTATAAGACTGAAAAGTTTTGTCTTTGATTGTTTTTTGAGGGTTGGTTTAGGAAAAATGTAAGGTATTCTTAAATGTTACCAATCTCTAGATATTAGAAAAATAAAAATAAGTGGAAGTGAATTAGATGAAATAGAGAATCAAGTTGTGCATATAACTAGATCAAGTTCACAGGTGCAAGGCATTTCTGCGTTTGCCAAGCCAAATTAGATTCATTCTTTAGGTACATAATTATGTACCATTTTTTTAAAATTTATTATGATATTTTTTATACATTTATTATGATATTTTTTAATATTTTATATTTCAGATAACTTATATCTTTAAGAACCATTAAATTAATCCAAATTAATTTGTTTGTATATACATATTTTTAAAGTGGTCAAGACTACGTTTTTTAAAAAGTTTGTTTTACTTTGAAAAAGACATTAATATAATTAAAAAATACTTGATTGTTTTTTAAAATTAAAAATAGTTTGTCTGTTTTTATAAAGATAATATCTTTATAATGTTGTCATCCCAATTGAAACTTGAAGAAAATGATAGTTGCGCCTTTAATATGATATGTATATTCCTACATAAGTGCATCTTCCAGTAAATGAATTGTATAGAGGAGAATAAGTTACAAAGTAAAAACAGTCCAAAGATACAAGTCAAAGAAGGCCACTGAGAGAACAGCACTGATGATAAAAAATTAGTAACCAATAACCACAATGTGAGAGAATGATTGACTACAATGCCCACCTAATCCTTTCAGATTATGAAAGCTATGTGAAATTTCTTTTCAACATGGTCTGTACTTTTTGAATAACTGCATGTACTTTATCTTTCCATTCCATCCAAATGACAGCATCATAAAGATGGTATTATGCCTGTTTTCTTCTCTTCTTTTGAACTGTTTTCACTTTGTATTAGTGCTCTGTAATCATAGTGTCATGAAAAGCTTGAACAACTGTGTCTAACCTGTAATGTTAAGGCTTACTTTAATACTAAAAAAATTATTGGTTCTAGTTAGTATTTCTAATCAAATCTGTCTGATTGATAACTTTACACAAAATCTATGCAACAATAAACAAATTATTTCTCCTTTTAGGAAGTTAGAAATACTAAAAAAAGAAAAAGAGAAAACTTCATTATCAAGACCATGATAGCTCTGCAAAGAAAAGGGGAAAAGTATCCCTTTTTCATGGGTTATAATTTGTTGCCTTTTGTTTATGTGAAAGTAAATACCAGAATCTACTCCACTGTTTATGGGAAATAAATAGTACTGATTATCCCAAACTGTTTGAAACCACTCTAAACCGTCCTGTGCAACTTTTGTGGTCTTACTAAAACACAATAATTGTTGTCTGCATATCCCTATCATGACCTCATGTTCAAAAAGAAATAATGTGAAGCTTCCATGGAACATAGCCATGAAGAAAATATATTTCCTAACCAGCTGGCCATAACGTATAATCATGTGGAGTACCAGAAGTCTCTGAAAAGTAGGAGATCTTTGACTTCCAGTGTGCATAACAACTAATAAAGCTTTCCAAGCATTATCATGGTACTTACAAAATCCACCTAATCTTTAAAATATTAGCTCTTTGTAAGGTTTTAATATACTAAAATGGTCCTTGTTTGTGTGATATGTCCTACCTGCTCTGCAAGAACAAGTAAAGGTAAGGCCCATTGGCATTTTCTTTATTACAGTACATGATCCATGAAAAGCCTATCTACCTGCAAATTACGTGATCTATGGAAGTGGGGTCATGACTTTCATGTGTAAATAACTTATGCATGTGGATTCTTTGAGAAGACCATGAAATCATTTTCAAGAAATTATTGTACCATCTATATTATAATTTAGAAGATATATGATATTAGTATGGATATAATAGAGAATAGAAGAATTTTAATGTTCATGAGGTCAAAGTATGTTTATGAGACGACAAACACCGTCATATTAGTTCTTAGACTTGTTGAACAACTGCTAAAAAACTTGATAATACGCTCCCATATTTTTCAAACCTTATCCTCTTGGAACACATCTTGTAGCAAAATAACCACTAAAATGTCCATTTATATATTCAACTCTATTGTTTTAATTGTTTGGATTTGTCCATCTTTCTAAAATACATACCATTTAACTTTATTGGCACGAGATTTACATAATTAGTTACAACTCCAAAGAATCAACCAATAGATGGTATTGGCTTTAAAGCTAAATTCCATGAAGCCACTTTACTATTCACTAGTTACAATTTAAAAATAAATAAATCATGATGTAATAGTTTATTAGATTTAATCTCACAGTCACTTGATTTAGGACCAACCCATATTCACATCAAGATTGCCATCATTCACATAGTGACATTGACTAATCCATTTCAAAACAACAGCAATACAAATAATCCATTCTCAATTCTATATCACCATCTTAATTAACAAAGGATATATCACTCCATTTACAATTCTATATCAGCTACTAAAGTTAAAGATTATGCAGACCTTTAAGTACATTAACCTTTTATAATTATTACTTGTAAAAAATACATTTATCTACATTTTTTAGGGGAAGAGGGGCAAGGAGATGGGAAACATATTTACTTATAGTTATTACAACTAAACTTAAAATATCAACTAGCATATAATTTATCATAATAAGTGATTTTATTAATAAGATAATTGATTTAAAATAATTATTTTAGTATATTTTCTTGAAAAATATTGAGCAAAAAATTTTACTGGTAATTAGGTTTCATATTGTCTATTTATTCTAATCCAGTATCTTCAAATATCTCTTAGTCATAATTTTTTCACTTATTCTAGTGTTGGTTGGGCTTCCCTATGCTTAAAGATACTCTACACTACAAAGTGTTTTGAACTTGATTAGTTCCTCTTAAGGCCCACCCTTCATTATACAATAATCTTAGTGATCTCTCTAACTTCATTCTCCAACACTTGTGCTCAAGAAACATAAACTTTAGCATTTAACTCAGCCTATTTCCTCTATATTGGCCAGTTTATTTCTAATGTAGGAGCGTCCAATATATAAGAGAGATATTATCTCAATAAAAAATATTTTCTTTTACATTTTTTGTTTTGCAAGTACATGGGATTGCCATAGTCATCATGTTCTTACCATAGATGTGTATTCATTCAATAATCATCAATTTCAACACACATGGTTCTAGATAATAATCTTATTATGTGGTATTGCATTCACATTACTACCTTCAAATTGATTTCAAAGCTTTAGGAGGTTGTATTATATCATGTCATGTTATTTCTAAGTATTTTTTATGGATTAATAAGTTACGCCTTGTAAACCTCACTTAAAAAAGGCCAAATTTAGCTATACACAACATATTTGAATATCATTCTAATTAATAATGATATTCATAAGAAAATTTGTCTTAGGGAGGTTCATGATGAAGGCCATATGATGGAATCATATAGGTATGTATCACTTGTGGTTGTACTGTCATAAATTGCCACCCTTGGAAATTTCACACTAAATTTTGTCCCTCCTAAATTATTGAGCCTAATTAAGCTCCTAATTTCCTAAATTATGCATTCTATATCCTATTTTTACCACTTTCCAAGAAATTGCAAGGATTAAACAAAGGTATTCATTTAATGTTTTGTCCTTGACACCCTATTTTCTGGAAAGTAGGGCTAGGACTAGGATGCCCTTGGGAATTTGAGGACCCCCCTATTTTGTTGGGATCCAATTTGAATATGTTGGTGTTGATATTTTAACATTTAAAATTCAAGTTGCAAATGTCATCTATTGGGATTTATTTTTTGGTAAATTATAATAAATGCCCATAAATACCTAGTTATTGCATCATTTGAAATCTAACAAGCATTAAGGATAATTTATGAGAAATTATTATTGTCAAGAGCACTTCAAGCAAGTCAAGAGAAACATTTCAGAGCTTTATTGTAGCAATTCAAGATCCAAGCATCATATCAAATCCTATGTAAGTTTATGCATATTTATGTTATCATTGTTTGTGAAAGCCAACCCTTGTTGCAGGTGTTGGAAGTTTGGAGATTGTTGGAAACTTGTGTTGTCATTGATGTCAATAGAGTATTGTTTTTGCATTGATGTCAACCCCTGAGGAAGAAAGTGTGTTCAAGTGTGTTATTTGTATTATGTTGTCACTAGTGTCAACCTCTAATGTAGAAATGATGGATGTGTGCTTGTGGATATCAACCTCTTATGTGGTTGAGATGTTGAGAAGGTGTTTATGGTGCTTGGTTTCCAAGTGCTTTTAAGAATATTTGAATAAAATAAAGTTTAGTGTGATAGAGTGGTGTTCAGTGTTTTTCTCCACATTTCTTCTTGTTTGAAGATGTGCTCATACAGTTTAGATGTGATGATCAGAAGGTGTTCAGAGGTGTTATATCTAGATTTTAAGGTTCTAGATTGTGTGGCAAAAGAATTTGTGTTCAGTTCAATGTGTGAACTATGAAGCAGTGTTGTCTAGGAGAAATGAGATTGCTCTACATTTCTCTATAGTGAATTTTCTAGTGTTGTGGATCTAGGAACATGCTTATAATATTTTTTACATCTTCCCTTGAAGCTATAGGTGTTGAGTTGTTTCAAAAAGTTGTTTGATGTGTTGGATGTCTTTGCTAGTATGTCTGGTTGTATAGAATGAAGGTATTATTGAGTTTCAAGAGGTTACAATGGTTGTATAAAATTTTTTGATGGTACTGGAGTATTATGAGATGTTGTATGAATAGTGTGGAATGTTTTTGTGTGGTCCACAAGATGTTTTCAGAACTTGAGAGGTTTGTTTCATGTTGCTTGTTAGTGTTAGTGCAGGTTTAGTTGACTTGGTATTCTAGCATTAATTATAGAGGATAATTGTTAATTGAGGAAGTGTTGAGAAGAGTGCTTGTGTAGATTTGGGTCCTAGCTAAGTAGTGGCATAGTTTGGCTTCACTTCTTTATATAGTGGAAGTATTTGGTGCCTGCCTATTTGGTGTTACATGATAGAGGTGTATATATTTCATTAAAGTTGACCTAATTGATATTTTTTAAAGTCGTGGAGGGTATATATACAAGGAGAATTATTGTGTGGGTTGTGTGGGAAGTGTGTGATCCAAAAGTGATCAAGGTTGTTGATCTGAGTGTGAGACTTAATACTTATGACTTCCTAATGCAGTGAGCAAAAGGTGTCTACATTTCAGTTTGTTTGATGTTTTGTTTGTGCTTCAATGGAACTATACCTTTGGTATATGAGAGATGCATTATTAGTAGTTAAAATTGGTAGTGACCCATCCCTTCTTTCTTCTTTCTTCTAGATAGTGAGTCCTTTGGTAGTAAGCCACCAATAGTGAGCCTTTGTTTATCTTTTTGGGTAGTGAGCCCTTGGAAATGAGAATTATTGTATTCAATGTTGCAATTCATATATTAGTGAGCTAATCCTCATTGTGGTTTTTCCCTTCTTGAGTTTTCCACGTAAATCTTGTGTTTGATGTGTTTTGCATTACTGTTTTACATGTTTATATTTTGTTAATGCATGTTAAGGGTTTAATGGTGGATAAGGGTTTAAGAAATAATACAGATTTGAATGTTAATGAGGTTTTTTGATGTTTTAAAATTATACAATTGATTCACCCCCTTCCCCCTCTTAGTTTTCCTATGCATCTAACAATTTATATTAGAGATATGGTTCCTAAGAAGAATCTTAACCACTTTAGGTAGATCTAGATGGCACACAAGAAATGTGTCAAAGCTCCTTTGTTCGATGGAACAAATTATACCTACTAGAAAGATAGGATGGAGTCTTTCTTATTCTCCCTTGGATTTGGTGTTTGGTAGTCTATTGAAAGAGGTTATACTATTCCTACAAATGGACCATCAATTGATGATGAGACCAAGGCATATGAGAACAATGTAAAAGTAAGGAAAACTATCTTGAGTGGTCTTACTGATTCAGAACTTATGATGTTTATAAGCTACAAGTCTGCTAAATATGTCTGGACAAAGCTAGAAGGAATCTATGAATGAGATGACAAGGTCAAACAAGCAAAGATGCAGATCTACAAAGCTAAATTTGAAACCCTAAGGATGTATGAAGATGAAAATATTTTTTCCTACATGCTCAAAGTTGATGAAGTTGCCAATGCCATCAATGGTCTTGGTGGAAATCTAGATGAAAGAGAAATTGTGAAAAAGGTACTAAGAACTTTTCCTAAAGCTTATAGTCATAAAATTTCTGCTATTGAGGAAGCTCATAATTTGGATCGTTATTATAGATTAGATGTTTTATGATTTTTCTTTTGAAATAAGAGAGTTTGGATAGGATACCACAAGCAAAGAAGCTATTTTTAAAGTCTACAAAGTGGAAAAGGATGATGGATTAGATCCATATGATATTGATGAGGTGGAAGCGAACTCTTTGAGGAGATTGAAAAAGGGTACTAGAAAATACAGAGGTAAGCTACCTTTCAAATGTATCAATTATGGAAAGATAGGTCATTATGAATCTAAATGTTCAGTTAAAGTTACTAATGACAAATAGAAGGATTATAAAGGTAATTTTTTCTAGAAGAATTGTTATGTTGAAAAGGATATTGGTGTTTCTAATGATGAAGAACCATATTATCATAGTGAAGACAATGATGAATGTTTGTTCATGCCTTTAATGTTGGAACTAATTCTACTAATCTTGAAATATGTAAGAAGGAAAATGCTTCAAAAATAGGTCATAACATTGAAGGAACTATGTTAACTAATTTTCATGCTAGAGAGGAGAAGAATTATTGGATCATTGACAACGGATACTCAAATGATATGGCATGTGATCAGAGTAAGTTTGTTAAGCTTTAAAATTATTATGGTGATATTGTTAAGTTTTGTGATGATGTATCTACTATGATCTATGGAAAAGATTCAATTAGTTTTGATGGAAAGCATAATAAAGATGATGTTCTTTATGTCAAGGGTCTCCAAAATAATCTTCTATGTAGGAAAAATGTGTAGAAAAGGATATAATCTTGAATTTTAGAATGGCGGTTGTGAGATTAGAAAAGGAAGGTCTAGTATTTTGATTTCTATTGGAACAAGGACATGAGGTAATGTATATCAACTCAAAGGTAATGGTGCAAAGTGCTTGATGTCTCGAACTAATGAAAGTTGGCTATGACAGAGAAGAATGGGACACAAATTTTGATAGCCTATCAAGGATAAGTTCTACTAATGTTGTGAGATATTTTCCAAAGATCACGAATCATATCAATGCAATCTACAAAGAATGTCAAGTTAGAAAGCAATCAAAGGAAAGATTCAAGACAAAAGAATATTCTACCACAGGTCTCTTGGATTTAGTGCATACAGATTTGTGTAGACCTACCAAAATCAAAAGCTCATGTGATGACATGTATTTCATGTTATTAATTGATGATTATTTTAGAATGTCTTGGGTTACATTTCTCAAAGAAAAATCAAAAGCGCTAAACAAGTTTAACACATTTAAGGAAATGGTTGAGAATGAAATGAGTCTAAAAAATCAAATTTGTGAGGTCTGATAGAGGTGGTGAGTTTACTTCAAATGAGTTTAATATTTTTTATGAAGATCATGGAATAAAGAGGTATTTTTCAGCTCCTAGAACTCCTCAGCAAAATGGAGTTGTAGAAAGGGAAAAAAATAGTCCAGGAAGCAACTAGGACAATGATGAAGGAAGCTAATATTCTATATGTCTATTGGAGAGAAGAAATTCATACTATATTCTTCATTCTTAAAAGAGGTCAAGCAAGAGAAAATAGTTCAAAAACTCCCTACAAGTTATGGTATGATAAACCTCGTATTGTGAATTATTTCAGAGTTCTTGGAAGAAAATGCTATATCAAAAGAGATGAAGAAAAATTAGAAAATTTTGATTCACAATTTGATGAAGGATTCTTCCTTGGATACTCTACAGGAAGAAAGGCCTACCGGTGTTACAACAAGAGATTGAAGAATATTACTAAGAGTGCAAGTGTCAAAGTACATGAAGAACCACATCAAAGTTTAGTACTAATAGAAGTATATGAATTTGATGAATCCCCTTGCAATGAAGAAGAAAAGGCTAAAGACAAAGGAATCGGGGTAACAATTGAAGAGGAAAAAGCTCCAATAAAGAATCCTAAGACTCCTAATTATGTGAAGAAGAATAATCTAGAAGATTAGATCATTGAAGATAAGAGAAATTTTTTTCTAACAAGAATAAAAGTTGTGATGACAGAAGAACAAGTAAATTTTTGTTTACTTTCTGAGGTGGAACCAAAAATAGTGATTGAGGCAGGAAAAGAAGAAAATTGGGACTTGAGGCAATGATGGAAGAGTTAGAACAAATAGAGAAGAATCTAACTTGGGAATTGTTCCTAATATTGGTAGATAAGAATGTGATTGGCACTAAGTGGGTATTCTTAAACAAGTTGAATGAAGATGGAAAAGTTGTTAGGAACAAGGATAGAATTTTTTGTAAGGGTTACTCACAAGTTGAAGGTATAGATTTTGAGGAAACTTTTCCCCTGGTTGCAAGAATGGAAGCTATCAAGAATTTTTTATCTTTTACAACACATAAGGATTTCAAAGCATATCAGATGGATGTGAACTCTACATTCTTAAATGGTGAATTTGAAGAAGAGATATACATTGAACAAATAAAAGTTTTTCAGTTGTCAGAAGATGCTAATATGGTTTGCAGATTGAAGAAAACATTATATGGATTGAGAAAAGATCCCAAAGCTTGGTATGAAAGGTTAGATAAGTATTTGCTACAACAAGGCTTTAGAAAAAGTATTGTAGATATAAATTTGTATTTTAAAGTTGAAGGAGAGAAAATCTTTATTGTGGTGGTATATGTTGATGACATAATCTTTGGAGGAAATGAAGATATTTGCAAGAAGTTTGCAAAGGAAATGCAAAAATAATTTAAAATGTCAATGTGTGGGGAGATGAATTGATTCCTTGGTTTGTAGATTAGTCAATCAGATAAGGATATATTCATATCATAGTCTAAGTATGCCAAGAATTTTTTTAAGAAGTTTGGAATAGATGACCCTAAACTAGTATGTAATCCCATGGTTATTGGTTATAAGTTAAGAAATAATGATGAATCTCCTAAGACAAATAAAAGAAAGTATAGATCAATGATTGGTGGACTATTATACCTTACTACTACTAGACTGGATATCATGCATTTAGTTTGTCTTGTGGCTAGATTTCAAGAAGATCCCAAAGAATATCATGTTGCAACAATGAAGAGGATATTTAGATATTTGAAGGGAACTTTGGCTTATGGTTTGTGGTATCCTAAGGATATTGACTTCTCCTTGAGTGCATATGCAGATGCATATTGGAGTAGATGTGCAAATAAAAAAAAAAGTACAAGTGGTGGTGCTTTCTTTCTTAAAAGAAAGTTGGTTTCATGGCTAAGTAAGAAGTAGTATTCATTGTCATTATCTACTGTAGAAGTTGGATATATTTCAGCAACATCATGTTGCACATAGGTGTTATGGATGAAGAAAAAATTGAAAGATATCAAAGTTTCATATGATGAACCTATTCCTATCTTGTGTGAAAATACAAGTACAATCAACATTTCAAAGAATTTGGTAATGCATTCAAGAAAAAAACATATCTCAATCCAATATCACTTCTTGAGAGAGAAATTTGTAGAGAATAAGGTGAAGTTGGAGTATGTGCCTACTAAGGATCAAGTTTTTATTTTCACAAAGGCTCTTCCAAAAGATAATTTTAAGTATCTCCGATAGAAGTTAGGGGTTATTTCCCCCCCTTATTTCAACTAGATGCATAAGTGTGTACATCTGTCCGATAATCACTTCAAGGTATATCTCTTGGTCCTAGACTGATGTAAAAGGCTACCTCTCAGGGGGAGTAGGTAGTAGTAGTTGTTGGTTGATGCATTTTGATGGAGCATATTGTGTATTTATAAGGGGGAGTATGCAAGAAGATAGTACAAAATAATGTGTGGTGTATGTAGGTGTTTTATATGTTTACATTACTATTTTTCATGTTTACATTTTTTTAATGTGTGTTAAGAGTTTAATGGTGGATAAGGGTTTAAGAACTAATGCAGATCTGAATGTTAATGAGGGTTTTTGATTTTTTTAAAGTATATAATTGATTCAAACCCCCTCTCAATTTTCATGTGCGTCTAATAGTAGATCTCAAGTAATTCAAGCAATCAAGGAAACAAGAACCAAGACCTTGAAGTGATATGTATGACTCCAGTCCTTCAAGGAAGCCATTGAAGGATGGTGAGTTGCTGAAATTTATTGATTCATCATTCCTTCTACATTTATCCATTTTTATCATTGAAATTTCCATTGTGGAAGTGGAAACACTAACATGGGGTTTGACTAAGGTAAGACCCTAAATGGCATAACATTTTTTTTTGAATGTGTAGATTTTAGGTTTGGAAAGGATTGAAGAAAGTTTGAAGATCATGTATTCATTTTTTCATTCAAATCTACACCTTTCTGACCACATCAACTCACCTATAGAATTATCTGGCAGTGATCTAACAAGTTTGAAATAAAAAATGGGAGTATCAGATCTGACATTAGAGGACTACAAAATCATAGCAGGACACCCCTATAAGGACTCAGACACCCTTGGGTGCCTATGTACTCATACATTGACTGAAATCAAACTTTTAGGACAAGTACACAACACTCTTCCCTTCCCAGATCTGCCTGGAAATCTCTAGTTTAGTGTGTTAGTTATCAGGATCTTTCAATTTTCTTACTAAGGCACATAGTCTAATTAGGTTAATTAAGGAAAATCAATTCCAATCCATTTTCAAGGCTCAAAAGGATCAGATCTAGGTTTGATTGACTCACCTTCATGGTTAAAATTCAATCTAAACACGTTGTTGATTTGCATCCCAAAGTACCTTAGGAAAAGGAGCAAAAGTAATCCTAGGAACTTAGACATTTAAACTTAGGGGCCCCCTTTTCTATGTTATAGTGGGTCATATACTAATTTAGCAATTTATACAAAATAGTATGCACCAATCTTTGGATACAAGGAAAAATAGATTAAATTCAATAGATGTGATGTTTTTGACATACATATGTGTGTTCCTTAAACATTCTATGTGGTAAGTTTTTTTATCAAAGCCACATGTAAGAATTTATTAAACATATTTTTTGATTCAAACTATATTTTCCAAGATTAAACAAAGTCATCATGACATAAAATTTTGCATGAATATATCACTCAATGCAAGTTTTCTTAAAAACATATTTTTTAATATTTATTTAATTATTTTATATTTTCTAATCAAAATAGGTTTATGAAAGGAATAATAACCATCCAAGATGAAACCAAGAGAAAGCACACCAAATATCCAAGAAGAGACACAAGAATTTGTAAGGGAGGGAGACAGATAAAAAAACCCCTCTATTATGAAGATAACATAAAGCTTAAAGAGTATTATGATTAGAGAGAGTGAGAGAGCTTAAGAATAAATTATTCTAATGAATAATAAGAGAATCAAATCAATAAGTAGATAAAAAATGATTTGCATAAGTAACTCTCATTTCTATGCTTTCCACCTTTCACCATATGTGTATGTAAGGTTTCAAGATTCTCATGAGGAGGATATACTTAAGCCTTAATATTCCTCCAAAGGGGAGTTAAAAAATGAGTGTGAGGATACTCAATTGAGATAAAATATTTGTAGGGATTGCTTTGTGTAAGAGAGGGGGACCAACCACGTCAAGGCCCCAATTCACGAAGGGTTGAGAGCAGGAGGCTTCCCTAAATTACCTCAACTTAAGGGAGTGTTAGGAAATGCGGGATGAGAATGATGAGGAATATTGGGTTCTTCGACCACTCTGCAGACCCGAGACTCAAAATAGGGCCAAGCAAGTCAATTTTTAGGATCAATGTTGTGTCTCAAAAGGATCTCTATCTGAGGATGAAAGTGTGGCTCCAGGATGACAACATGTTGTGCTGGTGTCTCTTAGGTGCACTAGCATCCGTACAACCAAAGGACTAAAGAGATAAGGCTAGACTCAAGAAAAATGACTAACAACCTAGCTAGCTACGCTAAAAAGGCCAAAACAAAACTATGACAAATAATGTATGCAAAAATATGATAGAGAAAATAAAAAAGAGTAAGGATAACGAGGATGATCTCACAAAGATGTTCGTTTGCCAGCGAGCTGCAAGAATACTTCCACTTACACACAAAAGAGAAGAAAATGGTTGGGGGGCTATATAGGGGTCTACCTCAGTCAGATCCCCATTTTGGTGTTTCCACCTCCATGGTCAGCTAAGATGATGATAATAGAGAAGAAATATGATAAAACAAAAAATGCAATAAAGAGCACAAAAGCACTACAAATTAGTGTTATGCTACTCAACCAAATCATAGAGGAGAGGATTAGAAATCTTACCACCTCCACCAAGATCTCACTAGATAAAGGAGGAGAAAATGAGAGGACTCAAGCCTCTGCTACAATTGTGTTGGTTCCACACTTGCTCTACAGAGTTGACAAAGTGTTGATGTTGTTGTTGTGAAGCACAAGAATATTTCTTGAGAGTGAAGAGATTGTGAAGAAGCTTCTTAGTGATTGTGGAAGAGATGAAAATGAATTCTTAGAGTCTTGAATGAATGAGGAGAGAGTGAATAAAATGACCATATTCGGGTCGGTTGGTTGAAGGGGGCATTACAATTTGAATTCCAATGGGAAGTGTAACACCTCTTTAGGCTCTAGATGCAGGAATTTGCCAAGGACGTAAGCGCGTCATGCGGGCAATCCCCGATAGTTATTCCTCTGTCGATGCACAAAATAGATGCCAAGTGGAATGAAGGCAATGGCCCTATGTGGAATTTCTCCTTCGGATTTGGTTTTCTAAGGTGAGGATGTGTAAAAGGGGAATTTGCGTAAGGGGTAAAAATTATCTCCTATACATTTTTCCCCCACTTTAGCGACCATGAAGATTGATGATTGCTTTGGTAAAGTAGATCAGACAAATAGTAGAGTTAAAAATGTATACCTAACCGTTGAGTAAGTAGACCACGATTTGGTGAACCCAAGAGTGTAGGATAGGAAAAGGACATCATAGCTTTGTAGAACAATGAAGCTAAAGAAAACAAACACCTTATAGGCCACATACCTGCAAGGAGGGTGTATCCCAAGATCTCTTGAATGAAGGAGACCCAAGAAGTAAGTGCCTTATAGGCCCATAGACCTACAAGGAAGGTGTATCCCAAGATCTATCACATGAAGGAGACCTAGGAAACTTGACTCTACAGAGTCAAAAAGAGGCTTCATGGGCACACTTGTAAAGCAAAATTTTTACCTGTAGATAAAACATGTAAGAAAGTGGCCACACAGGAAAGTAAGCGAATAGTCATGTAGACCATCGAAAAGTTGGAAGGCTTTCAAATGGATCCGTTTGGAACCCTTCAAAAGGAAGAGGGGTTCACTCAAGGGACGCACTGTTAGAAAAGTGAGGTCTAGTTAGGCTACCCCCAATCTAGACGCAAAGATATGAAATAGGTCTAGTCGGGCTACCCCAAAGCTAGACACTCTTGAATTCATTTGAGATAAAAAAATTCAAAAGGGTCCCTTGGGAACCCGACGTGAAAAAGGGGGTCCACTCAAGGGATGCGTTGTTCGAAAGCTAGTGTCTTCTTTCTCAAATTGATTCATCATTAAGGAATCCTTTTGAAAGATGATCACTTCATCAAGGAGTTTAAAATGAAGAATATTCCCCCACATGATGGGAAGATCAAAGTTGTTCCCACTTTGGAGGAAGGTTTCCAAGTTCTTTCTTTACGAACCCATGATGAAGGAAAAATGTTTCGTTAAGGTTTCAAATTGAGAATGAAATTCTTACAAAGAAGTCTGTGGAGATTCTTGAGAAAATATTCATTGGCAACAAATGCATTTTCTAAATATCAAAGCGATGTAGAGGTGGTGTTGTCACACATGAGAGGGACAATTCAAGCAAAGAAGAGAGAAAGATAAAGGAAAAGTGAAAAAGGAAAGGGAACATGAACAAAGGGCACATGAGAAGCCTGATATTTTGGGGTCAGAACTACTGATAAATATATATAAGTATGATAATAGTATATAAATGAACTATCATCAACCCCCTACTATATCAGGCCATATAAAGAAAACATGAGAAGAAAAAGTAAAAGTAAAAAATTGGGTCAACATGGAAGGGAAGCCTTAATTCCCCCAACACTTTGCATCATCCCCAATTTGTTGAAATTAAATCAAAAACATGGAAGAATGATGATACACATAGAAGAAGGTTTACAACACAAAAACCACGCATGTATCCAAGCACCAACGGGGGTGACGAGGGTCACCTATGCACACATAGCACGATTACGGGGGATTACATCACAACACACACACATCTAATCTAAGGATAAAGAAGAGGCCTCCCTCTAAAATTGATCAACCAAGAGGTCATCATATTCCCACTCTAGATCATCGTAGGGGGGAGGAGTATGAGCCTATAGTGGTGGAATGTAAAGGGGAGGAGCTTCCGACCCTCCTGCAACAAGGGCTAAGGAAGACGGACCTGCAAGGTTTTCTTCACTCAACTCTTGTGGGTCTAAGGTCAACCAATTTGTGAAATTGCTGACAAGGTCAGAACTTCATCCATCAAGTTACACATGCACTTAATAGAAGTTCCATGTCTGACCTCGAAGGATGCAGGAAGTTGTGCTCGAGGTTCACCGAGCAATTCAGGAGTAGTGATGAACTTTGGAGAGGTCGAGACTAGTTTCGTTACTAGGACATAACAAGCTAGCACAGAGCCACCTTTCAGAGAAGGTGGGATTCTCTTATGTCTTCTATTGTATTGGTGGGTTTTCTAGCCAAACCCTACAATTCTCTAAGCAGTAGCCAATATCTATATTCAAGAATCATAAAAGTTAGTGGCCAACTAACGGGTAAATATTTTCAGACCCTTACCCCTAATCTTTATGTTCTATGGGACCAAGGAGGGTATTCCTTATTATGTTCATGTGATATTTCCTACCTCAAGAACACTTTTAGACACAAATCCTTCCTACTATATGCAAATAGACAAAATTTATCTAAGGTTTGGCTAGCCTCTTAGACAAACTACCATCTATTGCTAGAGATTAATTGACATTTTAAGTACATATATCACAATTGAAGGATTTAATGATTGTTTCTGAAATATATTAGCTGAGTGACAAACCAGTGCCTAACTCTGGCCCACAAATTCAAATACATAAGCGTAAAGATAAATTCATCAACAAATTAACTTCAACCAGTGGAATCAAACTGCTAATGCATTACACCAACAAATCCACCCATGCTTTCAATCAAATTCTTCTTATAGATTCAACCTATACACTGGAAATCATAATTATCTGCTCAAAGTAATTTCCAAAAAATATTACATAGTTAAATCTAGAAACTACATACTCTAATGACATGAACTGTGAAAATATAATGTCTTTGAAATAATATAATCTCAGGAAAACTGAGATGACAAACTCAAACATACTTTGTATTATTGAATTCATATGACTAAAAATGTACAAATCTGGAGACAATTTGATGACAGTTGTGCTTTTCTTACACAAACTGGCTAACATTTACTCATAAAATTGAAATATTACAACTGCATATTCAATACATGGCTCAAACTCAACACTATTCTACCCAACCCCATACAAAAATTCAAAACCCTTTACAATGAGAAGAGAAAAAGAAGATATAGAAGAAAGGAAATCTCCAAAAATTAATCCGTTGAAGACATCTGGAAGCTTCATCCATCATTAATCGACAAAAATAAAATCCTCTCTCTTCTCTCTTCCTTGTAACAAACTTTACCTCTGAATTTTACCTTTTCTTTAAGTTGTTTAGCAACATAAAATTTTCCCATGTAAAAAATTCCCTCCATTTTACCTTGTTGTGCAAAAAAACCTCTGCCCATGAAAGCTTCATATTTTTTCCCTTTCATTTTATTTGCCCATTTCTAAAAATAACTATGCTCACCCATGAAAAGGATTTTCATTCTACCCTCCATTTACCCAAGCTACAAATGTTATGTTATTCTATAAAAACATTTATTCTACCCTATGTTCCTCTTTTATTTGTTGTAGAAAAAAATACTTGCAACTTACATTTATCTTTTACTTCCCAACAACAAAATTTTGATTTTTATATATTAAAGGCTTTTAAAATTGTCATTGGGCAATATAAAATATCTACCCATGCCTTTAATATTTACCTTACATTTAGAACCTGGGGTCAGAAAATATTTTTTTAATGTCGAGCTTTTTACCTCTTTGCCCATGCTTTTACTTGGCCCATTTAAAGTATTTGTCTTTACAAAAATTAATGGGTAATGTTTAGTTTTAAAATTTTTTATCTTTTAAAACAAATGAAAACCTTTTAGAAAACCAAATCATCGGGCTTCTTTAAATAAAATATTTCTCGTGCACTTAATTGCTTCACAAGACCCGCCTATTTATTTCCCTATGCAGTTTCACCAAAAATGTTATTTTAATTGTGTGGGTTCGCGAGGAGTGGCTCATATTTGTCTACACTTCCTTCATTCACCGGGCTAAAATATATCATACCCAAAAGCCATTTAAAAAATGAATATCAAAAATCACCTTCTCAGTCATTATAAAAAATTTATGAGGCCCACCAAGCTATTCCTACACACCTTTAATGATTTTTGTTTGGCAAAGGTTTTCTTTTAAAATTTGGCGCACACTGTGCATCCTTCCTTCTCACGTCATCTCCAAACTTGCGCGGTATGCTAAGAGTCTTCAGGGTGTGCATTGAATTTGTGCCTCATGTTTTGTGTGCCGAAAGAGTTTCCCTAGACCATTTTGATACATTTTACTACAGGCATGTGGAAATCATCACTGGAAACATTGGATTGTTGAAATCAAAAGGGAAAGACAAAGATTTTTGGCCTCTTGTATGAGTTTTTTTTGTGCAACTGTGAAACCGCCTCCAGACCAATCAGAAACAAGAATTAAACTTGCTTTGACCCAAAAATATTTGAAATGCATTTTATATTTTTCCCAAATGCCTCATCTATCCTTGCAAAATATTTTAAATATTTTAAATATTAACATTTGAAACTTTAGAAAAATTGTGACTTAATTACACCTACGGGCCATTTGAAGAAAATAAATTTGTTGCGAGCAAATCAGGACACCTGGAGCCATGAAAATTTTTGTAGGATCATAATCAATTATTTAGAAAATACCCATTTCCTCAAATTTTTCCCAGCCCTTAAAATTCAGGTACCTCGTTTGTAAATTGACCCCTAGGACGTATTCATCGTAACATAAGTACATTAAAATAATGTATCAAATGACCTTTTATTTTGATGAAAATCGAGCTATAGAGGTTTGAGACCAAAACAAGAAATAGGTTGTCATTAAAATCTCAAAATTTGACACTTTATAGAACACCATTTTTGGCCCTGTCGCGATCAAAAAATGATTAAATAGCTCATCAAAACTTATCCTGAGACCTAAAAAATGAGCAGGAATGCACACATTTGATCCAAGAATGGAGTACAAAAGACGGTTCAGAAAAAGGGATCCCAAGGTGCAAGATATTAATCAACAAAGTTGTTTACTTAGACTTTTTTGCATCTGCACCTGTTCAGAACCAATCAAGGCTCATGAAATCACCACTTTGAAAAAATACCAAATCAACTTCTAGGAGGCTGCCAATGGAAACACAATATCATTTAGGTACAGTGAGCACGTGTGCAAGATATCTTTGCTTGAATCATTATTTGTCACAAGATATTAAGGGTCAAAGTTGACCACCTTGAAACACTGTCAAAAATGCAGATGTAAAAACTTAACAAACTGCATTTGCTTATGATCTCAAAATAATAACAAATCAGATCTTGAGACTCTGAAATCAAACTCGAAAGCACATGAATGCTGGGAGAATGGAGAGCAACAATCCTTTCATCATGAAAATCACCCATTTGTGAACTATTAACTTGAACAGGAGGCCACGTTGCATAACTAAAAGTTATGAAACAACAAAACAGTGAAAGAACCTTTTGGCTTCGCTTTTCAATACACTATCAAAACTCATCATGGGAAGCTTAAAAATGACATGCACATTCACATGTGTCACATGAATGAGTCCACCAAGTGGTTTTAGATGAAAATCAATAGGATCCAAATTATAACCTTCCAAAGTAGGTCACTTAGGCATATTTTTCAAGGGTGCCTTCTGAATGTGCAAAGGCAAAATTCTCAAAATGGGCACTTCAAATTTTGCAAAATTTGAAGGTGCCACTAGTGGCTCTGACTGGGGATGTATGCCTCTTGTGGGCATAACAAGAATCTAGATCTCTGGGGAGTAGACCAAATTTTGAGTCCATCAGGTGCTCTCAAACTGCTCCTTTATTCAACCTCTATTTCAACTTCACTTGGCTAGGATTACCAAATGAAAAAGGGGAGTCAATTCTTACATCTGTTAAAATATTTTATCTCCCTCAACTCATGCTTGCCTCTATCACACCACGTCAATATGAGTTACAACATCTCTACAAACACCAATATCAGGCCACCTTTGAACAAGTGGAAACTTGCTCTCTATTTGGCTTTGTTGTCACATGGCAACCAAAACACATATGCCATATTACCGCCATTCTCTTCATTTTTTGATTTTATATCAAGTGGAAAAATTTGAGGATAGTGATCAAGACCACATGGAGACAAGGTCTTATCACATTTCACCAAGGCCAATATGGAAATATCTTTGTGATATGCCTAATTAAACATGATGGCCTCTCCCAACAGATCATCATAAAAAATATTATCAACATTATCATAATCACTATGCATCTGAAAGTTAGGCACACTCTCAAAATGTTGACTATCATGTGGCAAAAACTCATCATATTCATCATGTGAATCACTCTTAGGATGAAAACAACTTTCCTCAATAATTTTGCACATTGCCACATTTGGTGAAAACTCCTTCAAATTGACAAAAGTAGCACTCACATTCTACCACATGGATGGTACTATTAAGCTCAATCTAATTATTAGTTTTCATATCAAAGGTAAAACTATCACAAGAACTTACCAAAAGATCTTGCACATTATCCAAACTATCTCCAAGTGTATGTAAAGAGATACACTCATACATTGGAACACTCTGTAACTGTCCTCCATCATGTAGATGTAGAGAATCATCAAGGATTTTTGACTTGTCTTCATCCTCATTCACTTCGTTATCCTTTGAACATAACATATCAACATCTTCATCATCACAAGTTTTCTCAGAAGTGAGCAACTTTGGTTCAGAGAGATAATCTTATTTTACCTTGAAATCAGCATTAATATCCACATGAAAAGACTTGTGACTAGGCTCATCTAAATCAAAAAATAGACCCTTGTCCAAATCTGCACCAAACTTCTCAAGACTTGGCTCATTGGATACAAAAAACTCATGGTCAGTTGTTGCTTCTAATTCATCAACACAGATTTTTGAACTTGTATCAGTATCCATACTTTCATACTCGTCATACAGTGCATCATTACAATCAAATTGTTTCTTGTATTTATCCACATTATCATCTTGTTGACCAACTAGTTCATAACTAGAAGGAGAATCGAAAACATATGCATCATACCTTGCATAGTGAAGATTATAATCACTAACAAAATCAATATGAGTAGCACACAACAACTAAGAGTTATCAAAACATGTATATTTTTGATATTTCTGATATTCAGTGATCAACATATTTGAAATTTTTTCACTGCTCAATAAATCATTGTTCTGGTCCATTCTCTCAACCACTTCTTCTACTTGACCTTCACTAGAATTGGATGCATTATCAAATTGTAAATCAAGACATGTTATGATGTCATCATCACCAGAATCAAAAAACTCAATGGACTAATCATAAATTGGATTTCCTCTATCATAAGATATTGAATTGCTAACAACCTTGTCAAAATCATTGTCACAATCTATCATAGAGAACACGTTGTCCATTTGTTCATTCTTGCTTAGCTCTAGGTTATCATAACAACAATCCACATCATTTTGCATTTCAATATTGGACTGGGTGTCTTCATTGAGTTTGTCATTTACAACCTCTTGAAGATAGACACACACATTTTCACTGTCAAACTGAAAACCATTAATGGTTTCTTCATTGCAGCTACTTGTGGTTGATCTTGCTGACTGAAATTCATTGCATACTTTATCATTTGCAACTAATATACTGACCTTCTCAAGAGCATTCCCTAAATCAGAAAAAATCCTTTATCTCATCATGAATATTTGCATCAAAGCTACACTCACTTGTAGACTTGACATGATCAATTGTACCATAACATTGTTGATTGCACATATCCTCTACAAAAATTAAATCCAATTCATATCCCTCATCATGTCTTTCATCATCATGACTGAAATTTTCATCTGGGTATATTTCTTTTGTGGGTTGTTCAAAGACAACTTCCTCATCACCTAATGATGCATCATTCTTGTCTTCTACCTTCTCAATTATGTGTTTGTATTTATTCAAAACCAAAGACAGCTGATCATTTGCACTTACACAATTGCTGATTTTATGAACATGTTTATGCATAATTGAGGACAACAAACTTTGTACATATTCATTGCTTACTTTATCCATATTATCTAAAACTATTTAGGCCATCTGCATATTTGATATCCTAAAATATTTTAATAGTGCACTAGCTCCCTCCTCAAAGGCTTCAAAATACACATGAATGCAATCCAGAGTGCTAGGCCTGAAATATTCAGGGAATAATGAAAGAGCAACAACAAATCTGTGACTGAATTCAATGCTTGACTCTTCATTTTTTATTTTAATCTCCTTCAACCTTATGACAAGTTTATAAGGTTCTTTTGCAAATTCTTCTCTATAAGCATCCACTAATCTATCCCAACAAGGAAAAGGTTTTCAGGAAAGCTTAAGTACCAATCCCTAGCCCTTGCTTGAAGAGATCTGACAAAAAATCTCTTCCACATATCCTGATCTCTAAATAAATGTTTCTCCATGAAGCTAGAAAAAGTTTGGACATGTGCATCTCCTTCACATACATTGTATCCATCAAATCTAGGAATTTGTTTATAGACTTGATTTGGCATACTCTCAACCTTGCAATCAACCCATGACAAGTCTAACTAGTTATACAATGAGTCAAAGGAATTGACAAAAGGGGCAATGGTTTGGCAAGTAGATACAATATGTTATCTCTTAACTGGGCTTGTGAAAACATCAGGTGCCTTTCATCCATGTCTCTTTATTTTTTCTCTCAAACACAACTTTCCATTCTGGCCTTATCCTAGGTTTGTGCGCTCTTGGTTTCATGTGCTTTGCAATATCATTTTTTGAGGGTTATCATACTTGTGAAGCTTCTTCACAAGTTGTATTAAGGTGTCTAATGGTATGGACATTTCAGTTTGGTGATCCATAGATATTTGCAGATCAAGGCTCAACTAATTGTGCATAATCATAACCATGACCAGATGAAGGTTCACTAGGATGGTTGCTATCATGATGATAACCTAGGCTTGAAACATATGATAATGAAAATGGATGGAAATCCCTAAGATATAAAAATTCATAAGATATACAGATTCATTCTAACCATCCAAACTAGAAAATATTTGAATACTAGATAAAAATCTTTCAATGAAACTACAATTACATTTAATATGACAGATCTTGCAAATGGGAGTGTGCAAATTCAATATTATTGTACTTTCCCTTTCTTAATGGTGATTCACTCAATAGGGAACCAAATTTTTTTCTAAGGGGTTTATATATGGTTTTCACACACAATTTTCTTGAAAACCAAAGGTGAAGAATACCTGGAAATGTTGCAGTTGCTACAAATTGTTCTTCCTGATTGGAAATACTATAGATCTGGAACTATATTCACATCTTCATCCATTTCTTTTGACAGATTCACCACCTCTCTCCATAGAGGAATGAACTTCAAACAATATGAATCCCTTTTACAAATAAATTTATTTCTGAGTTCCTTTCAACAATAGAGCACCACAGATCATGAAATCTCAGGTTCAATGCAACAAAATATTTCTCTAGGTTTGAAATCCTTCAATATTTGAACCAAATTCAGAATAGCAAATAATATGACTCTGTGAAATATTAGTCTGCAACTGGAGATTCAGAATTCTCTCCAGCAGAGTCACCAATATGTTGGTGTTTTTTCCAACTGAACCCTGCAATTCTCTTAGAGGTAGTCAATCTCTATGTTCAAGAATCATCAAATTTAGTGGCCAACTAACATGTAAATATTTTCAAACCTTTACCCCTACTCTTTAGGCTCTGTGGGACCAAGGAGGGTATTCCTTATTGTGTTCATGTGATATTTCCTACCTCGAGAACACTTCTATACACAAATACATTCCTATTATATGCAAATAGACACAATTCATCTAAGGTCTGGTTGGCCTCTTAGACAAACTACCATCTATTGCTAGGGATTAATTGACAGTTTGAGTACATATATCACAACTGAAGGATTTAATGGTTTTGAGTTTAATAATTATTTTTGAAATATATTAGTTGAATGACAAATCAGTGCCTAACTCTGGGCCACAGAGTTAAATATAGAATCATAAAGATAAATTCATCAGCAAATTAACTTCAATCAGTGGACTCAAACTGCTAATACATTACACCAACATATCCACCCCTATTGTCAATCTAGTTCTTCTTATAGATCCAACCTGCACACTGGAAATCATAATCATCCGCTCAAAGTAATTTAACTACTTCATTGAAATAGAACCATGAACACATAATACAGTCTCAGGGAAAGTGAGATGATAAACTCAAACATAATTTGTATTATTGAATTCATATGACTAAAAATGTATAAATCTGGAGACAATTTGATGACAGTTATGTTTTACTTGCATAAAGTGGCTGACATTTACTCATAAAATTGAAACAAAATTCCCTCCATTTTACCTTATTGTGCAAAAATACCTCTGCCCATTAAAGCTTCATATTTCTACCCTTTCATTTTATTTTCCCATTTTTGAAAATAATTCTACTCACCTATGAAAAGGATTTTCATTATGTCCTCCATTTACCCGAGCTTAAAATGTTATGTTCTTCTGCAAAAACATTTATTTTACCCCTTGTTCCTCTTTTATCTGTTGTAGAAAAAATTACTAGCAACTTACATTTATCTTTTACTTCCCAGCAACAAACTTTTGATTTTTATATATTAAAGGCTTTTAAAATTTTCATTGGTCAATATAAAATATCTACCCATGCCTTTAATATTTATCTTACATTTAAAACTTGGGGTGATAAAATTAATTTTTTAATGTCGGGATTTTTACCTCTTTGCCTGTGCTTTTACCTGGCCCATTTAAAGTATTTGTCTTTTCAAAAATTAATGAGCAATGTTTAGTTTTAAAAGTTTTATCTTTTAAAACAAATGAAAACCTTTTAGAAAATTAAATCATCGGGCTTCTTTAAATAAAACATTTATCGTGCATTCAATTGCTTCACGGGACCCACCTATTTCTTTCCCCGCGTAGCTTCACCAAAATTATTATTTTAATTATGCAAGCTCGCGGGGTGTGGCTCATATTAGTCCATGCTTCCTTCATTCATTGGGATAAAATATATCATACCTGAAAGCCATTTAAAAAATGAATATCAAAAATCACCTTCTCGGGCATTATAAAAAATTTACGAGGCCCACCAAGCTATTCTTGCACACCTTTATTGAATTTTTTTTGGCAAAGGTTTTCTTTTAAAATTCAGAGCACATCACACATCCTTCCTTCTCACGTCATCTCCAAACCCACACAGTATGCACGAGAGTCTTTAGGGTGTTTTTCGTGCATTAATTCGTGCCTCCTGTTTTGTGCGCCAAAGAGAGTTTCCCCAAAAAAAATTGATACATTTTACTGCAGGGATGTGGAAATCATCAATGGAAACATTACACCATTGAAATCAAAAGACAAAGACAAAGAGTTTTCGCCCCTGGTGATGAGTTTTTTTTTGTGCAACCATGAAAGTCAGGAACATCGCCTCCAAACCAATCAAAAGAAAGAATTAAACTTGTTTTGACCCAAAAATATTTGAAATGCATTTTATATTTTCCCAAAATGTCTCATTTATCCTTGCAAAATATTTAAAATATTAACATTTGAAACTTTAGAAAAATTGTGACTTTTAACTACACATGCAAACCATTTGAAGAAATTTATTGTGGGAAAAACGAGACACCTAGAGCCATGAAAATTTGCATAGGATCATAATTGATTATTTAGAGAAAACCCATTTCCTCATTTTTTCCCAACCCTTAAAATTTAGGTACCTCCTTTGTAAACTGGCCCACAGGATGTATTCGCCGTAACAGAAGTATATTAAAATAATGTATCAAATGATCTCTGTTTTTGATGAAAATGGAGCTATAGAGGTTTGACACCAAAATAAGAAATGGTTTGTCATTAAAATTCAAAAATTTGACTTTCTAGAACACCATTCTTGGCCCTATCGCGATCAGAAAATGATTAAATAACCCATCTGAACTTATTATGAGACCCAGAAACTAAGCAGGAATGCACACATTTGATCCAAGAATAGATTTCAAAAGAAGGTTTGAAAAAAGGGATCCTGAGGTGCAAGATATTAATCAACAAAATTTCTTAGACTTTTATGCATCTGCACCTATTCAAAACCAATCAAGGCTCATGAAATCGCCACTTTGAAAAAATACCAAATCAACTTCTAGGATGTTGTCAATGGAAACACAAGCTCATTTAGGTACAGTGAGGACATGTGCAAGATGAATTTTCTTGAATCACTATTCGTCACAAGATTTTAAGGGTCAAAGTTGACCACCTTGAAACACTGTCAGAAATGCAAATGTAAAAAGTGAATAAACTACATTTTCTTTTGATCTCGAAAAAATAGCAAATCAGATCTTGAGACTCTAAAATTAGACCAAGAAGTACATGAATGTGGGGATAATGGAGAGAAACAATCCTTTCATCAATAAAATCACCCATTTGTGAAATATTAACTTGAACAGGAGACCACTTTGCATAACTGAAAGTTTTGTAACAGCAAAACAGTGTCAGAACCCTTTGGCTTTGCTTTTCAAAATGTTATAAAAAATCATCATCAGAAGCTAAAAATTGACATTCATATTCACATATGTCACATGAATGATTCCACCAAGGGGTTTTACATGAAAATTAATAGGCTCCAAATTATGACCTTCCAAAGTAGGTCACTTAGGCAGATTTTTCAAGGGTACCTTCTGAATGTGTAAAGGCAAAATTCTCAAAATGGGTACTTCAAATTTATAGAATTTGAAGGTGCCACCATTTTTTTGGAAGGAACACTCTCTACCTTCTTCTTTGTCAGGGGAGAATAACTTCCCACAAACGAGGCGAGAAGGGAAGAGGAGGAAAGAACCACAGTAGATACGACCGAGATGTTAATCATATCTACGGGCTTCAAGAAAGGAGGGACATCCAAAAAATATGTCAACAAGGGTGAATCCACTGAAGGAGCGATGAAAACCTCCACCTTTCTAAGGTCAGACACATTTACACTCGCAGCAGAAGCCGAAAGTGAAATAGAGCTGGTTTGGATGGAAACAAAGAGGAGGAGAGAGGAGGACACAACAGGAGGCCCTAATACAAGGGTGCTCATATCCTCTTCCTTCCTCTATGAGGCAGCTTGCTCAGCCAAAATATCTTTTCATTGGTGCTTGTGCTTGCGTGCAAGGTGGTTCATGTGACTCTTTGAACTAGAGGTTGGAGGTTGCGAGAGAAGAGGCTCCTGCTTAGCCATGGGAGTGTCCTCCATAGTTGTTTCCAACAGAGGGACAAAATCTTGAATGGGAGTAGGAGGGAAAGGTTTAGAGACAACATGGGGAGTCAGATGTAATGCCTCAGTGGTGGGCCTTTTCCCCTTCACTGCTTTAGGAGTGAAAACGGTAAGAGGCGATGGTGAAAATTCTCTTCGAGAGCCTTTCTTTTTACCATACAAATAGTAGCAAGTCCTTGGAGGCTTTGTAGGAAGATCCGATATCTTGATCTTGGGTATTTGCTAAGCAGGCACCATCAGACTCGGTGAGTAAGGGCTAGGCTTACTCATCTAATACTCTTCCCAAGAAAGGGGAGCGAATGAGGCATCCCGAGAAAGAGCAAGCTTCTCCTTTCCCTTTTAGGAAGAGGAGGCAGTCGACTTTATGCTACGAGAAGGTTCAGTTTTGGTTGTCCCTTACCCCCAATTTTATACTTTATGTAGTTCTTATAAAGTAGGTTCGTTCTTGGAGGAAGTAGACCAACTAGGGTGGGCCAAAAGTGATCCAATGAATATCTCCCATGAGATACCAAGGGCTGATAGCCAATATCATGTACCATGTGCACAACACCTTCGTGGGAGAACTTTAAACATTTGTGGATAATAGAGGTGATCCCATTCAAGGATGCTAGTCGAGGTATACCTAACTTCACCCTAAATAGATCCGACTTAGGAATAACATCGAAAACTATGTCTACGTTCCTAGGGCCAACTAGGATGAACAAAGTTATCGATCCATATGGTTCTAGAGCTAGGCCATCATGCATATAGATGATGGACTCTTTTTTTTCATACTCTTCCCTTTGCAGGGAGTTCAACAATAAAGTCTCCTTCGTAATGACATTCACTCTACTCGCAAGGTTGACTAAGATTCCTTTCATGGTGTTTCTATTGAGGCGAGTGAGAATGTAAAGAAGATAAGGTTTGTTGTTCACAAGTAAATCCTACGAAGTAAATGTTATATTCACCGAACCGGTCACAAGATGAGGAGAAGAGGTAACAATAACCATGTTAACATATACTTCAAGCTAAGTAATAGAATCAGAGGGATCGATAATCATGTTAGTAGAATGTGATGGAAACTGATCCATGTATATCTGCAATTCACTATTAGCTTCTGCCATCGATTTATTCATATTTTTTTTGCTTCCATCAAGATGAATACTACCATCCTCGATGTGATCCTATATCTCATGATGCAGGTGCATGCAACGTTTGGTATCATGTCCATTTACTCAATGGTATCAATAATGGGTATTCACTTTGTACTAGCTAGGTCAAGGTTCCTTAACTAGTGTAGGGCTTGGCAAGGTTACGATCTTATCCTTCAACAACTTTTGCAAGATGGAGGAATAAGATTCTAATAACTTTGTGAACTTTCAGTTGCGTCTAAGGTCATTTTCATCTACAACGGCTACTACATTCGCAACAAATTTTCCTTTTCAAGAGATCGACACAATGGACTTTACTTTAGGATGGGAGCATGAGGGGGGTCTCCCACATATGAACCACCATTTGTTGATACTCCCATAGGTTGCACACAAATGTGTGAAAGAAGGATATTTCATAAGGGAAAACTTCTCTTGCCAAGGCCTTTGTAAGCTCCCTATGAATTCCTTTTGCACATCGAAATCAATTAACGGGTATGGGATTTGTGAAAAGAGTGCTTGATATCGCACTATAAAGTCGGTAATCTTCTCATTATCTCCATACTTACATTGGACAAGGTCAGAAAATGTCATCTTGCATCTGATGTTGGCTTGGAACTATCATAGAAACTGGTTCACAAGTTGATCAAATGTAAAGATGGAGTTGTCAGGAAAGGAACAGTACCACTCGAGTTTTGTATCCTTTAGAGATCTGGGGAATAGTTTTTCCATCAATGCATCATGATGGAAGAAGTTTGTACATAAGGCATTAAAGGCGGACACATGTGTTTGCAAGTCCCCTTTGCCATCATATTTCCTGAATTTAGTAATCTCCATCCCTTGTGAGAAAGGAGTGTTTAAGATTGCTACCGACAATGGGTTATGTCGGAAGAAGGGCTGGAAGATAGGATGGGTAGAAGCTTGGGAGAGATTCACCAACTGTCTTTGCATCTTCGCCATATTTTGAAGAAGCATGTTCAAAATTGGGTCTTAAGAAGTTATAGGACTAGTGGAACCACTATCGAAGCCACCACCAAAACCATAGCTATGACTACCGCCAGAGCCACCACTAGTTCCACCGCTACTAGTGTGACCTCCACCAAAGCCACCACCATGACCTCCATCAAAACCATTTCCACCAGTTCCACCTCTTGCATCGAAGCTACCACCACCAAAGCCTCCATCGATCATCTTGCCAAATAATCCATTGCTAGAGGTGATAGGAGGTGTGAAGTGAAAACCTAGAGGGGTCTTGTTTACTTCGACAATTTCAGAACTTTTGGAAGTAGTGGGTATATTGATTGAATGGACCATGTCGACCATGTACGCAGACATGGGAGGCATCGAAACTCCTAACTATCTCTCATGTTCTTCAAAGGGGCCAACTCATATCATGTTACTATGGTTCAAAGGGGCACACACTTCAGTCAGACTAGTGAGACTAGCCAAGAGTTCTACACCATTTTGGTCTTTTCCTACCATATACTTATTTTTTTAATAACCTTAGTGGCCCTAGCTAGCTTTGAGTTTTTCTCTAGGTGATTCTCCAAAGCACCCAACCCTTTGCTCAGACAAGCGAAATAATCAAAAGGGGTTTGGAAAAATTCACGCTCGTCTATGGATGATGATGTGGGAGACGTAAGAGGAGTAGGGACATGGTCAGTATCATCAAAGAATCTTGACTCACCCTGTGACACCTAATCCTAAGTAGTAAGGCCAACTATAGAACTAGAGAAAATCCTATAGATAAATTAGAAGTGACCTTCATCTTCTCCATCATAAGGTGTTGTATACTTCTCCTAACAATATACCCAGAGGTCATGGGCTAGGTTGTGATGAGTATAAACCTTCACAACATTGAGGAGTACAACGATCACAGGGTACAAGGGAAAATATTAACACCAAAAAATGGGTAGGGTTTGGTTCACGTTGGGTTCACCAAAAATGAAAGAGAGGGGGACCAACCATGTCAAGGCCCTAGGTCATGGAGGTCTGAGAGCAAGAGGCTAACCTAACATACCTCATCCTAAGGGAGTGTTAGGAAATGCAAGATGAGAATGATGAAGACTATTGGGTCCTTTGACAACTCTACAAACCCGAGACTTGAAATATGGCCAAGTGAGTCAGTTTTCAGGATCAACACTATATCTCAAAAGGCTCTCTATCTAAGGAAAAAATCATAGCTCTGGGACAACAGTGTGTTGCATTGGCATCTCTGAAATGCCTTGGCATCCATATGAATAGAGGACTAAAGAGACAAAGCTAGACTCAATAAAATTGACTATTGGCCTAGATAGCTACATTCAAAAGGCCAAAACAACATTATGGCATAAATAACATATGCACAAATATGATAAAACAAATAAAAAAGAGTAAGGATAATGAGGATGATCTCACAAAGATGTTCATTCGCCAACTAGCTCCAATAATACTTCCACCTACACACAAAACCGAGGAAAATGGTTGGGGGTTGTATAGGGGTCTGCCTCAGTGAGACCCTCATTTTGGTGTTTCCACCTCCACGGTCAACCAAGATGATGATAATAGAGAAGAAATATGATAAATCAAAAATGAAATAAAGCGCAAAAAAGCACTACAAAGAATTTTTATTCATGCAGGAGCATCCTTGGTTCTTGGCAATCTTGCATCAAACAAAAATATTTTCATTTAGTTTTATTCTTGTTTTTTTCTAGTTCTTTTTTGAGTTGGTAGATCTGGTGTTTCTTTATGTTTTCTCGCCAGATCTTTCATACCTAGGATTTCATCATGCACTTGTTCAATTTTTGTATTCTAAGTTTTCAACTCAATTGGATCTTTTTTCGGCAAGTTATCGCTTCTAGAGTACGTGATAGTTTTTTGGGACTGGCCCTAAAATAACTTCAAAACCTAACAGCTAGTTGGATTGATCGTGGATCTTTCCCATGACTTGCAGATCCTCACGGTGTGTTTAGATCTATTCTATGGAGTGTCCCCAAGCTTACACTTAGGTCCACACTTCACCATGTGCATCTACTATGGATGAATTTCAAAGTTGAGGCCAACCCGTTCTTGCACACGTTACACTTTTCTTCTTGGAGACTGTAGCTATCTTTGGCCGACGCAGATGTTTCTCGACCCACAGATTTGATATAAAGCTAGTATTGAATCATCAAATTAAGGAAGAATTAAGTAAGATAGAATAAAATGTATATAGATTTTGATCTATAAGATTTTCACTCACATGTATGATCATTGTATTTTGAGCATGTTGTAATCAGGCCTGTGCACCAAATTTGTAAGCCCGGATGTGGTAGACTATTTGTAATAAAGATTTATGATAATAAAAGTGTTTGCATCTACATTTGCCTCCATATTTCATGTTTCTTTTGTTGTGTGATTCTTGTTGCATCGTTTGAACTTCTCTCCTTGAGGACCCTCCTACTATGACTGCACCAAACTGGTCTCAGAGTGAGATTCATTCCTTGCGAGATCATCAGAAGTTGCATAGTCTTGTTGAAGATTTGTTGTAGGGTGGAAGATTGAGGATCAGAACTACAATTGCAAAGGACTTGTGCAGAGATGGTGGGAAGAAGAATTGGTAAAGGAAATGGAGCACATGGAAATGCAGACCCAACTGTAATGGAGATGTTGAGAGGAATTGTTGCAAGATTCGAAGAAGTTGAAACAACCCAGAGAAGAGGTCAGCCAGTTGATGATGTAAGTGATGAAGAAGTAGAAGAACAAGAAGAAGTTGCAAGAGAATAGAAACCTGACCTTGATCAGGGAGAAGAGATGTTCATAAGAGCCCTAACCAGAGTGAACACTAAGCCACATTTCAATCCACCATATTATAATGGTAAGTTGGATTTAGATGAATTGTTGGATTGGATAACATAAATTGAGAAATAATTTGATTTTGAAGGTATGCCAAATGATAAGAAGTTGAAATTTTCCTATACAAAGTTGAGAGGACATGCATCTCTTTGGTGGGAACATTTGTAGATAGGTAGATAAAGAAAAGGAAAAGAGAAGATAATATCATGGGATCAGATGGTGAATAAATTGATGAAATTTTTTATGCTTGCAAACTATCAGATTAGTTTGTTCGAGAAATTGCAAAACTTGAAGTAGAAAGAATCCAGTGTGATAGAGTATACTGAGGAATTCCACAATTTGAATATCAGATCCAGACATTCAGAAGATGAGATTGAACAAGTAGTTAGATATGTGAATGGTTTGAGGTCATCTATTCAAGATGAGACTAGTTTGATTAATTTTTTTAGTTTGGAAGAGGCATATCAACGTGCCCTAAAAGCAGAAGAGAAGCTGAATAAAAGACATGAGCAAAGACAAAGAGGAAGAGGTGGAAGATTTTAGAGAGGAAGAATATTCACTGGAGGAGGAAGAGTAAATTTTGCAGATCAAAACAAGGATAAGGAGATAAATAAGAATGAGAATTCATACCAAAGAGATGATGGAAACTCTTATAGAAGAGGAGGATATGGTATTTATAGAAATAAAGGATGTAGAAAAGATGATAGAGGACAAGAGAAAAAAATATTTAGGGGAACTTGTTTTAAATGTGGTGGAGAAGAACATAGAGCCTTTGAATGCAAACAAGGAGAAACAAATAGAAAAAATGACAACAATAGAAGAACAACCTTTGTTGAGGAGTATCATGTTGGATCATCTAATCAGCTGGAAGGAGAGGTATTGGTGAATAGGAGAGTGTTTTGTCAAAGTGAATTAGAGAAAGAACCATTGCAAAGAAGGAATTTTTTCAGGACCAAAAGCAAGGTAGTTGGTAAATGTTGCAAAGTGATCATTGATAGTGGGAGTTCAAAGAACCTGGCTTCTAAAGAAATGGTGACCAAACTAAAGTTGGAAGGGTTGAAACACCCTAAGCCCTATCAAATAGGTTGGATTCAAGATGAGCATAAGATACTGGTAAGTGAACAATGTTTGGTGAAATTGAAGATAGGAAATTACCATGATGAAGTTTTGTGTGATATTATTCCTATGGATGTATGCCATATATTGTTGGGAAGACCTTGGTAGTATGATAGAAAATTTATTCATGATGGAAACAAGAACATATACACCATTGTTTCTAATGCAATGAAGAAAACTTTGTTACCCTTGGAAGATGTTCCTAAGGCTGAGATTTGTACGATTGCTAGAATCTATTTGGTTGATGGAAGAAGATTCTTGGATGGACTGGGACATGAGAACATGTGTTATGCCTTGCTGCCTAAGAAGGTTGAAGAATTGAAGCATATAGAAGGACAACCTAAGGAGATAAAAGAGTTGTTGGCAGAATATGAGGCTATCATTTTAGATAATGTACCTGATGAATTACCACCTATAAGGAGTATTATTCATTGCATGGATTTGATTCCTAGAGCTAGTTTTCCTAATAAAGTATCACACTAGACGACACCGAAAAAGAGTGAAGAATTGAATAGAAAAGCACAAGAGTTGTTGAGAAAAGTTTTGATTAGAGAAATCTTAAGTCCTTGTGTAGTACCTATTGTGCTTGCACCTAAGAAAGATGGATAAAGGAGAATGTGTAGAAACTCTAGAGCCATAAACAAGATCACTGTGACATATAGATTTCCTTTTCCCTAGATGGATGACATTATGGATTGTTTGAGTGGAGCTAAGTACTTTACAAAGATAGACTTGAAGAGTGGATATCATCATATTAGAATTAGAGAAGGAGATGAGTGGAAAACAAAACTCAAGATAAATGAAGGATTGTATGAATAGTTAGTGATGCCTTTTGGACTGACAAATGCACCTAATACTTTCATGAGGTATTAAATAAATTATTGGGTAAGTTTATGATTGTATATTCATATGACATTTTGATTTTCAATAAGACAAGGGAAGAACATTTTTCGTACATAAGACAAGTTTTGCAGAGGTCGAAAGAAAAATAGTTGTTGATAAACATAAATAAGTGTAGTTTCATGAAGGAATAATTGGTATATTTGGGATTTGTGAAATCAATAGATGGATTGAAGATGGACCCTAAGAAAGTGAGACCTATTGTTGAATGGACTACACCTGAAAGCATTGGAGAGGTAAGATCATTTCATGGATTGGCTAGTTTCTACCAAAATTTCATTTGGAGTTTCAGTTCTATTTGTAGGCATGGAAAATATACATGCACCTGATTCTGATCCTACTAACATCATTTCGTCTTGAAACATACTCTCAGCTTATCAACACCTTTCATCCCTTAATTAAATAAATCATTATTTATTTAATTAGGTCTTTCTCCTCTGGTGATTAAATTAATCATCTTTCTCCATTCATTTAAATAATTCATTTTATTTAAATTAAATCTCTAAAGTCCTCTTATTAAATTAAATAAATTAAACCTTATTTGATTTAATCTAACATATTCCTCTTTGGTTAAATAAATCAAATCATTTATTTAATAAATCATTTCCTCTCAATTCTAATTTAAATTAATTCATCTATTTAAGTCTAAATTGTCACATCACCTAATTCTTCATTAAATTAATCAAAACATTGATTAAGTTAAACCTTCTCACTAAAATCCTCTAGAGAATACAAGTTGCACAATAAATCAATTACTTTGATTTATTAATTTTTCTATTTTCCCTCACAAAGCATCAAAAAAGAATATTCTTTCATTTGAATTCAAAAAGGCCAAGTGGGCTTGGTCCTTCCAACAAGGCATTCAATGCCTCTTATATGTCCTTGTGCATTGAGCCAAGTGACATTAACTCCATTTCTCTTTCCCTCTCACATGTCACATTCAAAATTCAAATTTGAATCCAATGGCATTTATCATGCACATTGACCAAAATGTGCTCATTCCTCAACCATTCACATCTTGACAAGTGGCACTTGACCATTGGATGTTGAATGATCCCACATTTCCTATTTTCACTCTCTCTTCCATTTTGGAAATTTATAAATGAGAGACTCTTCCTCTCATTCAATCATCCACAATTTGAGTAAACTTATTATACTCAAATCCACAATCTTCATGCAAAGTTACTCTCTTCACATTGAGAGCTAATTTTTCCCATGGCACCCAATCATTCACCATTTTCATAAATTGTAACCAGATTATGCTCAAATCTCTTTGGATATTTGACCATTGTTCAATCAATCCACATTTGCAACTTAGGAATTGGGAAAGGGCCAATTTTCGCACATCATTGGCACCAATTCCCCCATAAGATCATCATGCTATTAGCTTAATTAGGATTGCTTTCATTGTTACTTGTGTTTTGTTACTTATTTCCTAATTGTAGCTTGAATAGATGGATTTTGTGGGGAATCCCTCATTGTTTGCATGCATTTTGATCTAACACTAACAATGTTTTTCATCTTTGTGCATTTGTAGGTTTAGGGGTTCACACTATTTGTAGCCCTATGACAAAAACAATGAGGGGGGATAAGAAGGATTTTAGATGGACATTTTGAGAAGATAAAAATTTTGAGCTGTTGAAATAGAAGGTGATAGAGCATCATGTGTTGTCTTTACCAGATTTCAATAAGGTATTTCAAGTGGATTGTGATGCAAGTGCAAATGCAATTGGAGCAATGTTAAGTCAAGAAGGAAGACCTGTAGCCTATTTTAGTGAGAAGTTGAATGATGCAAGGAGAAGATATGTAGTGTATGATCAGGAGTTTTATGCCATATTTCAAGCCTTGAAGAAGTGGAGTAATTAATTGTTATCTAAGGAGTTTGTGTTTTATACAGATCATCAATCGTTATAGTATTTGAACAGTCAAGGTAAGTTGAATCAGAAACACATGAGATGGGTAGAGTTCTTGTAGAGTTATACTTTTGTTTTGAATCATAGGATTGGAAAGTCAAATAGAGTTGTTGATGCTTTGAGTAGAAAAAGGAATTTACTAGCACATATGATAGTGGAGGTATTAGGCTTTAATGAATTGAAGAACTTGTATAAGGAAGACTCAGATTTTGTAGAACCTCGGAGATCATGTAAAGAACCAATTTTGGAGTATAGAAGTCAATGGTTGGATTATTTCATTCAAGAGGGAATTTGGTTTAGAGGAAACCAATTGTGTATACCCCAAAGTTCAATGAGGGATAACTTGGTAAAAGAGATACATAGTGGAGGTTCGGTGGGACATTTAGAATTGACAAGACAATAGTCTTGGTGAGTGAGAATTAATTTTGGCCACAGATTCATAAGGATGTCAAGAAATTTGTGCAAAGTTGAAAAGTTTTTCAAGTTGCAAAAGGAAGTAGTTAGAGTATTGGATTGTATAAACCTTTGACAGTACCAGAAAGACCTTGGAGGATATTAGCATGGATTTCACACTTGTTTTTCCTAAGACACATAGAGGTAATGATTCAATATTTGTGGCGGTGGATAGATTTTATAAGATGGCACATTTCATACCTTGTAAGAATACAACAGATGCAGTATATATACAAAAAAAAATTCAGAGAAGTTGTCAGATTGCATGGATTACCTAGGAGCATTGTTTTAGACAAGGATACAAAATTTGTTGGTTACTTTTGGAGGACACTTTGGAGGAAATTGAAGATAGATTTGAAGTTCAGTTATACTTTTCACCCTTAGATAGATGGACAGATAGAGGTAGTAAACAAAATTTTGGAATTTTTTTTGAGATGTTTGGTTGGAGAGAAGACTGGAAGTTGGGATCTATCCCTATCACAAGCAGAGTTCACCTACAATATATTAGTGAACAGGAGTACTAGAAAGACACCTTTTGAGATTGTTACAAGATTTCATCCTAGAGGTATATTAGAGATGAGAGACATCAGTAGGGAAGCTAAAAGGAGTGCAGAGGTAGTAGACTTTTCAAAACATATGAAGACAATGCATGCTCAAGTGAAACAATATTTGGAAAACATGAACCAGAAGTATAAGGAGAAAGCAGATGAAAAGGGGAGACATAAAGGAATTTTAAGTTGAAGATGAAGTGATGGTGTACTTGAGGAAAGAAAGATTTACAGTAGGAACATACAATAAATTGAATATGAGGAAGTTTGGACCCTATAGGATTTTGAATAATTTTGATTCAGGAAATACTTATGAAGTGGAGTTACCAGATGACATGGGTATATCACCTACATTCAATATTGTAGATCTACATTTGTACCATGAAGCATAATTTGGTGAAGAAAACAAGGTGAAGTTGGAAGAACAACTTCCTAAACAAAAATCAAATGAGGTAGAAGATATTTTGGATGTCAGAGATGGAAGGAGGACTTGCAAAAGACAATACAAAGAATATCTGGTGAAATGGAAGGGTAGACTAGTGGAGGATTCTTCTTGGATTTCTCAGGCTGAGGTAGACTGTATTGTTTTTCCTTTGGCCCCTGCCAAGTGAGAGGCTCAATTTTCATTAACCCTAGATGTTTGATGCAAGAGCATCCTTGGTTCTTGGCAATCTTGCATCGATCAAAAATATTTTCATTCAACTTTGTTCTTGTTTTGTTCTAGTTCTGGTCCGAGTTGGTAGATCCGGTGTTTCTTCATGTTTTCTCACCAGATCTTGCATACCTAGGATTTCATTGTGGACTTGTTCAATTTTTGTATTCTAAGTTTTCAACTCAATTGGATATTTTTTCAGAAAGTTTCAATTTCGGAGTACGTGACGGTTTTTTGAGACTGGCCCTAGAATAAATTCAAAACCTAATGGCTAGTTGGATTGATCATGGATCTTTCTCGTGACTTTTGGATCCTCACGGTATATTTAGATCTATTCTATGGAGTGTCCTAAAACTTACACTTAGGTCTACACTTCACCATGCACATCTATTGTGGATGAATTTCAAATTTGAGGTTGGCCTGTTCTTGCACACATTACACTTTTCTTCTTGGAGATTGTAGCAATCTTTGGCCGGAATAGATGTTTCTTGACCCGTGGATGTGATATAAAGCTAGTATTGAATCATCAAATTAAGGGAGAATCAAGTAAGATAGAATAATATGTATATAGATTTCAATCTGTAAGATTTTTGCTCACATGTATGAGCACTGTATTTTGCACATGTTGTAATCAGTCCTATGCACCGAATCTGTAAGCCCAGATGTGGCATCCTATTTGAAATCAATATTTTTGATAATAAGAGTGTTTGCATCTGCATTTTCCTCCATATTTTGTTTTTATTCTGTTGTGTGACTCTTGTTGTATGGTTTAAACTATTTCCCTTGAGGACCCTCCTACTGTGACTGCACCAGTTATGCTACTCAACCAAATCATAGAGGAGAGGAGTAGAAATATTACCACCTCCACTAAGATCTCACTAGCTAATCGAGGAGAAAATGAGATGAATCAAGCCTCTACTAAATTAGTGTTGGTTCCAAACTTTCTCTATAGAGTTTATGGAGTGTTGATGTTGTTGTTGTGAAGCACAAGAATGTTGCTTGAGAACAAAGAGATTGTGAAGAAGCTTCTTGGTGATTGTGGAAGAGCTGAAAATGAATTCTTAGAGCCTTGAATGAATGAGGAGAGAGTGAGTTTGAAGTAGAGAGTGAAGAAAATGGCCATATTCAAGTCAGTTAGTCGAAGGGGGCATTACAATTTGACTTCCAATGGGAAGCGTAACACCTTTGTAGGCTCTAGACATGGGAATCTTCTAGGGATGTAAGTGCATTGTGCGGACATCTGCATGTCGTGTGGGTGTCCTCGATAGTTATTCCTCTATCAACGCACAAAATATATGCCAAGTGGAATGAAGGCAGTGAGCTTATGTGGAATTTTTCCTTCAGATTTGGTTTTCTAAGGTGAGGATGTGTAAAAGGGGAATTTTTGTAAGGGGTGAAAATTCACTCCTATACACTTCGGAATATTCCTACAAGTATTTACATAATATAAATAATAAATAATCTTCACCTAAATAAAGATTAATTTCTAACACCACCCCTTAAGCTTCACTTGGGGAGTTTACGTCAAACCCTTCAATGGTTTGTAATCTTATATTTTTACAATGATGGAGAAATTTATCTTTACAAATTGGTTGGTGAGAATATCTGTAACTTAATCTTCACCTTACCAATAGAAAAGATAAATTTGTTTGTCTACAATTTTCTCTCTAATGAAGTGATGTTGGAGAGAAAATTTCTTGTTCTTTGCATGAAAAAATAGATTCTTGACCATGACAATGACACTATTATTATCACAATATAAGGGTGTAGTATCCTTTTGAGGTAGTATCCTTTTGAGGTAGACCTAGGTATTAAAATAGTCTTCTCAACCATAGTTCTTCTTTGGATGCATTGGTATAACCTTTATATTATACTTATGTAGATCCAAGAGTATTAGATTTTTGCTTCTTACTATTCCATGAGAATGCACCTAATCCAACAGAGAAACAATAACCACAAGTGGATCTCCCATCATTGGGATCACCTCCTAAATTTGAATCACTATAACCATTTAATGAAAATTCTTGATTTGCATCATAAAAGAGACCAACATTAATAGTACCTTTAAAATTCATAATTTATAATTTTAAATTGAGTTTTTTGTGGTCAAGACACATTTATCAAAAACTAAACCAACAATATAGGAGATATAAATTCTAATAAGAGTTAAGTAATTTAAAATTCCAAATAATTTCCTATATAAGGTAGGATCAACAAATAGAGTTTCCATATCAACCATTAATATAGTTCCTAATTCACGGGGAGTAGAAACAAAATTTGCATCATTCATTTTAAATTTATCTAAAAGATATTGAGCATATTTATGTCAAAAAATAAAAATACCTTTAGGTGTTTTTCAATTTTTCATACCCAAAAAATTAATATAATAAGGCTAAATCACCCATTTGAAATTGATGATTGAGTTTAGGATTAGTATTATGAATCAAATTGTTAAAAATAAGAGTGATAATCAAATCATCAACATATAAAATAATGATCAAAATATCATTTTCACTATTCTTAATATATAAATTTGGATCATTTTTACTTCTAAGGAAACCTTGAGATGTAAAGAAAGCATTGATTTTAGAATACCATTGTCTAGAAGATTTTTTAAATCATAAATTGATTTCTTTAATTTGCAAAAAAGGTATTTATTATATTTCTTAATAAAACCCAAAGGTTGAGACATATAAATTTCTTAATATAAATCATCATTTAAGAATATAATTTTAACATCCATTTGATGAATGGGTCTATGCATATGAGAAGCTAAAGCAGGAACTAATTTAATAGTTGGTATTTTAGCCACCGGAATAAATGTTCCATTATAATCTAGTTCTTCCACTTGGGAGAAACCTATAAAAACTAATCTAGCTTTAATTTTTTTAACATCATTATTTGTATTGAACTTTGTTTTATACAACCATTTACATGAAACAAGATTTTTTCCATGAGGTAAAGGAACTAGATCCCGAGTTTGATTGATAATTAATGTGTTATATTCTTCTTGCATAACTTTTTTCCAATGAGTTTGATTTTTAGGTTGTTCACAAGTTTGAGGGTCATTTTTATAAACAACTTTAGACACCAAAGCATAATTTCAATAGTTTTATTTTCTAGCCTTAGATTGATTCGTTCTATTTAAAATATCATCACTTTATTGAATAAATTTTTATACTATTTAGGCATTCATTTAGATGTATGAGTATAATCACTCAAAGAAGAATAAATATAAGAAGTTTCAAAATGATCATCTTCACCATCACTTTGACTGAGAGATGCGTTAGGAGGGTTCATAGGAGGAATATCTTCAATAATAATAACTTTATTTTGAGAAGATTCATTGTTATGCACTTTAGAATAATCATGAACACCATTTTCAGAAATACATACATCTTTAACAACTTTCACTTTGTTAATAATAGGATTATAAAATATATAAGATTTAGAATATTCATCATACCCAACAAAAATATGATAGGAAGATTTAGAATCTATTTCTTCATTTTTTGTTTAGGTTTATGAACATAAGTGACTGAGCCAAAGATTCTTGAATGCTTAAGATTATATTTATTACCAAACCAAGCCTCTTCAAGAGTTATATCCTTTAATGATATAAGTAGCAAAAAACATTACTTCAATCTAAAATTTATAAGACATATTCTTTGCATGTAGCATACATCTAGTTATTTCAACAATTGTTTTATGTTTCTTTTTTGGTACACTATTTTATTGAGGTTTATAGGGAATGGTTAACTCATGTTTAATAAAAATTGACATTAAATAAAAATTTAAGCATTTAATACAACATAAGAATTTAAGGTATTATTCACATATCATTTACCATTATCAATCCTAAGAATTTTGAAAGGAAAACCATATTACCTTTCAAGAAATTTATGAAATTTAACAAAAGTATCAAGAACTTGATCCTTACTTTTAAGAAAATAGATTCAAGTTATTCTAGAATAATCATCAAAGAAAGTAAGTGCATACATTGATCCTTGGATGGAGTTATTCTCCATGGGTTTGAAAAGGTCACTATGGACTAGGTGAAATTTATGATGTGCCCTCCATGCTTGACCTTGTGGAAAGGGCTCTATACATCTTATCGCTCATGCATCCTATGCATACAATTTTATATGGAATAATGCTAGGAAATCCTTCTACCATATTAGATTTCTACATCAAGGCAATATTGTTATCATGGATAATTACCAAGTATTTCATTCCAAACATTAAAATCAATGGTAGATAGTAAAGAATATTTAGAATGAGAAAACTCATAAAATTTGAACAAATTATCATTGCCTAATTTAGCATTATCAACGACTTTATGAATTTTTTGGATCAATCATATAGCATATATATTTATAAAATTTTATTTTGCAATATTGACAAAGCTTAGCTATTGAAATAAAATTATTATTTGATTCGAGAACATATAAAACATCATGTAACTTACCATTAATACCATTCACATTTCCAATTGCTTCTACTTTACACCTATGATTATTAGCAAGTTGAAGTGGAAATTAGACATGTGAGGTTGCATGGATTAAAATACATCTTTATGTGAAGTAACATGTTCAAAGGCACCTGAATCAATAACCCATTCAAGATGTTTTGAAGCATTAAAACTACAAGTAAAAGATCATCTAGATTGATTTGCATTATTGTTAAACTTATTATTATTAGGTTTATTTTGTTGATTATTTTGCCTCATGGTTTTTTTATCATTTTGTTTCTTAAAACAAGTGTTAGACAAATGACCATCTCTATCACAATAATTACAACGAGGCCTCTTATAATAATAATTATTTCTAGTATCATTAGTATTATTATGATGAGATTTAGGATTATAATTTTTTTTATTATGAGGCTTAAAAAATTTCTTATGGTTTTTAGACATAAAAGCATGCTCACTATTTTTAAGATTTTCAAATTGAATCAATTTTTCTTCTTCTAGAAGAGCCTTAATAAATTTTGAAAAATATCATTGTGTAAGAGGGAAAATGGGTCAATGAAATACAACAATGAAATCAATCAAATGAAATCAAAACAAGATAAAAACCCAACCCACTCATGAAATATAATTGCAAAGCTATGAATTCAACAATCAAGGTTAGCATACATGAGAACACAAATGAATTCAAAAGCTACAATTTTACCATCCCATGTTGGAGTGTATTTGTGTTGATAATGGATGTTTTATTGATTGATCAATACAAAGCCTCTATGATTGCAAACGATTGATAAAATATAATAATGGTGATCTAGAATGTAAGAGTGTATTTTTCTCAATGTCCTAAAGGATCAATTTGACATGACCTCCACAAATTCTCTAGATTATTTCACTTTTTTATGAGAAGGATAAAGGTTGTTTTATAGATTTATGATTTTCAAATGAACGATCAAGATTCAACAATGAAAGATGAGGATCAATGGTTTAGAATTGTTGAGAGGAAATAGATTAATCAATTAAATCATCTAATTGATCCAATTAAGATATTTAATTAAATAATTAGTGAGATTAGATTGAATGATTAGTGAGATTGAAGAAATTATTTTGAGTATTTTGTGGAATTGGAGAAGTTAGTGGGATTGAGAAATCACTGGGCATGATTTATTCAATCAAGATATGTGAGGATGTATTAATTCATTTAATAATTAATTAATGTTTGAGAGCAAGTTGTATTTGAATTTTATAAATAAAGGTATATTTATTTATTGATCATTTTGAGTGATTTTGGGGAAATTGAATAATTGATTTAATTATTTGAATTTGGAGAAGGGAAAGTGGCGGAGTTAAATAAATAATGATAATTATTTAATTAATTTAGATGAATAAATAATGTTAGTGACATAATTAAATAACTTGCGTTTATTTAATTAATTAGATGATGACATAGTGAATTAATTAAACAATTCAAGATTATTTAATTAATAGAGGAAAATAGGGTTAATGATGCATATGATGTTAAAAAGGGGATTAATGATGATAATGAAAGTGATATGCAATAGTGATAACAAAAATGATGTCGATAATGGAAAAATGTAGTTTAAGATGTGTGATATGTGTTAAGCCATTTTTACATGTCTACATTTTTCCCCTCTTTGACAAAATGTATTGGTTACATTGTTTCAAATAATTTAATGTTTAGATCAAGATTTGAAAAATTTAATATGCCTCACTGTGCCCTAACGATCAACAAAAGGATGATAAGACATTGGGTTTCCCCCTCGAGAGGTCAGCCAAAATAGTTATACTTTCAGGTCAGGTGCTCAACTAGGTTTGAGAGTAGTTATGATGTGTAGAGAATGAAAAATTAAGGCCTAGGGCTCGTGTTTAGGGTTTCAGATGATCGTAGGTGCTCCCAAATTTGACCTAGAAGGGGTCCAAGGGTAAATATTAGGGTTTGGGGGGGGGGGGGAGTTCAAATGGAAATTAGGGTGAAATTACCCCTCATTTGTACACTTGCTTTGTGAGATTATTGCCTCTAGAGATTTTTTAGTGATTTCTTGCTACAAACGTCGATTCACTATGGCTCACATTTCGGGTGCCCCATACTGAGCAGAGGCAGTCTATCAGTTTGAGAGGATAGTCAACATAGGGGTTGGGGTATGTCTTCTTTCCATTTTCACTTTCATCACTTTTATCTTGTGTAATTAATGCTAGAAGTAGGTTTAGGACAATAATGGTAAGTTTTTAGGAAGGCCACTATCGTCGCGATACAGTTGCTATCACACTAGGTTAAATAACCACTATAGTTAAAACTTCACGCTATAGTGAAATTCAAATGCTATTGTGAAAACTATATGTTATTGTTTGACCATAGTCATTGAAAACTACTGTGTGGTTGAAAATCTTAGGAAGTTTATTGCTTTTGTGAAAAGTAGTCACTATTGTAGGATAACAGGTTCGCTATCATTGAAACTAATCACTATCATCCTAAAACAAGGCCACTATTGTAAAATAGGGCTGCTATCATCCTAGGAAGGGTCCCTATTATTAAAAATGATTTATTTAGCTACTTTGTTTATAATTTTAAGTTTTCTATTTAGTTTTTGAGAAAAAAATTGACGTTGTGGGTTGAATGTTCGCAGACAATTCTCAAACTACTTTATTCTAGAGAGTGTCGATCGTGACAGTTCCTTGATTTATTTTACTAGTTTCCAAGAGTTGGAGAGGGAATTCCTTGATGCGGTTGGACTATGATACATTTTCTATATCTCTACAATTAGAGCACATCATACTACGATGTCTTCCTTTGTTGAGAGATGTCATTTGGAGACCTCTTCATTTCATTTTCCCACAAGAGAGTGCACAATCACTTTGGAGGATGTATGGAGGATCCTACATATCCCAATTTCATGGTGAATTGGTCATATATGATGTTCACTTGGGTACCTAGGCCATGCAGAGGTTTCTGGGTGTACAACAATTGTAGGTTGTGGACTTTGAGATTGATTTGATTCCATATGTCAACGGTGTTGATCTGATGTTTATGGTATTGGTTGGGTTGATCATTGGGCCTTTGATGCCTGATCGTGGAGCTAAGGGATTTCCTATTGGCTAGGGCATCTATATAGAGCAGATGATGGAGCATGGGACAATGTATGCTTGGGGCCTGTGTGTTTTGTCCCACCTATACAAATATATGCAAGAGGTCGTGTATCGAGGTGGTTGTGCTATTTCTACAGGGATGAACCTCCTTCATGTTTGGTCATGGTAGCATATTGTCATGACTCATATAGATGGTATGACCTTTCGAGATGAGGTTGATCCTTTTGTATATAGATATTATAATTATTTGTACTACACCCTGCTAGATATATTATCACATTTGTAGGTAGTTTATGATGATATCAATGATTTTATTTGGAGACCATTTATGGCATGCGAGGCATGGGCTGATGACCATGACCAGCTGACATATTGTAGGAAGACTTGGTGGCTGATAGGCCGAGTGGAAATTATTTTGGAGAGGTATCTGCCAGACATAATTATGAGGCACTTTGGTGAGAGACAAAATCACCCTTTAGATGTATACCATGCCCGCTTTGGACGCACGGCCCGAGAGGTCAATGTGTGGGGTTGAGAGCTGATTTAGAGGCAGTTGTAGTAGATTTTAGAGTGTTGGAACCTATCAGATGGGGATGGGAATTGGGTCCTCCAAATGTAGGTACTACCAAAGGTTATACATAGTGATGGGCTCACCATGAACCCTTGAGATTCACAGCTCCTATGGGCATTGGCCAAATCATTAGCTAGGTCAGGAGGATAGCCAAGGTTGTAGGGAGGAGGGGTGATAGGAAGATGCTACATATTGTTGTTGAGAATTTATAGGGTGTGTAGGATGGGCAAAAAAATTAGTGTTAATAGGATCAACAACATCATTAGGCACCACAGGGACTCCCCCACAAGGATATCTAGCTACATAGGTGGTCAAGTTGACATCCAAGAGAGATTAGGTTGTTTAGGATTGTGATGCTAGAGATGGTGAGAGAGATATAGAGACAGCTCAGTGATAGGCTCTAGAGGTACAATTGGCTACTATTATTGCTAAGCGAGACCATATATGAATAGAGCGAGATTCTCAGAGAAGAGAGAGATTCAAAGAGGTAATAACATCAAAGTGAGAGGGATCAACTCATTACAAAGAGGGCATAATATCAGACTTTGTATAAGGATTTTGTATCAAAAGCACAAAGACGTCCTCATTTTGGAGAGTCGAGTAGTGCCATAGGTACAAAGTCAAAGAGAATAGTCTATTAGATAGTTGCAGCCATCTCTTGTTCATAGCCACCACTAGCATAGATCCCCACCTTGGGATGGCCAGTAGGGTTGATGTTGATTTTTCATGATATTTATGTTTATATTATTGTATCAGAGACTCTCTGTAAACATATCTTTTTTGTATATACATTCATCATCCCATATAAGGCCTCGTATATATAATTTGTATATTTTGATATCACACATGATGTTTGATGATGTATATGACATTCCCATTTTTTATTGTGGCATATATGTGTTATGAGATGTTTATGGATGTTTTTAAATATGGATAATTTATGATTATATGCTCATGATTTTGTACTTTTCTAATTCATTTATATGATATGGATGGATGGATGATTTATACATGTATGAGATGGATAATTTTATGACATATGATGTTTTATTATATGATGAACATGATATGCACTGATGAGTTTGTGAATGTAGGATGCATGTGGTACTAATGACTTTGTGATGCAGGATGTGGATGTTAGTTAGAATATATGTTATTAAGATTAGAGATAGATAGAAGTGTTAGATGCTTGATCTAATATTTTGAAAATCTATGGATCATGATTATGATGATATGTATTCATGAGATGATTTGATGATATGATTAATTTTATTCATTGATGATATGATATTATATGTATTGATGAGTTTTCTTTTGCTTCCATGGAGGACTTAGATTTTTGGCAATCCTTATTTATGTAGCAACTAAATTTGATGCACCAAGGTATTAATGACCAAGGTGGGCTTATATCTATTGTGTGGACTTTGAATTTGCAAAAAAGGAGTATTCTAGCTCATACTAGACATACACAAACCTTGTTAGAGTGTATGGGTGAGAGGTTTCAAAAAAAATTCAGAGTAGTTACATAGAAAGGTATGGAGTACCTAATATGTAATCACTTAAAAAAAATTGCACCAAAACAATTTCCATGCATAGAACAAATAAAGTATTCACCATGGTAGTTTTTGTGTGGTCTCACATCACACCCCAAGAATGTAAGGCTTGGGGACTAAATGCATTATTTTTTTAATCTTATGGTATGAGCTAGCTATTTGGAAGATCACCAAAGAAAAATAAAGGTAAAAGACATCTTTAATTTAAAGAATGATTCCTATAAAAGTGTTATGGGTGTTATATACCGGAAACTAGGATGTTTGAAAAGTGAAAAGGCTATGAAGAAAGTAAGTCATGCATTCTGGTCCGATGATGGAATCCCGGGATAGATGGAAGTTCGGTAAAACTGAAGTTCGGGGAAAGTTGTGGGTAGAGCTGAATACCAGGTACTGGATTCCAATAAAATGAGGTTTTGAAATTTTGTGATTATCTAATGAGTCTGATAGTCCGATGATCCAGTATATATGTAGAGGATAATCATACAAGAATTTATGATGTTCTTTGGAAATCGTTTTATTCATGGAAATTAATATTATAATATTTGAATAATGGTTTTATTTACATGAGATGTTTATAAATGTTTTTTTTTTAGGGATTTAATATGTGGAATTTGTGATTGCAAGAAATACAAATTGTTATGCAAATTTTAGGTGTGGACGGTCAAGAAAATTTGAATCATGGATAGAATCATTTCTAGATCGGATTGCTTACTTTGGGAGGTTATAATGAAGAGGGCTTTGATTCTACTAGAATGTTGGAGATCTCGGTATTTTACTTGCAGTGGAAGAAATGTCCATCTTTAGGGAAGCCCATTCCTGAGAGTAGTATATTGGAAGCAAGACTGAGTCTTGGAATAGAGAAATAATGATATCATTTTGAATGTATGGGAAGTTCCAACACACTATCCTGATTCAATTTATTATCCTAGCGATAATAAAGGATTAAAACCCAAAGAGATTCAATGAACAATTGAAGTCAATCTTCAAAGACTTCAATGGTAATTTCTTGGTCAATCACTTTCTTCCACGTGCCTTGATGTGATTTTTCCCTCGGATTCTCTCTCATGTATTTGTCCTATCTTGTATGTGCCTTGTGTTCTATAAAAGGCCAGCGGATATCTTTTTTTATTTTAAGTTCAAAATTTGTGGATGTCGGAAGAGCCAAAACTTCTTTAAGTTTTGTTCTTTTTCCTATTTTTGGAATCATTTCAGACTAAAAAATTGTATGCACATAGACATTGATTAATATTAGAGCCAATTTTAAAGCTACCTATCTCATGAATATTTTATAGCTGGTTTTGTTAGTTCCACTGAACAAGCCTGTATATTATGTCATTTAAGGGTGTATACAAAAATTATGCAGTGTCCAAACTAAACCCTCTCTTTAAAAGCTCGCACCATTTTTTTTGTAGTTGTGAAGCAATGTAGTGAAGTATGAAGTGGTTTTATTTTATTTAATTAATTATTTGAGGCATGCATGGAGAATAATCGGGAGAACCTTTTAATTTCAGTATTTTATGCTTTATTTTAGAATAGATGTTTACATTTTTGAAAATGTTGCAAAAAATAGATGAATAGATGGAAATTTATTGAAAATATTTCAATTTACATGAAATTGTTGAATGCTTAAAGATAAATCTACTTAAGTGATAGAAAATGAAATTGTTGATGTTCATGAAATATTATTTCAAATCTTTCGGTTTCATGATAATTTTTCTTAAGACCCAAATTGAAAACTCAGTGTCTAGTGTAAAAATCGGAATTAACGAACATATTCCCTTTGAGATTAACAACAAATTCACATCATACCCTTGAAGCAAACCTAGTATGATCATGACCTAATTACTAGAGACTTTGGATTGAACTAAGTTGATCTTGTTGTTTTGCTCAAGTAGATTTTCTCTTCAAGATTTTCTTGTTCCATATCTTTAAAGAAGAATAGGCTTCTTCACGGTCTGTCTATGGAATTTTTTATTTGGTACTACTGATGCGAGTGAAATTGTTGTCAATAATAGTAATGAAAAATATCCAAAAAATAGAGCAAACAAAAAATCAATGATCAATGCCCCATTCCTTCCTATCTAAATCCTTATGGACATCCTTGAGAGATCTTGGGAATGTGACAATAAGATAAATAAAAAAGATAAGATCATAAAAATATAAACAATGTTGATGTATCACTTGCCATATATTTTTTGATGTTTCAGGATGTTTACCCATCGATTTTGTCTATTGTAGGAACATTTTATTCATGACGACATATTTCAGGATGTTGATGATGATTCTCAAAAGGTAGGGTAGTTCACGTGTAAGAATTTTTTTAGTCTGATGATGATCTAATCATTTTTGTTTCTTTGCTTGGATGTTTTAGATTTTGTTGTTTTCTTTGTTTGTTGATTTTGCTTTCAAAGTTTGAAGGTGATGATTGTTTATTTTGAATGGAAATTTTATTGAGGATAGGTGATAACAAAGATAGGACTTTTAGAGTTTTTTTTTTTAATCTTTTTGTGCTTTTTGAGATTATTTGATGTTTTTTACATTTTCAAGAGATTTAGAAACAATTAGGGGGACCTAAAGGGGCTAACCTAGTGCCTTGGGGGTTCATTGATGGCAGACTTGCCTACATGCAATCTTAGAGACAAGGTAGTTTGACTGTATTAAGTGACATAATTTTTGGATTTTTCTAACTTTTTACTAATGTTTTTAGGATTTTGATAAGATATTTGAATGTTTTTGGATTTTCGACCAAGTTTAAAGACCAATAGGGACACCTGAAGGGATTGAACTAGTGCCTTGAGGGCTCATCAATGATGGCCTTGCCTACGTGTAGGCTTAGAGACAATGTGGTTTTATTTCTTTGACTCAATGTGGCACGTTTAGAGATGACCTACAATATTTTTGGGATTTTTCATGTGACTTTGTTTTGGATTTTGATGATTTTTCGGATGTTTTTTATTTTTTGATATTGTTTTGCATGTGATGGGATGAAAAAGGATCCAATCCACTACTAGGTTCGGAAGGTTTCCCCCAATTTGGAATAGGATTGCATTTTATTAGGGATTGGTGGATAAAATGGATGGTGGATAGAGATGGTGTAGCAAGGTTCAACGTTTGATCAATTATCAAACCATGGTTGGGTGCATGTTTTATTATGGCGATGGATGGAATGGATATGATAGTAGATAGATAGCATTGATAGATAAGGATGCAGGTCTTAGTCAAACATAACACTTATTTTACTATTTTTTCACTATGGTAGCAGTCTTAGAAGCACCAAAAGGTAGTTTTCACTTAAATGACGTTTTATTTCTCTTTACTATTTTCTTGATTTTTGATTTTTAATTTTTTTTCTTGGGATATTTTGATACATTTAGGTGTAGAACTTCTTGAGATGACTTTTGTTAAGAGGTTTAGCTAGAGGTTCTCCTTTCGACATAGCCAATTGATATGCTCCAAAGTTATAGCTTGTTGTAATTATATATGCACCTAGCCAGTTTGATTCAAACTTACCTTTCCCATCTTGATTTAGTTGGATTTTCTAATTTCCCTTTAGGACCAAGTCACCAACCTGAAAGTTTCTATTTTTTATTTTCTTATTGTAACTTTTCTTGAGTTAATTTTGATAGTTCTATAGATGGTTCAATACACTCAAGCGTCTTTCATCTAGGAGTTAAGCTCATTGATTCTGGATACCTGATATTCTTTATTGCTAACAAGATCCTTCAATGACACTCTGAGAGATGGGATTTCAACCTCTATAGGCAGTATTTATTTAGATCCATAAACCAAGGAAAAAGGATTCACACCTATAGGTGTGTGGATGTTGGTTCTATAAGCCCATAAGGCTAGGTTTAGTTGTAGGTGCCAGTTAGGGCTAGCATCATTAAAAAATTTCTTTAGTATTTTTAGGATGGTCTTATTGGATGTTTCAGCTTGGCTATTTCCTTGGGGATAATATGGGGTTGAAAAGTGGTGTTAGATAGAGAATGTTGAGCAGATCTTAAAGACATCTTGGTTTTTAAATGGAGTCCCATTATTTGTTATGATAGTCTATGGGATACCATATTGACAGATCAAATAATTAAGAATGAACTTAGCTATTTTTTTCCCTATGATATAAGTTAAAGGAATAGCTTCTATCCATTTTGTAAAGTACTCCATAGTAGTGATGATAAAAAAAATTTGTTGGATGAGGGTGGTGATATATTTCCTATTAGGTTAAGTCCCCATTGAGAGAAGGGTCATGGAGTAGTGATAGGAAACAAATCTTGTGCAAGTGCATGCATGAGATATCCATGTTGTTGGAATTGATGATACTTCTTGGAAATGAATTGATTCTTGCTCTAGTGATGGAAAGTAGTACCATGTTCATATAAAATTCTAGACTAGGTTAGGTCCACTAGTATGGGACCCACGAACACTTTCGTGTACCTCTTGTAAGGTATTTTTTTCTTCTTCTTGAAAGGCAGTATGTGTCCTCATACCGAGGCGAGTTAAGACCAACAACATAACATAATAGTTTGGATTCCAAGATGTCAAATGCCAGTATAATAAATTCTTCTACTAAGAATTTATATATAGGAACGTTCTCATATATATCAAGGAGTGAACCAATAGTATCCATAGCATTAGCTGCTTTATTGTTAACCCTTGGGATTTGTTCAAAGACGACAATAAAAAATTATTGTTTAAAGTTTTCCACCATCCTTTTTTACAACATGAGCTTCTCATCATTAGTATGGTATTCATCATTGACCTACCTTATGACTAACTGGGAGTCCCCATAGAATTTTAGTTCCTTAATTTTCTATTCCACAACCATTTTCAGCCTTGTGATTATTGTTTCATACTTGGTTATATTTTTTGTATAGGGGAAGGCAATCCTATATTCTTTTAGCATACTATCTCCTTGTGGTGTGATAAATAGGATACCGGACCTTGAGTCATGTTGAGTGTGGGATTTTTTAAAGTACATGGTCCAATGAGTTGATTAAGTTGTTAGTAGGATGCTCTCATCTGATGTTTTTTCTATGAGTGGTTGAAGATCTTTAATCGGTGCTTCTACTAACTAGTCTGCTATCATCTATATTTTCTTTTAGCATATATTATGTTGAATTCGCTAAGTATCATGACCCACTTAGCGATTCTTCTTGTAAGAGTTGATTTTTCCAAGAGATATTTCAAGGGGTCTATCTTAGATATCTACTTGATTTATTTTTTTAACATGTAATGCCTAAGCTTTTGTATTGTGAAGAAAACTGATAGACATGCTTGTTCAATGGATGTATAATTCAACTCATAGCCAACCAAGCTATGAATAATGTACTAAACTTCTCATTCTTTATTCTAATCATCAAGTTGTGCTAATAGAGATCCCAAATCTATTGTTGTTGTGGACACATATAGAATCATTTCTTTATCCTAAATTGGAGACATCAATACTCGAGGAGTGAGAAAATAGTCCTTTACCTATTGAAAATCTTGATCACACCTTCTGTCTCATTTGAATGCTACATATTTGTGGAGAAATCATGTGAATGGATGACACTTATTTTCTAGTTGTGCAATGAATCTTGTGATAGATTGAATCTTTCCTTGTAGAATTCATACATATTTTAATGTTCTTGGGGAGGATTTTCTAGGATAGCCTTGACTTTAGCGAGATCCACCTCGATACCTCTTCTAGATATAGTGTAGCCCAATAGTTTCTTAGATGTTACACCGAACAAGCATTTCTTTAGATTTAGATGCAAGTTATATTCCTCCAGTCTATCAAATATCCTAGCTAAGTTAGCCAAGTTTAGCCAATAGATTATCTACATAATCCTCATAATGGAAAATGGTAGTCATTTCTCTTTGATATGTGGATCCCGTGTTCTTCAAACCGAATGGCATGAGGTTCTAGAAAAAAATTTCCCCAAGCACAAGTAAAAGTTATTTTGTGTTGATCTTCAAGCACTATCTTTATCTGGTCGTACCCAAAAAATCCATACATTAGTGAAATTATTTCATGACGAGTAGTTTGATCCACTATTATGTCGATAGTGGGAAGAGGGAAGTCATCCTTATGGCATTCCATGTTAATATCTCTAAATTTTGTACAAATCTATATGCTCCTAGTGGGTTTTAATACTAGTACAAGGTTGGATACCCACTCAAGATATTCTATAGGTTTGATGAATTCCACATCCAGTAGTTTTTGAAGCAGCACCTTGAGTAACAATGTTATCTATGGGTGCATCTTGTAAATATTTTTCTTAATTGGTTTTGATGAAGGGAATATCATTAGATGTTGTACCACTAATGTTGGATCCATCCCAGGCATATATGCATATGTCTAGGAAAATTTGATCTCATGTTCCTTGATGAATGTCGTGAAGTTGACTTTTTCCTCAGGATCTAAGGAAGTTACATGATATGTTACTTTAGGTGTCTGTATTATTTCAACGTCGATAGGTTCAAAAACTTCAACCAAGGTTGTTGAGTGTTCTTGATACTCCATTATGGGGAGATTGAATCCTTCATCTTCAAGTTCCTCATTGAGGTTTTCACCCTTAGACACATCCTTTGATTTTCCTTTTTCATAATCCGATAGAGCCACATTGTGGTTTTCCCTAGGGGATCTCATTTTTATTTTTATTTTTTATTTTATTTCAATTTTAAGACTAGAGGATGTAATCTCCCCTCCAAAGTATGTTCCTTATTTTAGTTCTATGAAAAAACTGACCTTGTGATCTCCTTAGTGGACACCTTATTAAATTCTCATGAACTATGCAATAGCTTTGTTGTTCTAGAATAGGTCCACAATAGGTGTGTGATGTTGTTGATCCCAATCGATCAACTATGGGTGACATAAGGGTAAGTTATCATTGTTATCATAAAATATTATGGTGGATAAGGATGGGGAAAAGGTAAGGATAATGGAGTTATCAAGGTCCCAAAGGGTATCTAGGTCGTAGTCAGTAGAGGCACATGACTCCCATTCCCATTCGTTGGAGTCTATTTTAGTATGGTAGTCCTCAAATGTAGGTTTGAAGGTGATGGTATTTATGAAAAATTTGTCAAATAGTTCCATGATTTTTAGGTTGTCTTCAAAAAGATTATAGTTATCTAATGTTTTAACAACTGTAGAAGGAGCTATTTCCTGATAAGAGGTAATTTTAATGTTTGGGGTAATCACATCTATCAAACCATAACCTTGTCCCATGTTCTTCTTGCATTGTTCTATTATGATGTGTTATCTTGTACCTTGTTCATGTAGACCAACGCCACCTTTTCGAGTGTATCCCATATTTCTTACTATTTGATAACCTTTATTACTAAAATCCATAGGAAGGGGATGTAGTTGTTTTTTTTTCTCGTTCTTCATTATAGATCCATGATGAGAGGTTCTCTTTGAATGCCACTTCATCCTTCATGTATCCCCACTTGGTGAAGATATTAGGTTTTACTTCATAGGTGACAGATTGAATATGTTTTATTCCTTTGGTTTCCCATAGGATTTTGGTGATGGGGGAAGCTCTCCAATGCAAAAGGATTATTTGAAATGGTATTCTCTGCAACCCTTTTCAAGCACCTAGATCTTGAGGTCATATTTTAGAGGATCGATTGATGTAGATGAAGTGGATGACAAAGGAAGTAATGTTGGATCAACATAAGAAAATGAGTGGAATGATATGTCGTTACTAGGTATTTGTAGGAGTATTTTGTACTTTTCCTCCAAGTTTTAGAATTAATGGAAGGGTTTGGAATCAACATATATTGTAACTTCCTTATAATTGTAATGAAATTTTAAGCATTGATGAAAGGTTGAAGGGATCGCTTGCATTGCATGGATCAATGCACATCCCAAGAGAAGGTTATACGGAAACTCAAGATCCAATACCTGAAAATTTGTTTCTACTATTTTTGACCCTACTTATGTTGGAAGTCTTATTGTGCCCTCAGAGTTTGTCTCCATATCATCATAAGCCCTTATACCGTTACTCGTGTTCTTTTCAATCATGTCATCAAAATATCCCAACTTCTTAACCATTTTTAGGGTACATATGTTTAATCCTACACCCCCATATATTAGGACTCTCTTGATCTTGTGTTTATGGATACAAACCTTGAGAGACAAATCTTGATTATGAAAGGCTCTTTGCAAAAGGTCTTTTTCAGAAAAGACCAAGTGATGGGGTGAAGTGACAGTACCAACCATGGATTGAAATTGATCAATGTTAAGATTGTTAGGCAATGAAGATTCAATGACATATTTCTCCTGGATCTCTTTATGTGTTGGTGATAACTTTAAAAGTTCAAGGATAGAGATTAATGGTAGAGTTTTCTTCAATTAGTCAATGATACTATAGTCAGTGGTAGGCTTGACGGTGACTTTGGCTAGAAGTGGGGCTCCTTGGATCATAAATTTTCCTCTTCATGTAGTCACATTATATTCGAGGCTTTTTCCTAGTATGGTCATGACATTAATATTTTGATTGGCTTGACAGATGGTTCCTATGACTTTGTCATAGGTGAATTTGGTTTTTTTGTAATATTGTACCTTACCTTTGTCATTTCCCCTAGAATGATCAAGGAGTGATTCCTTGTATATTCCCATGTCTCTATTACTGAAGGGCCCAGGACGAAATTCAATGTCAATCTCTTTGTTTTTTGTATCAAGTCCTGTATGATGTTTTTAAGTCTCATTCAGTTATTTTTTGTGTGACCCTTGATCTTGTGGAATTCACAATAATTGTTCTCATTGTATCAAGGGGGTTTGAAGTTTGATTCATCATAAGTTTTTTTATTAGGATTAGGCAACTTGATATTGTTCTTTTCGATGATTTTATGCATAACTACCTCAAGATTTTCTCCCAATGGAGTGAATTTTCTCCTAGTTTGATTATTTTTCCTCGATGACCCACTTTGAATATATTGCCCTTGGTTGTTTTTTGGTTATTTTTCTGGTTATTTTGAGGATATGTAAGCTGTTTGTTTTGAGTATTATTTGGAGGGTTAATTTGCTTGAGCTGCTTGGACATTTTTCTATGGATTGCTAGTTGGTTGTATGTTTTGCAAAAATTTTACATCTAACACTCCATCGTTGGTAACATTCTTGTTCTTTTCTCATCTTTTAGGTATTTCATTAGAACTAGAAACTTGATCTTTGTTGTTATGTAGTTTAATTACTCCCCTTGCTACGAGATCTCTTTTGATGAGTAAACCATTTTCAATGATTTCTTCAAAATTACTAGGGCACAACATGGTGAGTTGGTAGCTAATGTTTCCTTGTATGTTAGAGATAAATATTTCTATGAGTTGTTTCTCAGGAATGGGCCATTTACATGTTCTTTGTAGATATGAAGAAAATGATTCCCTTTGGATTTTTGATTTTTTTAATGTCTTGCTCTATGTTGTATGAGAAATGATTGAAAATTTTGACTGACAACTCATGAAAGGTTTTGATACTAAGTGGCAGATGGGAGAACCACTCAATAGTGGCCCTATCAAGACTTCATGGGAAAAGTCTCATTAAATAGGTTTCATTGTGTTGTACATCCATGCAATCTACTAATAATTCTCACATGTTCTCTATTGGATCCCCTCTTCCCTTGTATTTATCAAATTTTGGTATTTCAAAGTTCTTCGAGAAAGGTATCATGGATAAGGAACAATTGAATGGATATGGACATATTTCTTGTAGAGCATAGCTCTTCCCTAGTTTTTCAATTTGAATGTATGATATCCTTTGGTTGAGATTCTAGATTTGTAAGGTTACATCATCACTTGGTGTGTTTGTTTGATAGGGAAAGACACTATAACCTTGTTTCCCCACAATGGTGTGTGTGTTATATTGTGGGGTTTGTATATACGATGACCCCTAGCCCATTTGTGGGTGTAGAATGATGGATAGGGGCCTTGAGGACTGATGTGGGTGTATTGTGTATTAAGGTTATGTTTTTTTTGTTGTTCAAGTGTGTTATGATGTTGTTGAGGTATTTTGTGTTGTTGAGGTATGCTATATTGTTTTTGAGGTACATAGGTTTGGTATTGTGATGGAGGTTGTGCACTAATGTTGTGTTGTGGAGGATTGGGTGCATTATTTTGTAGGTGTTTCTTTTGTTGTGGTTGAACATATGTTTGATGTTGGGTATTGACATTTGGTGGTGTTCAAACATATGTTTGATGTTGAGGGATTTGGTTTGACGATGATCCATATTGATTTTGCATGTTAGGATCTCATAGTATGGTTGTTGATGCATGCATTGAGTTTGGTTTTGATCATTTCTTTGGTACAAGCTTTGATCTTGTTTTAGTTGTTGATACATGTGTTTTCCTTGATGTGGGTTGTTAACATGTAGTTGTGGTTGCAAAGGGTTGTCTCCTTGTTGGTTCACTACATGTTGTTGTGGTTGTCTTGGTGGAAGATTTACCATGTTTTGCATATTACCACTAGGACCTTGTTGTTGGGTGTTCCAAGATGTCTCATATATGTTAGGTCCAATTGTATTAGTTTCAAAATTATGTGGTGACATGTTTTGATTTGTTAAGAGGTTTGGATTCTCTTGAGTATGTTGAGCTACCACAACTTGTTCAATTTGTGATGGATGTCTATATAATGGATTCTCCACATTTTGGGGAAAATATTGGTCATTGATATGTGTGTTTGAGAACAATGGTGGTATCTTGGGATCTACCATTGTTTTGGGTATTTTCTTACCATCAATTGGTCTCCCAATGGAATGAGATTGAGATCCTTAAGAATTTCAACATTAAAGTCTGTAGGTAGCTTGGCCCCACTTTGTGCTAGCTTGAGGAAATATGTATTAGGATCCTTCCCAATCATCTTGTCCATTAGTTTCTAAATTTTTGGATCTTGGGAGTGCTCTAAACATACTTCATCAATTATTTCCTCATCACTATCATACTCCTCTATGATCATGTCTATAGGATTAGGAGGTTGATCTTATTGTCTAGAAAATTTGTCTTGATGTTTAAGGTTTATGTCAACATCACTAGGTTGTTGACTTGGTTCTGATTTAAACATTGGTTGTTCTTTGGGAGTTGAGTATGTCCTAGGATTGTAACCCCATGGTTGAGTTTCCTTATTGGTATTATTGGTGTTCGGTACAATAGAGCTTCTTTTATTGGCTTCCATTTTCTTTTTGTGTTGATATCTTGTAGTAGTTATAAACAAACTCAAAAGACCTTGGTAAGTTTGAGATAACAACTTATGGAAATGGAATGACATTGTGTTTTGATATTTTTTTTGATAAAATGACATACAAAGGGGATGTGTGTATACCTTTTGGACAAAGGTTTTTGGTTTTTTTTTATGGATTGAGGTTGTGATATGTGGATGATCAAGCTTGATGTTGGATGGTAATATTTTTCTACTCAACCCTATGATAAGGAGATGATTCAATTTTGGGTGTTGTTTGATAAATGACACTATGATGTTGATGTTTGATGTTTTGATTTGATGTTAGTTTAGAACACAAAAGTTCACAAGTCTCAAATTCATGTTTTTCTATATTTTAGAGGATATGGTGCCTACTTTACTTGAACTAGCTATGAGGTTGCAAGTAAAGGTTTCTCTAAAAATAAATAGCAAGATAATGGTTTGATTTCATGTGTTCAATATGTGTTCAAGACTAGGTTGATGTTTGGTTACTGATTGGTGATGTTGAAGGATGTTGATAACCTATGGTGTAAATGTTGATTTTGATATTTTGTCCAAAATATGGTAGTTACAAACCCTATGCAAACCAAGTCCAAAGTGTAGGATGGTGATGCTAGATTTTGACAGACATGTCCAATGATGATAATGTTCTATGATAACTAAATAAATGTTTTAGGCCAATGAGTTAAAATTAGTTGTTTGACAAAAAAATTAGGGAATCCTACAAGTAAGATGATAGCAGAAAGAATTTAGACAATTGTGGTAGGATTTTAGTGTTGGAAAATGTGCCTCAAACTTATTGACATGAAACTCCTGAAAGATAAAAATATGTGAGACTCCTAGAATTTATTTCTGACAAATAGCTTAGTTTTGAAGGCTTGAAGTAACTAGATCGGTGAGACCTATGGTTGGTCTTTCTGATGAGATCTATCAATGTAACCTAAATAGTTGGAACAAGTTTCCTAACTTTTGGTGAATATAGAAGTCTGGTCGACGAGTTCCGTCAGGGAGACTCTAGCCGATGAACAGTTCATCAGGATAACTTTGGTATTTAGTTAGACCTAGGAAGATTGGACCGACAGTAGAAGTCCAATTGATGGGGTATGGTCAGCATGATTCTTGTTGATGGTTCTTCGTTGGTGTGAAATATTACTTCGGCCTAGCCTTAAGATCTTCATTCGATGGTTGAAGTTTGACCAATGGATTGGGATCGGGGTAAGTCTTCTTTATGGGAGATGAAAAAAAAAAAACCTTCGATATGACATGAACTATCGAAGGAGCTTTGGAGACTCCCTCTAAGGAAATTTCTTAGCCTGATGGTGTTTGGTTGGAGAGACTTCACCAAGTCAAACTGATAGAATATTGTGTAGTGTGTGATTTTCAAATGGGTAGTTTGGCATCGGTGAGACATGATTTGGTGTCTCATTGATAAGTGATATAGTTGAAGAATTTTGACTGAACGAATGTCCTATGTGGTTTGTTTTGAACCAATGAGAGAAGTAGAATGTAAATCTTTTGCAGTTGGACTGTTGTGACCGTTCACTCATGGGAGATCAACATATCATTTGTGAACTGTGAACAAAATGGAACTCTTTGTAATGGTCAAAGGTTGAATAGTTTGAATTGTGGTAGATTTGTTTGATTGGAACAAGGGTTGATTAGTGTGCAATTTTCATTATATGCTTTAGGAGAGAATTGTAACAATGATGTTCTACTATGCAAGGTTGATCAAGGAAATGTTGTTGCTGTAAAATTGACATTTGAAAGTGAAGTTTGATCTTTGTATGTAATTTTTTTCTTGTAATACAAAGAGGCTTTACTTTGTGTGGTGGGTTTTTCTCCCATAAGGGTTTTCCCACATAAATATGGTGTCCAATTATGTATGTGTTTATTTATCTATTTTTTTATTCCTTTCATGTGCAACTTAATGAACTGTAATTGAAAAATTTAAAGACATATATGCATTCTTCTCCAAGTTTTGACATTAGCAGAGTTTTTTTCACACCTTAAGCTTTCTTTACATTTAGAACAATAGCGGTGAACTATTTTAGGACAACTACAATAAATTTTACATAAAAACCTCTATTTTAATAGTGACTTGTATGCAACCAGTGATAGCAATAGTAGTTAAATGAAAAATAGCGCGAGCAGATTTTAGGCCAAATAGTGGAAAAAAATGATAGTAGCGACTCTATTTTAATAGTTTCTAGTTTTTTGATAGCAACTTATTTGATAAGTTTGCAAGTTTCGACGTTTTTTTGGTCTGATGTTTGAGATAATTTTTTTGAGATACAACAAGTGATAAAACACAAAAAACAAAGTGTATGAATCAATCATAATGTTTTGATGACAATAGGCCAAAATCAGCCTAATTTACACTGGTAATAACACATCAAAAATATTTCAAGCAGTTTTATCCCTAAGGTAAAAGCCAATGGTAACACTTTTAGGCCCACAACTTGGAATATCCTTCAACTCAATGGTAGGGACACCCAAAGGTATGTATATACTTAAGTCTTTGTTAGAAAGAATAGATAGGGGCCTCCTGGTATGGAAGTATAATCCACCCTTTTTCCTGGAAAGCTACAATTAGCTTATGCTAAGCCAGGGATTTTTGTCTCATCTCAAGGGAGTTCATATGGTGAGGAAAAAATTTAGGGTCTGGTACGCATCCCTTCCATTGAAAATTTCACCAATACACAATCAATCAATAAGGTGGGTAACTACAATAAGGTGTTTAGTCATTGTTCGAGAAACTCAATGCCTTGCTAGCACCCAACAAGCCACTTAAGGCTTTAACCGCTCCTACTAGTGGATTGATTATACCTCACATGAATGTGGATACCTCCCTTTTCTGAATGGCACTATTGGCAAGGTAATTTCTAGTTAGATCATGACTTTAGCCTTAATCAATTTATATAGCTGCCCAAGGGAAAAACCACTTTAGGACACCTTGAGTTCTCTAGTGTAGGATGTATTTCAAGGCAAACCCGATCTATAAGGGAATGATGTAAAAAAATTGCAAAGAGTTTAAATTTTTTCTCATCACCCAAGATCATCCAAAGATGCAGGGGGAGAGGATATGCACTTGGCTTGCCAATCACGGTAGACACAGTAGAAAATTTATTGCAATTTGATTTTAAGCCCAAAATGAGGTGTTTAAAGATAAAAATTCATGTTTTAAAAGAACCAACTTCAAATATTTGAGACTTGAAACAAAAAATTCCATAAACCAGGAGAAAGTGAATTCATTTTAAAGTACCAAATAAAATTTTCAAGTTGTATTGTTCAGTTTTTGTGCACCAAATATAAATGTTCAAGTTGTATTGCTCAGTTTTAGTGCACCAAATATAAATGTTCAAGCTATATTGTTCAGTTTTAGTGCACCAAGAGAAAGTGAATTCATTTTAAAGAACCAAATATAAATGTTCAAGTTGTATTGTTTAGTTTTAGTGCACCAAGGGAAGATGAATTCATTTTAAAGAACCAAATATAATTTTTTTTTAAAAATTAAAAATATTTATACAAATTCTTGAAAATTAAAAGCCTTGGATGGTTCATCAACCCTACAAGAAAATGATTAGTTTTTCCAACAAAAATATGCCATGACCCTTCAAGAGTTTCACCAACAATGTCAGAAATTCTCACAAAACACAATAAACAAGTACTTAGGGTTAGATACACTATGAATCCAAGAAAGTTTACAAAATTGACACAGACCCAAAAAATAATACAATAACAGACCTATTGCCTACAATAGTGACTCTATCCCTAGTACGATTGTGACTATTTCAAACTATAGCAGCAAGAAAATAATATAGTAGCAATTTTGTTTAGGACAATAGTAGCTCTATAATGATAGTCTGAATTCCCACAATAAGAAACCTACAAGACATAAAAGACAATAGTGGTCTTATTTGATAATAGCGGCCAGATTTAGGTCGATAGCACAGATTTAGGTCGATAACAACTAGGTTTAGGAAGAACATGAAAAAACAATAGTAATGATCGCGTTCATATTTTAAGACAATAACATCCCATTTAGCAAATTTGATTCCTATAAAAGACGTTAGCGACACAAAACTTACAACTTCTCATAAAAATTGACAAAAATGTTAGAGTTAAGGACCTAGGTTCCATTGGGCATGTCAAAATGTGTAAGAGGGAAAATGGATCAATGAAATAAAACAATGAAATCAATCAAATGAAATCAAAACAAGATAAAACTCAACCTACTCATAAAATGTAATTGTAAATCTATAAATTCAACAATAAAGGTTAGCATAAATGAGAACACAAATGAATTCAAAAGCTACAATTTTACCATCCCATGTTGGAGTGTATTTGTATTGATAATGGATGTTGGATTTCTTGATGAATACAAAGCCTTCATGATTCCAAAAGCTTTATAAATTATGATAATGGTGATCTAGAATGCAAGAGTGTATTTTTCTCAATGTGCTCAAGGATTAATTTGACATGACCTCTCCATAAATTCTCTAGATTATTCCATTTTTTTATGATTAGGATGAAGGTTTTTTTATAGATTTATGATTTTTAGATGAACAATCAAGATTCAACAATGAAAGATCAGGATCAACGGTTGAGAATTGTTGAGAGGATATAGGTTGATAAGTTAACTCATTTGATTGATCCAATTAAAATATATAATTGAATAATCAGCGGGGTTAGATTGAATGATTAGTTGGATTGAAGAAATTAGATTGATTTTTTAGTGGGATTAGAGAAGTTAGTGGGATTGGGAAATAGATTGAGAAATCAATGGGCATGATTTATTCAATCAAGATATGTGAGGACGTGTTAATTAATTTTTGAGAGGAACGTGTAAGTTGTATTTGACTTTTATAAATAAAGATATATTTATCTATTGACCATGTTGCATGATTTTGGGGAAATTGAATAATTGATTTAATTATTTGAATTTGGAGAAGTGAAGTGGCTTAATTAAATAATTAATGATAACTATTTAATTAATTTAAATGAATAAATAATGTTAGTGACAATTAAATAACTTATGTTTATTTAATTAATCAGGAGGAATAAGGTTAAGTTAGGTGATGACATAGTCAATTAATTAAACAATTTGAGATTATTTAATTAATAGAGGAAAATAGGGTTAATGATGCAAATGATTTTAAAAAGAGAATTAAATATGTTAAAGAAAGTGATATGCAATAGTGATAATGATAGTGATGTCGATAATGGAAAAATGTAGTTTAAGATGTGTGATATACATTACGCCATTTTTACATGTCTACAATCATAAGTAAGTTGACTATCTAATGAAGGGATAGCTAATTGGGCATGAATATTTGTATTACACTATTGAAATTGTCTAGGAAGAAATTTTTTAAGAATAATATGAATTAGTCTAAAAAACTCAAGATTTACCCCTAAACCATGCAATTGAATATTAAGTTCATCAAACTTTAATAAAAAAATCATCCATAGTATTGAAATTTGTATACCTCAAATACTCAAGCTGATCTTGAAGTTGTATCTTCCTTGACTCATTTGAAATATCATACATAGTTTTGAGGATCTCTCATTCTTGATAGGCTTTCACACAATCACCAATATGAACATAGAGTTTGAAAGAAATGTAAATGCCTACGAGGCCAAGAGCTTTCTCATTTTGAGTCTTCCACTTTTCTTTAGAATTTTTGGATACAAATATATCTAACTCTATCTTTGGATTCATTACAACATTCAAGAGATGTTTGAATCAAAACATAAACAAAATATGAGTTTTTCATGAGTAATAATTCAAAAATTTTAATTTAATTTTCATAGTTAGAATAGACACTACAAAATGGTAAAAAATATTCTTCACAAATATAGAAAATAAATAACACTCTTTTAAGTAAATATTTTATTTTGATATTAATATGTTTAAAAACCCTTGAAACTTAAACTTGAAAAAGAATTAACCCTTTTTTTTTTTAATTCCTAAGATTTAGAAAATTGAAATATTACACTTATTTTAATAGCCTCTTTAAAAAACTGTATAATTTTTTAAAAATAAAACAGCTAATATTTATTTTTTTGAAATTAACCAACTCTATAAAAAGAAACTAATATATATATACAAACCAATGAAATTAATATTAAGTTTTAAAGCATTTGTTTAAAAAAACTTATAAGGTTATAAATGATCAAGGTAGACTTTTTTTGGTTTTAAGCTTTATGAAATAGCCAAAGATTAGGCAACAACCAAGGAGAGGAGTATGGAGCATCCTCCCTAGCATGAGGCCTTCATGTAGAGGGTAAAAAAAAAAAATACGGAGATGGGAAGATAGGAATTGGGGCAACGACTAGGGAATGATAAGGAGAATGTAGGGTGGCAACTAAAGGAGAAGACTCCCTTATATGATAGATTATGTAGTAGTAGAGCATGCAAGGGTTTGCTCACAATGAAATTGAGCTCCTTATATGTCACAATTCGCGGCTAGGGGAGTGATTTACATGCCAAGAGGATTTTTTAGGTGTGGTGAGGAAGGGAAAGGAGTGACAAGGTTAAGTGGCAAGATTAAGGGTTACAGTTCATTACCCCAATTGAGATTGTTATGAAGCATGAGACCGTAGTGGGAATTGGTTTGTAGAGTTGTAGGGATTAGCATAAAATATGAGTGGTTGTAGATTGAGGAGTTTTAAAAAAATTCTTCTAAAATAAATTATGCAAATTATATGAATTGAATTAAAAAAAAAAAAATTGTTATTGCATATTTTTTGAAGAGTAAAGAAAAAGTTTATTTCAAAAAAATAAACTATAAATTGTTATTTGAAAAATAACCCCTTGCTTGGAGTTTCAAATAAAATATAGATTTATTTTCACAAATGTATTTTTGAGATACATACAAATTTTTTGTACAAATTTAACTCAATATATTTTATAATAACTTGAAATTGCAAAGATTAGTAAAAAAAATATTTAAAATCTATAAACTAAAATTGTAAAAACACTTAAATTTTTTGTTTCCTACACAATAAAATATATCAAGGTTAGAACAAAAATACTATTAAATTTTTCAAAAAGGAATTAAATTTTAAATAAAACAAATCTCTAGCTTTTCTTCTCTCAAGAGTGTGCCACCAAGGTGAGTGCTCCAAAGAGAGATAGTAAACCTTAAACAATGTATCTCAAACAATAATTAGTAACACCTTGCTCTGATATCGTGAAAGGAATAATTAAATGAAATAAAGGAAAGAAATAATCCTAGATTTAATGTTTGAAGGAAAATATTACTATATAAGAACCAAAAGAAAGCACACCAAATATCCAAGAGGAGACACAAGATTTTGTAAGGGATAAAAACTAAGAAAAAACCCCTATATTATGAAAATGACATAGATCCTAAAGAATATTATAATGAGAGAGAATGAAAGATCTTAATCATAGAATGCTTCTAATGAAGGAGATAAGTACCTCAATAAATAGAGGTGAGAAAGGAGTTGCATAAGATATTCCACCTTTCATCCTATGTGTGTGCAAGGTGTCAAGATCCTCATAAGGAGGAGTCTACACTTAAGCCTTAATATTCCTCCAAAGAGGAGTTAAAAAAGTGAGTCAACCTCACACATGTGTGTGAGGATACTCAAATGAGACAAAATACTTGTATGAATTCCTTTAGAATATTTCTACATGTATTTAAATAATACAAATAATACATAATCTTCACCAAATTAAAAATTAATTTCTAACAATTTATTACAAAAAATAAATACCTCTATTTGAAACACATGGAAAAATAGAAAATAATGGAAAACCTAATGTCAATATATATATAATTGTTTTGTGTAGAAATGTGTTTAAACTAATATATGTATATATTTATATACATACTTAAGACCCCATTTTTGATCTCTATATCACCCCTTTGTCTACCTACCTCCCCCCTCTACTCTCTCTACCTACATCTCCCTCACTCTCTCTCCGTTTGTCCCTATTTAGACCTCTAACTCTCTCTCTAGACCTTTCTCCATACCTCTCTCTCCCTTCCTCCCCCCCTCGCTCTCTCCCCCTCTTTTCCCCTCTCCCTCTCTCCCTCTCCTCCTATCCATCCCCTCCTATCTCTCTCTCTCCCTCTCTCCCTCCCTCCCTCTCTTTTCCCCCCTCCCTCTCTCCCTCTCCTCCTATCCATCCCCTCCTATCTCTCTCCATCCCTCTCTCCCTCCCTCCTACCCTACCTCTCCCTATCTCCTCCCCTCTCTCTATCTACTTCTCCCTCCCTCCCACTCTCTTTCTCTCAATCTCTCCCTATTAGAATTCTTAAAGTAGGTTATAACACAAGTGTGTTTGTTGAATTCACCAAAAATGATAAAAAGGTATGGGGTCCCATTATTTAGGACCCACATCCTCTATTTTATTATATAATATATGCTTTATCTGATATCAAAACATAATTTATTGGTGTTGACAAAATATCAATCTTTTTAAAAATTCCATCACTTTTTTTATTTTGTTAATGTAGAACTAATTTGTATTTTTTAGACTAAATTGATTGTATGAAGTAATATTTTTCGTGTTCTTAGTAGTGGAATGTTAATTATCATGTTTTTGTTTTATTTTGATAATTAAAAAAATCATATTTTTTTACTAATTCTATTAGATTTATATAAAATTGAACATTTTTTTATGTAAAAGTGGCTAAGCCAATATAAAAGCTTTATATTGATAATTTTCCAAAAAAAACTAGTTACAAAATTACATTACAAAGATGTCAAATACTAGCATAGCCCAAAGTCCGACCATTTTACCAAACATATAAGCCAAAAACATGGAGCCATAGGACCAAAAAATAAGCTAGATAGGAAAGGCTCCCAAAAAAGCTTAAAAATACATAGAAGAAGTTGGAACCATCGAAAGTACAATACCTAAACAAAAAAAATACCATGCTAGAATACATATTTGTAATACTGGCACTAAAGAAGCATGATGAGCCAAAACATTATAGATGTAATTAATACTTCATGTGCCACTTTCTATAGAAGAGGTGAGATTAGCCGAAGAGGGAAGGTATGGGACCAAGAATGGATCCTCCAAAGTATGTCTAAATAGAAATTACACTGCTTAGAAAAAATTGAGTAACTTATTTGCCAAGACACCCCCCAAAGAAGGTCACAAAGCTTGAAGGTGAGCCACAAATAGAGAGGAGTGGTCCATGAGAAAGTCTTGAACCATGTCACTCAGAAGAGAATGAAAAGTTAGAACTGATAGAAAATAATCATGGGAAAGAACATCGGCAATTAATTTAGAGCCAAACCGAAGATCATAGCTTACCAAATAAGCCTCAAGCAAGTAAATTGGACAGACATGGGGTATTAAATAGTAGCCAATGATGAATTTAATAGTATCATTATACCAAAACACAACCATGGGATAAGAAATGAACAATGAAGCCAATTCATTTGGAAGAGACATGGGATGCAAGGAAAGAAAATCCCTATCTAAGACCACTAAAATAAAATCATTCACCTATGAATAGTGCAAAAAAAATGCCTTGTAAACCAAATAACTTTGAGAAGAGTGACACACTCAAGCTTCCAAGAATTGAGTAGAGATGAATATAGAATTTAACATTGAATACCAAGGAAGTTGGAAGAAAGCTCAAATTTTGGAGTGTGAAGCTAAAGAAAAAATAAAACAACATTATACAATCGGTGAAATTAAATCTCAAATTTTGAGGTACATTTTTTTTAATCTTTCTACCTTTCTTTCATTCCACATTTTCAACATAGTTCATGTTCTACACATCATAGTTTTAATTCAATTCATTGTATCCCAATTGTTGACTTGAAACACATAGCCAATCTTATTCCTTTAATATTGATGCCTTATAAATTGAGGATGGTGATTTTTTATGAAAATATTTTAGGGCCTTAATGGATGTGATATCTCCTCCTATATTAGCCAAATGGGAAAAATAATGTATAAATTTTAATATAGATCTAGGAAAAAATCATTCGTTGAACTCACTTAACAATTTCACCTCTATTTCAAATTTGACTATGAAAGCCATTGAAGTTGATCACAAATTTTAAAAATCAAGATCATCTCATGATTCTACATTAAGTATTGAGATTCATGTTTATGGCTTGGACTTGTGAGCTTGCTCCATTCTACAATTATAAATTAACCATGCCTCATTAGTTTCCAAATTGTTTCTAGTAATGAATCATGAAAACTAAAAGAATCTTCAACTTATTTTGTTGTTCACCCTCCAATAGTGTAATGAACTACCTATATTTTCCCATGAGTACTTCTTCCCTTTATTTTATTCAACTTTCTAGCCTTCCTTTTAGAGGCCCTTAAGATTTTTATAATTCTTGATTCAACAAATATCCTCACAATTGTTTCTCAAAAATAAAAAATTGAACAAGGGTATGTTTCCCAACAATGCTTTGTAATATGCACCTTTCTATGATAAAATAAACACACATTAGAAGAATTATTCTTCTCATAAATTTCTCACTCTTTGTAGCAACTTCCTTCATTGTATTGAATGTCACACAAGAATCCTTGAGGATTTATCAATAACGTCTATAAGATTGACCATTTCTTGCCCATGCTTTCCAAGAACTAGGTCATCATAACCTACAAAAATAGAATACTTACACATGAATACTATTATTTAAAATATCATTCCCCCTAATCTATACCCCAACACGAATACTATGTTAAGCTCTATAATGAGTGTCACATTATCCACCCTTAATTTTTAATAATATGAACCTACTGGTGTAGAGTCATATGTGGACTCAATTTTTTGTATTTAAGTTATTCCATATGATCTAGGTATTATGGGAATTTGGTAGGCCTTCCTGTTTAACAAAATATATTTTAATTTTTTATGTATTTTGTCACAACCAATATGATATCCAAAAATCCTTTAATATATTATCTTTCCTTCTTTAGCAATTTCTTGATCAAGTTGCTATCTTCTTTGTGATACTTTTTGGCTCCAAAAACTATAAGTCTCACTTTCCTAGATTTCCTTTTAAATCAAACCAACTATCTTCCCACATGTAAAATTGTTTGCTACTTTTCTAGAGACAATGTAATTAATTATTTTCATAAAAACCCTATTTTTTACTATAAAACATTTTATTTTTTTATTTTGTGTAGCCTAATGATACCACACAACTATTTTTTGGTTTGGACTACTCTAAGAAACTAAAAATATTTTTCTTTATAAATTTATTCACTTCAATCATGAGTTATTATGACTATCCCATAACTATTCCAAGTGTGTTAGTGGATAACACTTTGAGATTTTTGTATGAGATTCATTTTCTCTTTTGAACCATAGATTAACTAATAACTATTTCTATATCATGATAGATATATAATTCATCATCATATTTATAAATTACATTTTCTAATAGTGGCTATGAAATTTGGAAGAAAAAAAATAATTATATTTTAAAAGTGTGGGATTAATGGAGCTTTTTCATACAAATAGACAAGTTTGAGAGACATGTGTTAAATGAATAATAGAGAAATATTGAAAAGAAACCATAGGGAATCATATAATTTTATCTCTCCAATTTTATGAAGAAACTACCACATACGATTTGAGGAGAATGAAAGATAAATATATCAAAATAAGTATATTCTTGTCAATATATTATATGTTAATAAGAGTATTAATTATTTAAAAAGTCAAAAATAGAGACTTAATTATACAATATTTAAATTTCAATAACTTAATATTAAATGAATAAGTATCTATTTATGTTAAGTTAGAAGAAGATGATAAATGTATTTAATTGGTTTTCTATTCGCATAAATCATGGTAAAATATAATTATTGTGATTAGTCATGGTATTATTGAAACTAAAATGGATTCTCTAATTTCTAATTTAATTATTTTATGAATGAGAATAAAATCAATGGATGGGGATCCCTAGGATGTATTACATGTTTGGGGTAGGCCTAAATAAAATAGTGTTAAGAAAAGAGGGCATAAGGATGTATTTAAAGCAAAGGAAAGGTCTAAGACCCTTAGTAAGGGTAGGCTCAAATTTTTGAACTATGAGAAATAGATTCATTTAAATAAGTAATTTAGGTATTGAGGTTTTCCTTGGTGAATGTTTATGTATGCCCAATTTTAGGATTAAGCCTGGTGTCTATGTTTTTGTGGTACAATTTTACTGACCCAAATCTCTCTCGCAAGTTTTTTTCAATTGGCACACAAAACTATATTAGTGAGGGTTTCTTAGGTTTGATGGCCTTTTCCTACCCATAAAATACCTTAAGGGTTTATTGATGGTTTTCTTAGGACTATCCACTATCATACACAACCATAAAAATAATATGACATTGTTATCATGTCATTTGGAACCCTATTAATCATAGAATCACCATGAAATAATGTTTAAAAGTTAATTTAAGGTTTATAAAAGATCACTAAAAGAGGCAATGATGGATACATTCAACAAAAAGAAGAATTTTCATGAGTTTATGGTTTTCATAATCCATATAATAGTCCATTGTCATGTTGGGACAGTCATAACAACCCACAAGATCATCAAATTTATGAATACATGCTAAAAAATTATATATTTAGCCTCCTAGGGTAGTACACACCAAGATCTAGCTATGGGGTGTCATTATGTCCAAAAAATGAAAAACAAGGTAAATATGACTACTATGGATCCATAAAGAGGGTTGTTATAATATTTATAAATAGGAAAACCCTATGTTGGTCATGAGAAAATAAGAATATAGGTGTTTTGAGGAATGAAGTATCTTAACCTAGGTTTTCTAATATTATCCAAGCATAATAATATGGTAATAATAGAGAACCAAAGAGAAAATAGGAAATAATTTTTGAAACTAAAGTTGTTAGTTAAGAGCAGTGTATGTATGGAAATAAGCATATTTTTATTGTTGTGCATATTGGGGATAAAGAAACTACAAAAAAAAATCTAGATGGGTGGAAAAATTCTATGGAAGGCATTTTTTTGTTCCCCAAGTCACCTAATCATTCCAAAGTACACTATTCTAGTGTAGTCTCTTAAGATCCATAAAAGAAAAAACTTCCAAACTATGATGGAGTACTTCTCAGAGTTTATGAAACCTAGGAATGTTTTTTCTAAACCTATAAGTGGATATGGGGTCCTTCCATGTGAGCCTCTCTCAGTTCTGGACAAATAAACATTGTTTGAGCATGCCAACAATGAATGCATTCTTACAAAAAGTGCCAATTGAGAGAAATGAAAATATGGAAAGAAACATATTTTTTTCATGCGTCCTAGGGAATATCTGATTGAATGAAAAAGTGGGGTAGGTGGTTAAATTCTAAGAAAAGCCTCTATTCATTCTCTAGGTCACTTGATCATTCCATATTACACTATCCTAATACAATATATTAAGATTCCTAAGAGAAAAAATATCAAACTATGATGGCTTGGTTCTCAAAATTTGTAGCACATATGAGTGTTCCATATAAACCTAAATTTGTGTGTAGGGTCCCTCCATAATAAAATCACTTATTTTTTATATCCAAACCATTTGATCATGGAAATGATGGATGAAATGTTGCAATAAGCATAAAATGTGCTCATCACAAACTTTTTGGGAGCCATAATTTGTGTTTTGTACATTGTGGTAAAAAACTAACTACACCAAAATGTTCAAGTGAGAGGGTTAATTCTAGAGAATTCCTCTATGTTAGGAATAATATCACGTAGAAATATACAATAAAATAAATACAAAGATAAAATATAAAGTAGTACAAAAACATAGAGACACAAATATACATGGTTCACTCAATATAAGGTGCATCCATAGAGAAACAACCAATCCTTCCTTTATTTCATCCAAAAAAATGAAGGGTTACAATATATAACACATACACTTTAACTTCATCTTCTCTCTATCACAATATCCTCTCACAATATAATTAAATACAATGTAACAATAAACCATAATACAATCCCCTCAATAAAGAGGGGTTTCCTTCTAGGAAAAAAACCAACATAATATCTACTATAAAATTTATTAATGATAAACAATTCAAATTTACAATAAAAAATTTTATCACTTCCTCCATAACCAACACTTTTTTTATTCCCCAAGTCACTTGATCATTTCAAGTTATACTATTATGAAAAAATCTCTTAAGAGACTTAAGTGAAAAATATTTCCAAACTATGATGGATTGGTTCTCAAAACATATGGAACCTATGAATGTTTCATCTATGCCTACATCTACACATAGGGACCCTCCATAGTAAAATATCTCAATTTTCCTTTCTTCCAAACCATTTGACTATGGAAATGCGAATGTAATGTTATAAAAGTGTCATTTACATTCAATACAAAAATTCTAGGAGCCATATTTTATGTTCTTTGTCTCGCAAATCCAAACAAAATACACCAAAATATCTATGGGATGGGACAATTCTAGGGAATTCTTATGCTCATTATCTAGGTCACTTGATCACTTTGGGCTACACTATTCCAAAAAAGTGTCTTAAGAGACCTAAGTGCAAAAACATACCAAACTATCATAGAATAGTTCTTGAAACATGTGGCACCTATAAAAAAATTCATATAAACCTGTATTTTGGTAATGGGCCCCTCTATAGTATCATATCTTGATTTTATTCAACTCAAAATATTTTTACCATTCCAACAGTGAATGCATTCTTACAAAAAGTGTTAGTTGAGAGTAGTGTATATATGGAAATGAGCATATTTTTCATTCCATGTGTTATGGGACTCAATCTAGTATTTCAACATGTTGAGATGGATTTTTCAATTGTACCAAAGGAATTGGTTTGCAACCCATATGTCTTGATAATTTTGGGCTACAATATTCTGATATAGTGTCTTAAGAGCCCTAAGAGAAAAAAACTATCAAACTATGATAAATTAGTTTTTAGAGCTCATGTCACCTAGGAATGTTATGTTTAAAGCTATAGATGAATTAGAGAAGTGTAAATATGGAAAAAAAAATATCTTTTCATTTTGTGTGCCATAGGGCCTAAATAACTATTCCAACATGTCAAGGTGGGTAGTTTAATGCTATTGAATTCCTTTCTTCACACTACAGTTGTCTTGATCATGGACTATATGATTTTGACAAAGTATTTTAAGAGACCTAAGTAAAATCAACCTTAAATTTTTCATGATAGTCCACTGTGATTGTAATAATCTTCCCACACAAAGCAGAACCTGGTTATAGTTGGTGAAATTAGAATAAGAAGAACATAATGATCATGGCATAAATAATATAGAAGGTGAAATGATAATAGAAAGTCATAACAAGTATAATATAGGAAAATATTGAATTGTGGAAACAAATAAGAAGAAATTTATAAAATACAAATGAGATAATTACATGTTTCTAATAGTTACATCAAAATATAGTATAATTCATCATTACGGATAAAATCTTATTGATAAACATGCATTAACTCACATGAATTATAGGACTTGATAATTTGAGTACTACCTACTAATGTGTAACATCCAAAATAAAAATACAGGCCACTAAGATAACATGCTGGCACTTTCTATTAAAATAATCATAAGGAAATGAAAAAAATAGTTAGTCCATATACACTAGTTCCAATTAAATTGTCCATGTCATCATAGGTAGATTGAGAATAGTACACCATGTGAACCAAGTTCATAGTATAATCCACATATTTAACACTATTGGTAACCATCATATATCTTGATGGATATCTAACAAACATAAATAAATGGGTAGAATGATCCAATAAATATCACTTAATTATTTAATTAAACTTGCTCAAGAATAACCACTTGCTAGGGAGAAACTACTCACTGGAAAATGAGAACCTACTACATCACCATATACATATATTTTTTTAGTATATATTTATTTCATATCATGCGTATAGCACCACTACCCATGTATTTTACCAAAGACCAGTAACAACCTGTCACACTTTATCACAATACCACCAAATAGCCTACCAACAAGCATGCCACCTCACTATGCATACATCTTTCTACCAAAGTGGATTCCTTTTTAAAATGTATAGAATTAAAGAAAATACCTAATAGGGCCCATTAGATTAAGGTGAACTAGTACACAAGGGGCCATACACCTCACATGATTTCAAAGAAATATATTCACATAAAATTATTAAAATAAAAATGAGAATAGAATCTTAATAATACATTCTCATATTAGTTATAAATGTTTAGCTATAAATGTAAGGTTATTTAGACAACATGAACATAAGTGTTATGATTTATTATCTTTTTCATTAGATGGAAACACCCACTATTGAGAACCAAATTGAAATATGTGAAACTCATTCATTTGACATATACGGGTGTGGTCCCTCATAATATTCACTCATTAGTCCAAGTAAGGAATAACAATAAATCGTATATTTCATGATATACCAAGAAATATGGAATATTTATCCAAAGAAATAATAATATTAAATAGCATTTATGCTTCCTTAGGACCCACCTTAAGAGGTAAAGTAACAAAAAAATTCATTGAGAAAGATGATACTATATAAAACTAAGATTATAAGATCACCATGAAGGAGGTTGATGCTATTGATAAGGAGATCACACAAACTATTCATCAAGATACACCAAGAATCAATCCCATTCTCATATAGTTGAATCCATCTCAAAATAAAGACAAGACAATAAATCAACCAAACTAACTCCATAGTGTATATTAGGAAAAATAATTCATATAGACCATGCCATCTAATCAAGATTATACATTACCAAGCCAAAGTGACCAATAAACACTTAGACTAGGATCTCACTCATTAGACAAGATGAAAAAATAAAAGAATTGGGAATTTATTCAATTACTCAGATCAAAAGGTCTCAATTTTACTTGTGTAATTATTCCTTTATTCCATTAATAATTTATAGAAAATATGAAAAATATTGGTAAAAAAAATTCATATTAACCAAAAATATATATAGGCATGTAATGTTATATGTCACTTAAAGTACAATATATGTACAAGAAATCCATATATGTGTATAATGTCACATATATATAATAAAAAAATAATGAGCGAAATTTCCATATAAGAATATGATAAAGTTCCCTAACGTAATAAACTCCCTCTAGGGGAAGGGAAAATATCATGAGCCACCTATGAATATCACATGGATGGAGGGGAATATAGTGGTGGTTACTTTCAAACATGCTGACTCGACCTCTTCTCATTAGTTTTTTGGAACTCTACCTAATACAATTAAAATTATACACATTAATATATAAAATGAATTCTAGAATGACATATAATGGAATAATCCCTCACCATGACCTCATAATCTCTCTTATCCATTTTTTTCCTCTCTTCATTTGTAAGAGGAATATATTCTTGAGCTAGAGTTGTGAAGCCCTATAGAAAGCATCAAGATACAAATTAAACTAAAAATTAATATCATTCAATTTTTTACTAATAGATAGATAGAGAAAAAAAAATAGAATATGAAATTACCAATATGGATCATACCTCTATCAAAGGCATTGAAGATGCTACTACTAAAACAACACCATGCTCCATTGTGGCATGAATACCAAGGGGTGTATTGACTAATATGATCAATTGAAAGTGAATTAAAGTTATTAAATTGCCAAAATATACCTAACATTATTTTACAAACATTTAACGATTAAAAACAGTCAAGCTTACCTTAGAGTAAGATGTATGACCACTTTAACTGATGGGTCCCAATGTTGAAGGCCCAAAATTAACCTAATCAGCATCAATGTGAATTCTAATATTACCATTCATATGAGTTTAAACTATTGTATGCACTATTTTTATTATTTCTTCACTAGTTACATACCGATGGACTCAACATTGTCATAAAATAAAGATCTAAAGGGACAAAAAATACAAAATGAACACTTTGACACTAAAATTTTATTACAATCAATTTGGTAATTTAGTTAATCTTATATTTCAAAATGAAAGATAATAAATTGAGTTTTAACTTCTTCTATATCAAATGTTTAATCCAAAAACCAATCTATAAAGACAATATACTTCAATATAGTTGTGTCCTACTACTACCCACTTTCATCCTAATCATCCTCAAATTTGCATTCACAAAGAGACCTATTATTTTGACATAATTGATTTGATCATCAAGAACTAGAAGAATTGCCCTCATCACCCTATGCTAAAGGCCTATTGTGTTGTAAAAGGTCTTGAGTGAGTGAGCTAATATACTGTAAGGTCAGACCTCAACATCCTCCTTCATAATTGAAAGGATTTTTGTTGTAAAGGCGATTTTTAGTGTGTTATCATTGATTTCAACTTGTGTTTCTATTGCATGCACTAAGTATGGTGTTATTTAATAAAGATTTGTGTTGAAGGGTTGTACATGGATCTACCTTATCTTCTAAAATTGATGGATTGATGTCACTTGTCAATATAATTTGAGTGATGTAATATTACATGTTTTTCCTATTGAAATACTTCACATGGGGTATGAAGAAAAATATATGTCTAAAATGTCAAAGGCACAAAAAATTTCACTACAGAATCCCACTTAAATGCTCTGAATTTCTTCGTAGATGCAAATATGGCCTTGTGGTTTGGAGGATAACTCAATATAGCTATTATATATCTATGTTCCATGTTTTAATGCATAAGTGATAGTAAAAATATTTCTAGAGTTATCAAAATAAGAAATAAGTCAGTTTCTATGAATAGTTACCTAAGGTAGAACAAAATGTCTTTGTACTTCATCACATTATCTTATTTGGCTCTCTTTTTACTTCATCACATTATCTTATTTGGCTCTTCGATTTTGTATTTATATTCGTATAGACTGTGTGCCTACTTAATTAAAGTTTCATGTGATTTGGTTCTCAAATGATGATTATATATTATTGGTGTTCTAGAAATTTGGAAGGTTTTTTCGTTCCCATTCCACCAAGTATCATATCTTTCTACCGGTGGAATGGGTCACAACTCATTTCTTTTCCTTTCAAACCCTCAAAACTAGGGTTTCCTAGTTGTTTGCAATAAAAATACTCTATCTCCTCACAAACTTGATGAAAACTAATGAGACAAGATTCAATAATTCATCAATTCCAATACATAAATGATCACCTACAGGTTGTACAAATCATTGTAACTAAAAATTTTTCCTTTTAAATGCATAAAACAACACTTTGGTATTTAAAATTTAAAATTTTACATCACCAACCTTCTTCCCCAACATTCACAAGTATTTTTAAAGAAGTAAAAAACATAACCAATCAGTTCCAACTAAATTACAACTCCCTTTACCATTCAACTTCCAAGAAAATGCAAAAGTGAAAAGTTGCTTTGACAACTTTTGTGCAAATTTTATAATTTGACCACAACTAACCCAAAAACATCACAAATGGTCTTAAAAGAACTTATTAGACCCAACAAACATAACTTAAACACAAAACACAAAAATACTTAACATTTATTAATTTTTAACATTCAAACCTATGGTGCCCTACACCATACTCCTGGGAAAAAAATTGACTCAAGTACCCTTGAGGACAGTGTTGCACAGTAGATTCAAATTTTCACCAAGTTATTCTCTAACCTCCAAGTGTCCTCTCCATCTGGTAAGCCCTTCCAATGGGTCCAAAACTAGAAATATGCATTATCTCTTGTATTTTTGGGGTCCTTGTCATCTTAGGTATGCTTCCACTTCATGGATGATCTTTGTGGGTGATCTTTGACCTAACCTTCATTTGAGAGTGTTGTTGGACCTACTTCATTACCTGCTAGCTTACCTCCTCCATTCTTGCAATGCACTTCCTTCTTCACTTCCATGGTATGCATGAACTTTCTCTCTCTCCCTCGTATCTTACCTTTGTTCTCTTCGCCTTTGTTGATCACCTTTTCCATGTGTTGTGGTACTCCTATATTTGTTGCTTTCTCAAGTTTTTTAACCTTTGGTGTGAAAGACCGACCAACATTCCCCTTTGAAAACAAGGAGTGAAACACTTCTCCTACCACCATGGCAACATGATTCTTAACCCAATCTTGAACTTCCAAAATCAATTCATCCTTGACCTTCTCAATATCATTTCCCTCCAAAATCCAATCACTCTTCATGTCTACTATCATACTATTGCCAAGCTTTGAATTGGTTGTAAGGTTCATCTACTCTTCTTTATCTACCTTTATGAACTATTTTCTTCCTATCATCATCACATTGGTTGCCTTAGTTTTTCCTTTATCATTTTCTATCAATGGTGTAAAATTAAAGGAGATTCCATCTTTCTCTATCTCATATGTATTTCTTCTACTATCATACAAAGAATGCCTATCAAATTTCCAAGGTCTCCCTAGCAGAAAATGACACACATCCATAGGTAGTATGTCACATAAAATTATATTTTTATACCCTCCTCTATTGAACTCCACTCAATTTTTCTCATTAACAAAATATATTGACCCTCATTCAACCAAGAAACTTTATAAGGAGTATCATGTGGTATTCTAGGCAATCTAAGTTTCTCAACAATCTCATTACTAACCATGTTATATGTGATTCTTGAATCAATTACAACCTTACATACCTTACCCATGAACTTAAAAGTGGTTTTGAAGAGTGTCCTTTGTGATGGCTCCTTTTCCTTTTATGCCTTGATGAGTGTTCTCCTTACCATGAGTGATTCTCCAACTTCAGGAGCAACATGTTTTGATGGAGAGTTTACACTCTCAGTATCCTCTTCTTTCACCAATTGAGCTCTTATTTCTCCTCCATGATAAGTAGAGGTATAACCTTCATTTCATTAACATGCTTTATGTCCAAATTTTTTGCATTGATAGCACCTTCCTATGAATCCTTGTGAGCCTCTTCCTTGACCTCGAAATCTAACTCTAAAACCTTATCTACCTCCTCTAAACCCAACTCTCTGATCGGAAAATTGTTCTTTATCCTTTCTTGTATCTTCTTGACTCTCATATGATTGATTTGGAGTATAAAATTCCCCTCTTCCTCTATGATTGCTACCTCTACCCCTATTTTGTTTGTCTTGCCTTCTTTTAAGTTTTTCTTCTGCCCTTATTGCTATTTGATAGCATTCCTCAACCGTTCTTGGATTTTCCAAGGTTAACTCATCTTGAATGTTAAACCTTAGCCAACTTAGATATCTAGCCACCTTCTACACATAATCCTCCATGTGTCTTTTCCTTATACTCAACCTATAGAATTCATCATTATAAGCTTCAATATCCATTTCTCTTTTCTTCAAACCTTGAAGTTTCTTGTACATTTGAAGTGCATAATAACTTGGTAGAAAATCGCCCTTAAGATTAGCCACCATTCTATCCCAAGAAGCAATTTTTGACTTACCTTTCTTCCTCCTTTCAGCATACTCATAATCCCACCATAATAAGGTATGCCCCATTCAAAATTTTTTTGCTATCTTGATATTTTGCTCCTCATGTGCATCTTCACACTCAAAATAGTTATCAAGTGTTGCAATCCAATCCAAAAGCTCCTCATCATTAAAATTACCTCCATACATTGGTAAATCAACCTTCACCTTGTGTTTATCTTCCTTGAATTATCTTAGTAGCATGGCCATCCTCTGCTCATCAGGATCCAACTCCTCTTCTTGAGTCTCTTCTAGGGAATTATCTTTCCCCTTCCTCTTCTTGGTCACTCTCATCATCTATGATGACACCTATTCTATGTCCTATTTCCATAGCCTCAATCCTTTTTTTCAACCTATCTTATAGTTCCTTCAACCTTCTAATCTCTCTTGTAGTCTTCTCTTTCATCTCATTCATCTTTCTCTCTATAGTGTTACCTTTTGGAGGCATCTTGTTCACTTTTTCACTTCACTCTTTCCCTCTTCAGATCAGACCTATGATCTGATACCAATTTTATGAGAGAAGGGTGACACAACCAAAACTCACTAAACTAATCCTTTATCAAAGCCTTTAAACATCAAACAAGCTGATTTTCTACACAAACTGCCTTTAACCCTAGTAAGATAGAAAACAAGGTTTTCCTAGCACAATTTTCAATCCAGACCTCAAACCCAAAAAATAGCTACCATTTAGGATACCCTTTTTGACACTTCATAGCATATCAAAAGTACATATAAGATTGTTTTGAAACAAATCCCTCAAAAATGGACTACTATGTTGCTTAATAAACCTAATTAGGCACAACTAGGTCTCTTTAAGATTTTTACACCCCAAGGCTATAAACTTCAAACCAATACCCCAAACATATCAAATATGGTATGTAGAAGAAATTTCCATCACCTATAATGGTCTCTAAACAAATTTCCTACAAAACCCTATTCCTACTTGCACCCTTTACACCAAAAACACGTTTCTCTACCTAGGGCAGCCACAAACTCACACTTTCCACCATCCCCTGCTCCTGCCACTTCATGAACACAAAATAATAACCCTATACACCCATTCCACAAAGTATCAGACCTTTCTACAGGTGGAATGGGTCACAACTCATTTCTTTTCCTTTCAAACCCTCAAAACCAGGGTTTCCTAGTTGTTTGCAATAAAAATACTCTAAATCCTCACAAACTTGATGAAAAATGATGAGAAAAGATGAAAGTGATATAATATTCAGTAATTCATCAATTCCAATACATAAATGATCACCTACGTGTTGTACAATGCCATACAAATCACTATAATTACAACATATGTTTCCTTTTAAACATAGAAAACAATGCTTTGGTATTTCAAATTTCAAATTTAACATCACCAACCTTCTTCCCCAACATTCACAAGAACTTCTAAATAATCAAAAAGCATAACCAATCAGTTCCAACTGAATTAAAACTCCCTTGACCATTCAACTTCCAAGAAAATGCAAAAGTGCAAAGTTGCTTTGACAACTTTTGTAACTTTTGTGCAACTTTTACAATTTGACCACAACTGACCCAAAAACATCACAGATGGTCTTAAAATGCCTTATTAGACCTAACAAAAATGACTTAAATAGAAAACAAAAAAATACTTAACATTTATCAATTTTTAACATTCAAACCTATGCTGCCCTTCACCAGTAACCCACCAAAAATAATTAATTTTAAGGAGGATCTTGTGATTATATATCAAACCCCAATCAAAATAGGAGTCACTACTATCCTTAGAAAACATATTATAATTTTAAGCCATACAAAATAGCCTAAAGGATGGGGAGTCCAAAAATACTCATCCTCTCTAGAAAGATAGTGAAAACTCATGTCTCCCACTAAACTGTAAGAGATTTTTTTTCCATCTAGGAATAAAACCATTCCACTCTAAATATTTGTGTATTTGTTTACCATTCAATATTATGAATTTTTCCATTAAACAAAAAATATTGATTTGGGAAAATGAGAGGGTCATCTTGCCATTTATCTTGCCCAAAATCAACCTGTTTCTATTTCCCACCCTCTAACACAACTCTTTCTTTAGAAAACTCCTTATTTTCTACAAGTTGTTCACGATTAAAGATCCGTGTGGGAGAGAGGTGGAGACAAGAAAAAAATTGTTCCATGTTCTCCATATACTTAGCTTTAAAAATAAGACCCCAATATTTTTCATTCATAAGAAGATTCCACCCAAATTTTGAAAGTAAAGATTTTTTAAATGGTTGCAACCTCTTGATTACTAAACCACCATTATTATTATTATTGCAAATAATATTGCAATTCACCAAAGAACTCTTATTTTTTATTTTGCACCAATCCAAATCATTTTTTTGAACGTGAATACCTTTATTGGGTCGATCAAAATAAAATTCTCCTATCAAAGTACTTCTCTAATTGCTTAGGACATCTCTTTCCAACTGAGGGGTGGAACAAGATAATTTTGTTCCATTCTTTCAAAAAAATTATTGATATTTCATTAGTCATGTATCAAAAATTAAGGAAATGGGAGGGGGGTCCATATTAATCATTTGGGTTGATTGAAAGGTGCAAAAATTGATAGAATTTAATACAAGGAGTATAGGAAAACCTCATGTAATAAATTTCTCAATTATTTGCCCCATGAAATTAGGAATCTTGAATAAAGAAAGATTAGACAAGAATATTTTGAAGTGAAGCCTTAATAAATTGATATTTACTTGCTTGACTCAACAATTTTTCTTTTTATTCAGCTAATGTTTTTTGAACTCTTTCAACAATACCAATTTAGTAATCATTTGAAAAAATCTTAGTAAAAAGAGGAAGACTAAGGTAAGTATCTGGAAGGTTAGTATGTTGACACCCTAGAATTCTAACCATAATATTTGATGCAAGGGAATCCTTGGTTGTAGAGCAATCCTACATCAACCAAAAATAGTTTTTTTCTTGCATTACATTTAGTAGCAGTTTCAATAGTTCATTCCACATTTTACCACATCAATGTTTCTCAACTCGCAGAGCAACATATAGCATCTAAACATAAACATCTATCACATATCCAAATTGTGCCACATCATTTGCAATTATTTGTTGAAATTTGTCACTCTCAGAATTTCATTGTATTACGAGTCAGAGCATTTGGGGTCGACCTGGTCCAGATTTATTACTACGGACCTATTCTAGATCATGCAGAGCTTAATTGGACATCATACAAGCATCTTGGGTTTGATGGGACCAATACTGAAGATTCACAAGTTATTTCATTTCATGTGAAACTAATTCTTCACATCTTGAAGTCGACATTCACATTTGATATTCATCAGGTTATTAACCCTTGTTGTCGATGTAGACCTATTTTGGAGCTTGAGGAGCATATTTATAATCATTGTAATCATTTGTAGTTAATCAATTGGAGGTTACTTCTAAGTTATATGTTTTAGGTAAATACATTTCCGCAATAACACTTTGGGGGCATGTAATAAGGCATGTTGGCCAGTTCTATTGTTGAAGCCTGGGTGGTAAGGCTTGTGAGCCATTTTAAATCACCCTTGTGTCCAATGTTGCATGTAAACATCCTATACTAATAAAGCTTCATGTTTTCATATCAATTTTATTTGTTATTTCCACTGTGTTGACTCACTGCTACATAATTAATATTGTTCCTTCTGAACCCTCCTACTGTGACTGTACCAAGTGGTATCAAAGCAGAGTTTTTGATTCCTAAAGGCATTCGTTGAGGTGAAAGATCACTGACTTGAGGTAGACTACATTTTTTTTCAATTGATCATCGATTGTGAGGTAGTTAAAACCCTTGTACCCAGATCATTGAATTGAGGCATTTCTACCTATTCAAGGGGAGCGATGCTACCAAGGAGAGTGCCTACTGTGGTGAACGCTGCTAGAAGAATGGATGAGATGTTGGAAATGATGCACGAGATGCGAGTTAGGTTAGATGTTGTTAAAGAAGACCAAAGGTGAGGCTTAAACCCTAGGTAGAATGGTGAAAGTGATGATGAAGTAGAACATGCGAATCAAATTGTAGAAACCCTAAATGATGAAGAAGAAGAATTAGATCAAGTAAAGATGTTTAAAGTGATCTCAAAAATTGGAAACTGACCTAGAGTTGAAATTCAAAATTACATGGGAAATTTGAAACTTGAAGGATTGATTGATTGGATCAATGAAATGGAGGAATACTTCAAATATAAAGAAATTGAAGATCTGAAAAGAGTTATATTTGTGAAAACAAAAATGAAAGGTGATGCTGCATTATGGTGGAAAGAAGTTCAATTAGACTGAAATAGGAGAGGCAAGGAAAGAAACATCAAATGGGATAGAATGGTGAAAATTTTGAAGAATCAATTCATACCAATATATTATGAACTAGAATTCTTGAAGAAATTGTAGAACCTGAGACAAAAAGAAAGATATATGGAGTATACTAAATAATTCTACAAGATGATAATCAAAACAATTCATAGTCACGTAAGTGAAGAAAAGGTTGCTAGATATATCAATGGACTAAGAAAAAACATTCAAGAAGAATTGAGCCCGATGAAGATCATTTTTTTTGAGGAAGTATACCAGTTTGCGTTGAAGGTGGAAGAGAATCTAAACAAGAAATTTGAAGAAAGGCAGAGAAGTGCAAGAGGAAGATTTCAGAAGAAAAAATCCCATTATGGAGAAAGAAAACCTTATGTGGAGAAAAATAAAGATGTGAAACCCCACTAGAGTGAGGAAAAGGATGCCAAATCATACCACAGAGGAAGAGAGGACATAAATTTCTACCACAATAATAGAGGAGGTCACAATTATTACCGTGGTGATGGATTCTAGAGAGATGAAGGAAGATCAAAGAGAAGACAATTCAAATGAACCTATTATAAGTGTGGAGGTGAAGGCCATAAATCCTTTGAGTGTCATCAAGGAAATATCAAAAAGAAACCTGAGCATACTAGAAGAGAAGAATTTTTGGATGAAGATCATGTTGGATCCCCTAATTCATATGGAAAATTAGAGAAAGGTGAATCATTGGTGATGAGGAGAGCTTTTATGCATGAATAAGTTCTTGAAGGACCACCATAGAGGAAACGTTTATTCTAAACCAAATGTAAGTCTGGAAGAAAGGTGTGTAAAGTTATCATTGATAGTGGTAGTACTAATAATTTAGTTTCAAAGGAGATGGTAACCAAGTTGATTGTGCAAATATTGAAACATCCAAACCCTTGTAGGATAGCATGGATTCAAGATAAACATAATATACTAGTGAATGAAATTTTTTTGGTGAAATTTCATATTGGATCATATAGGGATGAAGTATTGTGCGATATTATGCCCATGGATGCATATCATTTACTGTTAGGGAGAACATGGAAAATATGATAAGAAATAAATTCATGATGGAAGAAGGAATATTTATACTTTAACATCAAATGGAAAGAGAATCAAGTTGATACCTTTGGAGGAAGAGGAGAAGACTAAATTTTGTGCCACTACCAAACTATGCTTGGTAGATGGAAGGAAATTTATTAATGGATTGAGGAATGAGAACATGTGTTTTTCATTGATTCCAAAGAAGGATGGCAATTCAAAGGAAGATAATCCTATTACAGAGAGTGAAGAAGTTGCAATTTTTTTGTCAGAATATGAAGAAATCATATCAAAGAATGTACCAGATGGACTACCATCAATCTAGAGTATCAGTAATCATATAGATCTCATATCAGGAGCCATTTTTCCAAATAAATTAGCACATAGAATGACACTGACAAATAACATGGAGTTGAACTCGTAGATTCAAGAGTTGTTGAGGAAAGGATTCATCAAAGATATTTTGAGCCCATGTGTGGTACATGTTACACTTCCACCTAAGAAATATGGAGAGTGGAGACTATGTACAGATTCAAGAGAAATCAATAAAATCACTATCAAGTATAGATTTCCATTGCCAAGGATGGATGATATTATGAACTATTTGAGTGGAGAAAAATATTTTAGAAATATTGATCTCAAGAGTGGATATTATCATATCAAGATCAGAGAAGGAGATTGTTGTGCCTTTTGCACACACCCCCCATTCGGAACGGGGACCCTCTTCCCCTCTTTGCTTTTTGGTTCCTTTCGTTTTACCTCATTGTGCATACCCATTTTTGTGTCCCAACTGCAGGGGGTAGCATGTTCCCCAATGCCATATTTTAAGTCTCAGGCTAACCCGGGACTTCCTTGTCGAAATTTTGGCATTTGTGACAACTTTTTGGTTTCCTTTTCCGGATTGCCTCCGTCGGGTTTCCTTCCCTAGATTTCCCCTACCGGGTTTCCCTAGCCGGGTTTCCCGGACCCTGGACTCCTGACCTCCCGCCGCCCCTGCATTTTCAAATCCACCGACTCCACTTGCAACCGTACGATGAATTTAATGCTGCATTAATGGTTGTTTTTGGTTATAAAATCAATTTTTCTGGCCGTCATTGTCAAAAGGCTTGAACGATTGAAGGTTGAAGAACTCCCAGCGTTCAAATTTTTCCTCCTCTCGGATTTCGAGTGTTTTCCCGACAACCTCCGTGCGCCCGACAGCTTGTTCTTTGGGATTTCGAGGTAGGTTTTCCGTTCGCGCGCCCTCACTTTTATTTTGCGAATTTTCAGATTTTGCTAAGGGTAAAATGTAAAATGAAACCCAAATTGAGTAAATTTGCACCCCCCACACAAAACCCATGTTTTAGAAATATGAAAATCGACCTTTAGATCACCCAAAATTCGATCTGAAACTTCATCGCGTCATGGTTGTTCTTTGAAACAACACTGACATCTTCTAGGCCCAGGTCTTCCCGCAGCCGTCCATATCCCTCTTCGAATGTTTGAACTTTCTTTTTTCCCTTTCTTCAGATTTCCACCTCCAGAATTCCCTTCTCGGGATTCTGTTGTGTCTCCGACGTTTCAAACGGCCTTGCCCGAGTGTCCTCTCGACCCTCAGATCCCAAACCCTTGAAGTCCATCTAGATTCAAGCTTCGCATTCTTCAAATCTACCCTCACAATTCGATTTCTGAAATTCCCTCCTCAGAATTTCGTCCCTATTTCACCGTTTTAAACGACTTTCACCTTGTGGCTTTTCAGACTTCGCTTCCCAGCCACAAATCTTCCATCTCCCAGTTGAAACCCTCGCCACTTTCTACCATCTCAGATTTTTGCCTCCAAAATTCCCTTCTCGGGATTCCATTGTGTTTTCGCCATTTCAAACGGCCCCGTCCGAGTGTCTTCCCGAATCCCGGACCCCGGTCTGCTGTCCGCCGCAACCTGAAACCTTGGCTATTCTTTCATCTGAGCTCCATCCAGATTCTGAATGCCGAAATTCCCTTCCTGGGATTTCACTTCTCCTGCGTCGTTCTAATGGCGAACTTGTAGCGTCTTCCCGACCTCTGGGTCCCGGTTCTCCATTAGTCGTCCAATTGTTCTAAATCCTCTAACTGCTTCCGGAAACCTTGTCTCGGGTTTCCTCCCCCAAATTTCCTCTATCATTCAGCCATTCTGCACGGCCAACCCGGAGCCGCTTCTCAGCAATGGCAATCCGAGACCTGGATTCCTTCGCTCGAAAGTTTGTTTCCTCTGCGCCGTTTCAAATGGCTTCCCTGTAGATGATGCCCAAACTTTCTATTAGGGCATCAAATGATCTCCAAATCTAAAATGGATTTCGACCCATTTTCTAGAATTCAGCTCTCCTCTGTTTCCAACTTCAAATCTTCAAATCCAACCTCAGGAAGTGCATATGGGAATTCCATTCTCATTTTGCCCTTTCAAATGGCATTCTTCCAAGGGATTTCGACCCAGGAACTTCGGATTGTTTGTACTACCTTCTAAATGGTGAAGTATCTAGCTTCCATGACTATTAAATATGAATTATGATTTCTGAACTAATCTTGACATGCAGGGATTTTTCGATGGCCCTTGTATCAGGTTCATTATTACTGATTCTCATCTTTTGTGCAGGATTTATGGAATCCAGTCCAGAGACTTCCGGTGCTTCCAGGAAAGGAAAAGCAACAACCAAGCTACCAAGGGGTAAGGGAGACAAGGACCTGATGAAATACAAATTCCAAGGGATCCCTATTCAATCCAGGATCACTACCCTTTGGAGGGATGTTTCAGATACCAACATCGGGCAAGTCGATGTTGATGAATTTACGCAGAGGGTCAGAATGAACCCGAAAATAGCAAATGCAAATTTGATAAAGAGCAGTGGGCTTGCTAAGGCTGTAGGTTTCTCACCAGCCCTGGTGATGGCGTGCATGGAGGCATACCAATATGATACCAGAACCATTGTAGATCATGAGGGGAATATCCTTGTAGATATGTCTCCGTCAGGTATAACTGAAACCTTCCACATTCCCGCCTTCGAGAGCATGGAGGTCCCCACCATGGAAGACTGTAAGGAGGTGTGGGAATAGGACCCATTGGATTGTAAAAGGCTTATCAACCAGTGCTGGTTGAAGGACAAATGAGCTAGTGTTGGGAAGCTTCCTCAGGAGCTCTACCGCAGCGATTTCTTCGAAGACTACCATGACCTTGTGACTCTGCTCAGTCAGGTCATGGGCCTTCCCAGCGTAGTTCTCTTTCAAGAGTGGATGTTCTACTTCATAGAATAGATTCTCTGAGGTAAGGGCACCGCCTTCTATTGGGGCGAGATCATCAGCAACTGCTCCCACGAGCAGTTCACCACCGTGAAGAAAACCAACAAGTTCTTCATGACCTCATACTTGGTGTATTCCCTCACCAATCGGCGACACTATTAGGGGTTGACAATGATGCCTAGTGATCCAGCGGGGTCAGAGTTCAAGCCTTATGACAAGTACCCTCAGTTATAGTTCTGAAATTTCAAAAGAAACTACTGCAGGGTGAATGAAGCGTTCATTGCCCACGTCATCTGGTCAGTGGGAGGGGATTTCCATAGGAGAACGTCCCACAGTGCCAGGGTCCTCCTCAGGTAGTACGCCTTCTAGTACATTTAGTTCCCAAGGTTCACATACATCCACGTTGAAGGATTCTTAGATAAACCAAACAAGCTACCCTGGTACCCAAATGACCGGATCATTCTCTTGGAGTTGACTCAACAGCTGCGACACATTCACAGTGTGTTGAGCAGAAAAAATCTAGCGGGCCCTGTCTACCCCATGAACCTTGTTCAAGGGATGTATAAGGTCCACACCTCCCAGTGTGCAGGATATTCAGAAAAGGAGCTGGCAGAGTATAATTTTGAACAATACATAGAGAGGCCACAAATGGATCCTTATGGCCATATCAGAAAGGCATTGGGGCATGAATACGCCCACCTCCACAACATTGAGGACTTTTGGGCCAACTGCAAGGATGATATTGAGGTACAGTTGTGGTATTATATGCGCATGACCATCGTCCATGTATGAAGGGTGAACTTATGCCCAGTCCCTGATCAGCTAGAGGAGGATGAGGACACCATGGTGGATCTGGGTTACGATGCAATTTCAAACTTTCCATTCCCCACTATCAACTAGAATGCACCAGAGATTAATGATATTAGTGTGCTCACCAGGTTTGTTAAGGTCTGAACGAGAGCATGGATTGATGAGAAGGTGGCCCAATTGAAACAACAAGGGGTCATCCTGACATACACCGAGCTTGCAAGTGAGCATGTTAGTAAACCAAGTGGCTCTGAAGGTGGGGAAGCCACCACTGCAACTGGGGAGACATCTAAGACCCCACCATCTTTGAAGACCAATAAAATAAAGGAGGCTAGTGAACAACTACCTAAACCAAAATTCTATGCCCGTAAGTCTTCCGAGTCAGAGCCCTCTAAGAAGAGAAAAAGAACTGGAGCCACGGAGACAAAGGTGATGCCTAAGGGTTCGCCCCTTGGGATCGCAAGCAAAGGATCTAGCTCATTTGTATCTCCACCATTACAATCACCACCACCACCCCGCTTGCTTCAATTCCAGCTTTTGCTTCCTCCGTGCTTGCGGTGGATATCTCCGTCCACCTTGCTCCTACTCCTCCAGTATTGCAGGTCATTCTCATAGATTCATCATCCGCTGCCACCTCGCCAATGACCTCTTCCTCCATGTCTCCTTCCCTTCCTTCCATTTCCACTACCACAACACTAGCCCCAAGCCTTCCAGAATATTTTCTAAAGTATATGCAGAATGTGTCATTTGAGATTTCGGGGATGCTCACCAATCCGATAGTCCAGGTTGTGATAGCTCAGGCTATCGCCTCTGCTCCAACGGCATCCCCCTCTACTAAATCAGCAAAGATGAAAGCGACTATGCAAATATCAGACGAGCGTGAATGAGAACAGCTTGAGGCTGAGAAGGTGTCGAAGAATGAAGAGTTTGAATATCACGAACATCCCTTGTTCGAGCGTCAAAAGATTGATAAGGTGGTCTATGATTCTTACAGTGAGGGCAGTGAGGGCAGTGAGGACCTTGATACAAAATTGATCTGAGAATCGAATGACCCCGAGCTCAATGCAAAGTGGGGAAAACAACTCAAAGAAATTGAAGACAAGGAGGCCGAGGACCGGCTTGCACAAGAAGAGGAGACTGCTGCTCTAGAGATGGAAGGTGATAGGTCTCCAACCAAGGAACATGGCCAGACTCTAGAGCATGATAAGGAAACTTTCCTCCATTAGGACAAACAAGCAGAGAGCCCCAAGGACCATCAGGTCACTTTAAATGAGGAGGAGGATACTGAGAAGAAGGATTCACCCAAGGAGCAGCTACATACTGAGTCCCCCATTAAACATGAGACATTCGAACAAGGTTCTGATAAAGAAAAGGGAGATGCATGAACAAATGAGAAGGCTCTTATTGTCAGTACTGTCGAGTTTGAAAAGGAGGACAATGGGACTCAAAGTGTACCACCAAGGGAAGAACCTCAAATGCCTGATTGGCTGCAAAGACAACTCAAGCAAAAGACTCCCACCTTGAAGGATCCCAAGGCAAGGCTGGAAGCCATCATGGCTAGAGCACGAATAAGCACCAGAAAAGAGAAGAAGTTGAGGGCAGATCAAGGATAACCATGGATGCCTCGGGATCAAGGGCAGTGTAAATAGCAATGCCAATGGTTGGAGAACAAGGCATAACCTACAATGTCTCCACCATCAACCTGGGAGTGGCCACAAGGGAACAGAAGGTCGAGCATCTCCAGAAGTCAGTCGCCACAGTGGTGCACCTTATCCAATAGGATAAGATCTCCAAAGAAGAACTAAAGGAGCAAGTGGCTGATCTAACAACTTATATTCAGCAGTGGTCATCTCCAGATGACTAGCCTACAACATCATCAGCCTCATCTCAGTTGTTGTCCAAATAATATATTGACAAACTAGAAACGAAATGAAACTTGGATAAAACTACAGAAAATTGGTTCTGATAGGTTTTGGACATAGGGAACACGGGCATCAACTTGGCTGCCCAGGCAGCAAATAGGTTCCTAGAGGTTTAGAAAACTCTTGAGGACATGAGGCAGGTCCGTGAGAAGTTCCCAAGGAAGTACGATGCAGCCTACCCAAAGATTGAGGCTATTCTCGCGTTGCCGAGTGATAATTGGGAAAAGGACTTGGCCTTCAAGGACGACGATCATTGGCTGGTGGATACTTGGAAGCGAGACTATAATCACTGAAAGAGAAGGCTGGAGCTGATTTTGGAATGGATAGCACCAGACATTGAATGGGCAAGGGATTCCAGGGAGGAGTGTACTTTGTATCTCAAACTGATGACGGGGTATGAGGTGCCTGTGGTCGAGATCAATCCTGAGAACATCAACCCCCACTTCTTGAAGATTATGGAAGATGGGATGTCTGGCAAAATCACCACTGAGTTCATGTGTTTTACGGCCTGAGCCTTCACATAATCAGAAGCTTTCAAATAAAATTATGCTAAGTATGAGGCAGACTGGAAGAAGCTTGGCAGCAATTCTTAGGAATGGAGTTACCAAATCTTGAAATTTGACATCATGGAGGTGGATAAGCTTCAGTCCCTGATCCTAAGTTTCATGGAGTATGCCACATTGAAAAAGCAAGAGGGCAATCCAGTCATCGACGAAGAATTCCTTGAGGAATAGTTGCAACAAAGGGTGAATGGCTAAAAGACAAATTTGCTACAATGTTGTCACTAGATGATGAGATAGGGAAGAAAGAAGAAAGTATTTATAAATGTAATATATTTGGGGGTAGGTGAAACCCTGATGTAAAATGAATCTTGGCCACTCATTTTGTTTTTTGAAAACTATAAATAGGGCTCTCCTCCTCTCATTTTAAGGGAGTTGAGTTGTTGTAAAGACATGCTGCAGAAATTATAAATAGCAAATACAGTCATTTTCTGGTGTATTTTCTGAGTTTCTCAATATGTTCCATGATTCCTCTCCCTTTTAGTTACAGTTTTTCTTTAAGTTACTTCGGTGTTCTAGCATCTTTAGATTAGACTTGGTAAATTTAGTATGTTATTTCTAGTTTTGGAGATAGTTGTTGTGTGTATGCTTTCCTTTTCCATACTTTTGGTCATTTGCTGAAGGTAGATGACTATGCAAAGTTAGTCTGGACTTTGATTCCATTGCTTCTCATTAAACTTTATATTTATTCATATTTCCATAATAAATGAATGATGAACATCTGCAGTCCCTACAAGATAGCACAGATTTCATGATATTGTGAGAATTCTGATTAAGTGAAATTCCGTTTAGGGAAACTGTCCACAACAGGAACCTCCATGATCACTGTTCATCGGTAGTTGTAGGTCCAGGAAACATCTTTCTTCCTCACCCTTTTCTTTTTTCCTTTTTTTAGGAATAGCTTGTGCCAAGGTTCATTGCACATTGTAAAGCCAAATCTAACGAAATAATGGAGTCTAAGACTGTTGTCTGAGCCTGCAGCAAAGCATAGTAATTCCAAATCTCTAGAACTCCATTCATCGACTCAATTCTCCTACAGCTTTGACCATGTAAGTCCACCTTGTGATTCCAGCAAATCACATAAACAACTGAAATATTCCAAGCACTGTCAAGACCTGACATCCGAGAGACCTTGGGATAGTGTTCTGCAATTTGATTGTGGAAGATTGTCTTTCAAGAGAGGTGATGCACCTACGCATTACCTATGTTGTGAAGTGCATGAAAACACCATCAACAAAGATGAATGAAAGATTATATTTAAGACTAATGAGGGATTATATGAGTGGTTAGTTTTGAATTTTAGGTTGACCAATGCATCAAGCATTTTCATGAGATTTATGAACGAAGTATTGAATAAATTCTTGGGTAATTTTTCCGTTGTTTACTTGGATGATATTTTGATTTTCAGTAAGACAAGAGAAGAACATTTGTAGCATATTAAGCAAGTATTATAGAGGTTGAGATAAGAGAATTTGTTGATTAATGTCAAGAAGTCTAGTTTCATGAAGACAAAGTTGGTATACCTTGGGTTATTAATTTCCACTAAAGGATTAAAGATGGATCTAGAGAAAGTAGAAGAAATTTTAGATTGGCCTACACTAGTAAATATTGGAGAAGTCAGATCATTTCACGGATTAGCTAGTTTCTACAAGAATTTTATCAGAAGTTTTAGTAGTGTTTGTAACCCCATGATAGAAAAAATGAGAGGAGAGAAGAAGGCTATTAAGTGGACATCCAAAGCACAAAAGAGTTTGGAATTGTTGAATCAAAAGGTGACAGAACAACCAATATTAGCATTACCGTATTTTGACAAAGTATTTCAAGTGGATTATGATGCAAGTGGAAATGCAATTGGAGCAGTATTGAGTCAATAAAGGAAACATATTGCTTATTTTAGTGAGAATTTGAATGATTCCAGAAAAAGATACTCAGTTTATGATTAGGAGTTTTATGCCATAATTTAGGCTTTGAAGAAGAGGAGACTTGACTTGTTTCCTAAGGATTTTGTGTTGTATATAGATCATCAAGCTTTTCAGTATCTTAATAGTCAAGGAAAGTTGAATCAGATAAAAATGAGATGGGCTTATTTATTGCAAATTTATTCATTTGTGTTGAAGCATAGGAGTGGAAATTCAAACAAAGTTATAGACACATTGAGTAGAAGAAGAAACTTGTTGACATAAATGAGAGTACAAGTATTGGGATTTGAGGAGTTGAAACATATGTATGAGGATGCATATTTTGGTGAAGCATGGAGAGAATGTAAGGAACCAATAGTGATAGACTGGAGCTAATGGTTGGATTATTTTATTCAATAAGGTATGTTATTCAGAGGGAATCAGTTGTGTATATTGAGGAGCTCAATGAGGGACAATTCGATCAAGGAAAATCATAGTGTGGGATTAGTAGGGAATTTTGGAGTGGAAAAGATGGTATCTTTGGCGAGTGAACATTATTTTTGGCCACAAATATATAAGGATGTGAGGAAGTATGTACAAAGTTACAAAAAATTCAAGTTGCAAAAAGAAGTAGTCAAAATACTGGATTGTACAAATCTTTGACAGTACCAGAGAGACCTTGGGAAGACCTAAGAATGGATTTAATTTTGAGATTACCTAGAACACCAAGATTTTATGATTCTATTATGGTTGTAGTGGATTTTTTTTCTAAAATGGCACATTTCATTCCTTGTAAGAAGACTAATGATGTTGTGCATGTGGTTGATTTATTTTTCAAGGATATTCTAATATTGCATGGATTATGTAAGAGTGTCATTTCATATAGAGACACATAATTCATTGGATACTTTTGGAGGAAATTGTGGAATAAGATGAAAATGGATTTGAAGTTCAATTTAACATATCACCCACAAATAGATGGCCAAACAAAGGTAGTGAACAAAAGTTTGGGTAGCTTGTTGAGATTTTTGGTTGGAGACAAAGCAGGAAACTAGGATATGGTTCTACCACAAGAAAAGTTTTCATATAACAATTCAGTGAACTAAAGTATAGGAAAGCTACTATTTTAGATTTTTACTGAAGAAAGTCCTATAGGAGTTTCAAAAAGGAGTGTGGAAGCAAAAGAGTTTTCAGATTTCATGGATACATTGCATAATCAGGTTTGGAAAAATTTGGAAGACATGAACAATAAGTATAAGGAGAAGCTAGATGAGCACCAGAGGCATAAGGAATTTTTTGTTGGAGATGAAATGATGTTATATTTGAGTAAGGAGATATTTCTAGTTGGTACATACAATAAGTTGAAGATGAGGAAGTTTGGACCATGTAAGATACTTAGGAAGTCTGATTCTGGAAATGCATGTGAAGTAGATTTATTGGAGACATTGGGTATATCACCTATCTTTAATATTGAAAACATATATGAGTTTTATAAAGGAGAATCAAGTGGTAGTAGTGATGAAGTAGAATTAAGGGAGTAGTTACCACATCAAGAACTAGAGGAGATTAAGCAGATTTTGGACACCAGAATCGGAACAAGCACTAGGAACAAGCAATACAAGGAATATCTTGCAAAGCTGAAAGGTAGACCAGTAGAGGGTTCATCATGGATTTATCAGACCATATTGGTTTTCCTCTTAGCCCTAGAAAGTGATGGACTCACTTTTCTTCCAAACCTAGGTGTCTGATACAGGATTATCCTTGGTTGTAGAGCAATCCTACATAAACCAAAAATAGTTATTTTCTTGCATTACATTCAGTATTTGTTTTAGTAGTTCATTCCACATTTTACCACATCATTTTTTCTCATATCATGGAGCAATATATATCATATAAACATCAACATCTATCACATATCCAAATTGCAATTCATTTGTAGTTGTCTATTGAAAGTTATCACTCTCATAACTTCACTATCTTACTACTTAGAGAATTTCAGGCCAACCTGGTCTAGATTTCTTAGTGCGGACCTATTATACATCTTGTGAAGCTTAATTGGAAATCATACAATCATATTGGGTTCAATGGGACCTATCCTGAAGATTCACAAGTTATTTCATTTCGTGTGAAACTAATTCTTCACATCTTGAGGCCAACATTCACAATTGATATGTTGAATAGGACAAATGAGAGGGGGGTTGAATCAATTGTCATATAATTAGGCCTTTAATTCAATCACTGGAACTAATCCTTAATACTGCTTAAATGATTAATCATTAAATTCCAAAGTAGAAACTTAAATCCAACACATAAACACAATAACACCATATTTACGTGGAAAACCCAATACGAGAAAAACCATGATGAGGATTAACTCACAGTATAGAGAATATCAAAAATGATTACAAAAGGCTCACTACCTAAAACAAGACTCGTTGCCTAAAATAAGGACTCACTATCCAACAGGGCTACAACCTAGAGGGCTCACTACCATAGAGATACAAAGAAGACAAAGAAGATTTATTACAGAGATACTATAAACCCAATACAATAAAAGATTCAACCACAATTACTCCACACATGCATGAATGATAGAGTTTTCCTTCTTCTCACTGCATTCAAAAACTCAGTATTAAGCTTTGAATTAATCACCACACTCTCAACACACATACTTACTGAATATAATCAATATCACACAAAACTTCACTTTCTCTTTTCTCTTATCTCTCTACTTCTTCGCTCTTGCATCCCATCTTCAACTTTGAAACATATCCAAAGTCATCCATCTAAATTCAAATTCAAATTAGGTTGGTGCCAAAATATCCAAGGGTGGAATTAAAATGAGGGCAACACAAACACATGCTTCAAGGGACCCAAAAATATTCAACACATTTCATCATCCTCAAAATTAGTATTTCACACAAGGTCATCCAAACCAATGTAAACACATAGAACCATTAAGAATGAATCTTCCAAATGTCAAAAATTATCTTCAATAGTGCCAAGGTAGCACAAATATAGTCTACAAGTCATAAGACTTCATCAAATAAAAATCTATACCAACAATATTTCTCCTAGACCTCAACCAGAAACACGAAAAAACCATAGTTCACAACTAGTGAACAAAATTTGCACTGTACAACGAATCAACAACCAAAAATTTGGATATAACATCTACTAACAACCATTAACAACATATCTGAACCATACAATGACAAGAGAAAATCCGGACCAAAAACCAGAGCAACCACTGAACACATACAATATATCTTTATTACAATTTTCCCAATATCCTCTATATATACAACCAATAACAACTAGTAGATAACCAATTGACCAGTTGACATCAATGACAACACCTGAAAATTTCCTCAACACCTTCAGTCTTTTCATTCTTCCAATAATTTACCCCTTTTTCATTGATGGAAACACATGATGTGAAAAAAAATCAAAGACAACATACTAGCTCTAAATACATTGTTCTGATTTCTCCCCCTTAGAAGATAATCTCTTATATGCTTCTTGTCATTCTCTTTTCACATTATTCTTCTCTCCCCCTTTGACATCAATGAAAAAGGAACAAGAATATTTTTAATTGATCTCTCCTTTGACATGACAATAGAATACACAAAATGACAACACCTGATACTACCTGCTCCCCCTGAGAGTTGGTAGCCACCAAAAAATTATTCTAGAAGAAAGATATATCCATGGATCCATCAGACTGATGCATCTCCATATGCATAAAGTTCAAGAAAGGAGGGGAACTAACCCCTAAATTCTCCCAGAGATACTCAAAAGTATCTTTAGGAAGAGCCTTCATGAAAATATCAGCTATTTGATCCTTCGTTGGAACATACTCAAGCTTTACTTCATTCACTATGAATTTCTCTCTCAAGAAATGATATCTAATAGATATATTCTTCATCCTCAAGTTCATCAGAAAATTCTTATAAATGTTAATTGCACTTGTATTATCATAGAAGATAGAAATGTGATCATCATATAGCATGGTGATATCCTTTAATGTTTGTTTCATCCATAGAACTTGTGTACACCAAGATGCAATATCAATATACTCAACTTCAACAGTAGACAAGGAGATTGAATCTTGCTTCTTACTCAACCATGCCACCAATCTACATCCAAGAAAGAATGTGTCGCCACTTGTACTCTTTCTCTCATCTACACATCTAGCCCAATCTACATCCATATAGGCACTGGGTGTAAATTCAATATCTTTAGGATGTCATAATCCATAATTCAAAGTGCCATTAAAGTATCTAAATATTATTTTAACTATAGCAACATGTGTTTCCTTTAGATCTTCTTGAAATCTAGCCACAAGATAGACTGCATGCATGATATCCAGTCTAGTAGTAGTCAAACATAATATTCCACCAATCATAGATCTATACTTGCTTAGGTGAATTATCATCTTTACCCAATTCGCAACCAGTCATCATAGGATTACTTACCGGTTTGGAACCATCCATCCAAAACTTCTTCAACATCTCTCTCACATACTTAGACTATGAAATGAAAATTCCTCTTTGTTTGATTAATCTATAGCACAAGGAATAAACTCATCTCCCCAAACATAGAAATTTCAAATTCTTTCTATATTTCTTCCGTAAACATCTTGCACATAGTTTTATTTCCTCCAAAGATAATATCATCAACATACACAAATACAATCAATATTTTTTTATTTTCAATCTTAAAGTACAAATTACTATCTATCTTACCTTTGTTAAATCCTTGTTGAATCAAGTACTTGTCTAATCTTGCATACCAAGATCTAGGAGCTTGCTTCAACCCGTATAAATATTTCTTCAATTTGCACACCATATCCGATTGATCTGTTAACTAAAATCCTTCTGGTTGTTCCAAATAGACTTATTCTTCTAGCTCACCATTCAAAAATTTTGACTTGACATCCATCTGATAGACCTTGAAATATTTATAAGCAAGTGCCAAGAAAATCCTTGTAGCTTCCATTCTTGTTACCAAGGAAAAATTTTCTTGAAAATCTATGCCTTCTACTTGCAAGTAACCTTTACACACAAGACTCACTTTTTTTCCAACCACTTCACCATTCTCATTCAAATTATTTTTTAATACCCACTTTGATCCAATGATGTTTTTATATGTCGATCTTGGGACCAATTCCCAAGTCTGATTCTTCTCAATTTTTAAAATTTCTTCTTTCATTGCTTCCTTCCAATGTTCATCTTTACAATATTCACTTACTATCTTCGGTTCTATCTCAGAAATTAAACAAAAATTAACTTCAACAATAGCTTTGATTCTAGTTAACACACCTTTTGTCTTATCTCTAATAATTTGAATTTTTGAATGATTCTTCTGTACATATCTAGGTTTCCTAGGGGACATCACTGCTCTTCTCTTTCATTTCATTCATCCTACTTCTCTCACTCATCTTTTTCCTATTCTTCCAAAATTTATTCTATTCTTGCACAATCATGCTCATCAGATACATATCCATCAATGTCAATAAAATTTTTCATTGTCTCATCAACCTTCACATTTGATATTTCTACAATATTTCTTAGTATTTTATTGAAACATTTGTAAGCCTTTCTTTTAGCAAAATATCCAAGAAAAATTCCTTCATCATTATCAAACTTTCCCAAAGTTTCTTCATCTCTTATGATATAGCATTTTCTTTTGAATACCTTATAATATTTAACTGTAGGAATCCTTCCATGCCATAACTCATAGGGATTCTTTGTACTATTTTATCTTTCTTAAACTCAATTGAACACATAAAAAATAGTGTGAATAGCTTCTTTCCAATAAAATTTCACTAGACCAGCCTCGGTAATCATTGACCTAGCAGCTTCTTGAATTGTTTTATTTTTCCTTTCAATAACTCTATTTTGCTGAGGAGTTCTTAGAGACTTCACAAAATATATTAAACTCATGGGAGGTGAATTCTCCACCTCTATCAGATATTAAGCATTTTAACTTCAAATTCATTTCATTTTCAACCATTTTTGTGAATTCCTTGAATCTATCTAATGCATCTAATTTCTCTCTAAGAAATGTAACCCATGTATATCTAGAATAATCATCAATTAAAAGCATAAATTAACTTTCACCAAGTATACTCTTACTCTTTTAGGACCACAAAGATTTGTATGAATTAAATCCAATAGTCTACTAGTAGACTATTCCTTTGATCTGTAATGATTTCTTGCTTGCTTTCCAAACTGACAATTCCTGCAAATAGCATTAACAGGATTTGTAATTCTTGGTAAATCTCTCACGACCTGAACATCACTAATCCTTGCCAAGTTGTCAAAATTCATGTGACACATTCTCCTATTCCATAACCAACTATCATTTATCTGATTCATAAAGCATTGTTCATTAGCACCCTTAAGTTGATAGATATTCCCTTCAAATTTCTTTCCTATAGCAATCAATGTTCCAGATTATTTTTTCAATCTCACATTTCTCATCCTTAAACACAAGATCATATACTTTTTTTCACATCTGACCAACACTCAACATATTACACCTTAAACCCTTAACATAGTAAACATCATCAGTATGATGCTTGCTATCAAAACTTATTGAACCTATCCCATAGATTTTATTACCAATATCATCTCCAAAAATAACCAAGCTTCCATCATATTTCTCAAGCTTAATACACTTACTTTTATCACAAGTCATGTGATGTGAACAACCACTATCGACTACCCAATAATTTCTCTTGTTTAGCATGTAGGGAAGATATAATTGTACCTTCATTTTTCTCCTTTTCCAGAGGGTTTTCCTTTATCTATTTTTCATAATTAGCATAAGTATGTTCATCCTTAATCGCCAAGAACAAGCATTCATTGTCATTTGGATCTTCATATTCTTAATCCTCATCAGATATACTAGCATTCTCATTCACATAGTAAGCTCTATTAATCTTCTTTCCTTTCTTTTCCTTCTCATATCTTAGTTTATTCCTTTTAGCTCTCTCTGGACACTTTGTAGCATAATGACCTATTTCTCCACAACTAAAGCATTTAAAGGAAAAATTACCTTTATACTTACCGGAGCCTTTCCTCATTCTTCTTACAAAGTTAGCTTCTATTTCATGAAAGTTATGTTCATTTGGATCTTCAGATTTTGTAGCTTGAAAGATAGTCTCTCATTTGCTTCCATTCCTTAGACTCAGCTTCCTCATCTCATAAGATGTCAAAAATCCTAACATAAGATCCTTAGTAGAAGTCTTATAATCTATATTTTTTTCAATAGCACTCACCTTCTCACTATAATAATTAGGAAGAGTTCTAAGAATATTCTTTATAATCCTTGTTTCATCAATAGTAGCACCAAGTCCTTGCATATCAGCCACTATCTCATCATATCTCTATACATAAGCTTTAACATTTTCATCTTTAAACATATGTAGAAAATCAAACTATATCTCCAAATTTTGTAGTTTCTCCTCTTTAAATCTTTCATCACCATCATGCAAGCTTTATAAAGAATCCTAGACTTCCTTAGCTATCTTGAAATTTTGAACCTTGATCAACTCTGAATGTACCAAACTATTCTTCAAAATTTATTTCTCCTTATTGTTCGCTTCAAGTAATTTGATTTATTCAGGTGTACTAAAAACATTAGCTGGAGGAGTTTAAGGATTTTTGTAAGCTTTATCCACATCATATCCACAATACTCTAGATATTATTCCATCAATACTTTCTAGATTCCATAATTAGTTCCATCGAACCTCAGATAATCATAAACCATTTTTCCAGCCATCTTGAACCTTCCTTAAGCGCTTAAGCTCTTCAACAAGGAACCACTCTCTAATACCAATTGTTGAATATGACAAATAAGAGGGGGGTGAATCATTTGTCATAGAATTAGGCCTTTAATTCAAGCACCAGAAATAATCCTTAATATTGCTTAAATGATTAATCATCAAATGCCATAGCAGAAACTTAAATCCAACACATAAACACAATAACACCATATTTACATGGAAAACCCAATACGGGAAAAACCATGGTGAGGATTAACGCACACTATAGATAATATCAAAATTGATTACAAAAATCTCACTGCCTAAAATAAGGACTCATTGTTTGGAACAAGGACTCATTGTCCAATAGGGCTACAACCTGGAGGGCTCACTTCCACAAAGATACAAAGAATACAAAGAAGAGTTGTTATAAAGAGACTACAATCCCAATGCAATAAAATATTCCACTACAATTACTCCACACATGCATGAATGATAGAGTTCACCTTTTGTTCACTACATCCAGAGACTCAACATTAAGCTTCACATTGATCTACCAAAATCTCAATACACACACTTACTGAATAGAATCAATGTCACACAAAACTACACTTTATATTTTCTCTTATTGCTCTACTTCTTCACTCTTGCATCCCATCTTCAACTTTCAAACATATCCAAATTCATCCATCCAAATTCAAATTGGGTCGGCACCAAAACATCCTCGGGTGGAATTAAAATGAGGGTGACCCAAACACACCCTTCAAGGGACCCAAAAATATCCAAAACACTTCATCATCCTTGAAATTAGTATTTCACACAAGGTCGGCCAAACTAGTGTAAAACACATAGAACCATTAAGCACGAATCTTCCAAATATTGAAACTTATCTTCAATAGTGCCAAGGAAATACAACTCTAGAACTACAAGTCATAAGACTTCATCAAAGATAAATCTAGAAAAACAATATTTCTCTTGGACCTCAACCAAAAAAATAGAAAACCATAGTTCACAATTGGTCAACACAACTTGCAATGTACAACGAATCAGCAACCAAAAATTTGGATATAACATCTTCTAACAAAAATGAGCAACATATCTGAACCACAAAACCACAAGAGAAAATCCAGACCAAAAATTGGAGCAACCACTGAACACATGCAACATATATTTATTACAATTTTCTCAATATCCTCACCATATACAACCATCAACAACTAGTAGATAACTAGTTGACTGGTTGACATCAATGACAACACCGGAAAACTTTCCTCAAAACCTTCAATCTTTTCATTCTTGCAAAATGATATTCATCGATTTATTAACCCTTATGGCTGACGTGGACCTATTTTAGAACTTGGGGATCATATTTATAAGCATTGTAATCATTTTTAGTTAATCAATTGGAAGTTAGTTCTAAGTTAGATGTTTTAGGTCAATACATTTATGTAATAAACCTTTAAGGGCATGTAATAAGGCACGTTGGCTAGTTATATTATTGAAGGTTGTGTGGAAAATCATGTGAGCCCTTATAAACTACCCTTGTGGCCAATGTTGCATGTAAACATCCCATACTAATAAAGGTTCGTGTTCACATATCATTTATTTGTTTTATTTCCATTGTATTGACTAACTATTGCACGATTCAGACTGTTCTTTTTGGAACCCTCTTACTGTGACTATACCATTATTTTAAAGAGAAACATGAAAATTGAAAAAATAAAGGACACTCTTGGAATAATTGATATCTTGACTTGAAGCTAACATAGTTATTCAACAAATTTTTCCAATGTATGACTTCCAAATTGAACCAACTCCAAAAATTATAGTTTTATCCGCAAATTTTTGATGAGAAGAGGGAGAGATAAAAAATAAGGATCTTTAACACCTTGAAGGACTATATTATCAATAAATCTCTAAGAACTTCTTCCCAAGGACTTCAGCAATAGTAATGAAAAGATAAGGGAGAGAGGATCCCTTATCTTAAGCCTTTGCCACATGAAAAAAATCCCCTTGGGATATCATTCACTATAACATAGCACTAATGAATTGTCACACATTTTTTAATAATTTGAAGGATATTCCCTTTTAATCCAAAATTTTAAAGAATAACAAGAAGAAAATTCCAAGACATTCTTTAATCATTTTCTTGTTGATTCTATCCTCTTGGATATTTTTTTGAAGACCACTTTATTCAAATGATCGAAGAGAATAAGTGACATCTATAAAGCCAAAACTCTTACAAATAAGTTGTATCTCAAAATACATTTTTTTATACATTAAAATTAAATGATGATTCTATTGTAGATCATTGTAATATCTTTAGTTTAATGTAAATTCAACTTTATTTTATAGATGTTAAGCTATAATAAGAGAGAAATGCATCTTATTGTTGCAAGTATGAGTAGTTGGTGTTGTCATTGATGTCAAAAAGCTTGGGGGAGATTGTTGCAAGCTTATGTTTGTGTTAGCATTGATGACTAGTTGTGTTGATGCTTTGATTAGTTGCATTATGATGTCATTACTAAGTGTTATTGGTGTCAATCTCTAGTGTTTATTTGATAATATTTTTTGGATGTACTTGAATTGCAGTGGTGATGAGGAAGTGTTGAAGATGATGAATATGTCTCTGGTGCTTGGTTTCCAAGTGATTTTGAGAAAATTTGAATAAAAGAGGAAAATAGTGTGTTGCCAAGGTGTTTTGATACATAGTGTGGTGTTCTAGTTTTGGTTTGCATTTCTTCTATCTTGAAAAATTTATCGTACAATTAAAATATGTCAATTAGACGTGTTCAAAGGTTCTATATCCAGAATTTATTGATTTGGATCATTGGGTAGAAGTTGTGTTCACCAATGTGTGAACTATGTTTGAGTGGTGTTTAGGAGAAATGGTTTTTCTCTACATTTTTCTATAGTTTGGTTTTTTGTCTTACAATTATAGAAGTGTAATGATGAGTTTCATATCTACCTTTAGTTGAATTTGTTCATGGTTTGGTTCTTCACAAGGTGGTTTCTTGTGTTACTATGTATGAAAGGTTGTCTAAGTGTACTGGGTGTACACATTCTTCAGGTGAAAGTTATTGCAAAGTATTTTATTATATTTTAGGGTGTTTTTGGAATATTCTAGATTGTATTCAAGTGTTGTGTATGGTATGTGAGTTTTCTTTTGATTTGAGGAAGTGTGTACTTAAATTTTAATAGTTTTTACACTAGTTTGATCAACCTTGGGTGTTTACACTAATTGTGGATTTTTTTTGATAATTTTGGAAGAGTGATGTGGTACATATGTATGAGTTGGGTCCAAGTTAAGATGAGGAGTGGTCCACTTTCATTCCTTTCCACCGTGGGAATTCTTTAGTGCCGACCAGATTTGAATTTTCACGGTTGAGGTGTATAGCCAACCTTGGATAATGTTTTCAAGGTTGAAGAAGGAATAAATAAGTGATGAGTTGATGGAGAATTGTGTCATGAAGTGTGTGATATGAATTAAAAAGTTTTGAAGTGAAAATTTGTGAAGTGCAATGCAAGTTTAATGAGCTAAACCATTGGAAGTAGTGAGCAAAATATGTCTACAATATTCAGAGAGACTACGAATGTGTTGGTGATGATGTGGTGGATCTTTTTTGTTGCATTGAGATGTATATCTCATTGTAACACTCTTTTTTAATTTTTTTTGTACTCTAGGAGTGAGCCTTTGGTAGTGAACCATTCTTTCTTTTGGGTAGTGAGCCCTCTAATAGTGAGCCTTGTGTATTTAGTGTTGCAATTACTTTATATTTTGAGCTAATCATAACTATGGTTTTTTCCTTCTTGGCTTTTCCACATAAATATTATGTTCTATTGTGCATGGTGTTGTGTTTCAGTTTTCTATTATTTTATTTCATGCTAAATCATTATATAACATATTAAGGATTAATATATCTGATGTGGATCTGAATTTTTATGAGGGTTTGAAGTTTTAATGTACAATTGATTCACCCCTAGTCTCAATTGTCTTGTTTGCATTCAATAATTGGTATCAGAGCATAGTTCCTTGGAATAAATCTTAATCACTTGAGGTAGATCTAGGGTGGTGCACAAGGGGTTTTCTCCTTTGTTTGATGGATCGGACTATGGTTTCTAGAAGACAAGGATGGAAGGTTTCTTGGTATCTCTTGGATTTGGAGTTTGGAATTTTGTTAAGACTAGATAAACTATGCCTGGTGGTAGTTTGAAGGTTGATGATGAGATCAAGGCCTATGAGAACAATGGTAAAGCAATTTATGCTCTTTTAAGTGGTCTTTCTAACATTGAACTTATGAAAGTTATGATTCTGAAATCTGCTAGAAAGATCTAGAAAAAGTTGAAATTATCTATGAAGGAGATGATAAGTCAAGCAAGATAAAATAGAGAATCTAAAGATCACATTTGAAGCTACATATGTTTGAAGATGAAAATATTACAAGCTACATGTAGGAGGTGGATGAAGTTTCAATTCCATTAGAGGTCTTGGTGGAAATATTGAAGAATAATAAGTGGTAAAGAAGGTACTGAAAAATCTTCCTAAATCTTATATTCATAAAGTTTATCCTATTAAGGAAGTTAAATATTTAATAAAATACTCTAGAGATCGATTTTATGGTGATTTTTCTACTTTTGAAATGAGAGAATCTGGTACAAGTAATGCAAAAGTTCGGACTACTTTTAAGGCTAGAAAATTAGAAAAGACTAGGGAATTATATCAAGAGGATCTTGATGATGTTGAAGAAACATTTGTGAGGAAAATGAAAAAAGGTACTTGTAAATACAGAAGCAAGGTACCTTTTAAATGTTTCAGTTGTGGTAAGATAGGTCATTATGCTTCAAGGTTTCCAAAAAAATATTTTAATGAAAAAAACAAAGAAATAAAAGGTAGAGAAGTCAAGAAAAGTTATTATGTTAGAGAAGATGCCAATATATCTGATGATGAATATGATTATTGGGATGATGAATATAGTGAGTGTGTGTTCATGGCTATTAAATATGAAACTAATTTTGTTAACTCTAAGAGATGTGTGAAGGAAAGTGCTCCAAAAATAGGTCACAATGATATGGTGACTGCTCTTCATGCTAGAAAGGAGAACTAATAGATTATTGATAGTGGATGCTCAAATCATATGAATGGTAACAAAAGTAAGTTTGTTAAAATTGAGAAATATGGAGGTCTAGTTAAGTTTGGTGATGATACATCTACTAAGATATGTGGAAACATTTCTATCATTTTTTTATGGCAAGAATAATACAAATTATCTTCTTTATGTTAAGGGTTTGAGATATAACCTTTTGAGTGTTGGAAAAAATGTGTAAAAAAGGATATAATCTTATGTTTCAGGATGATGGATGTGAGATCAGAAAAAGTTATAAAACTGTAGTTTCTTTTGGTAGAATGACAGAAGGAAATGTTTATCAACTTAAAGGTGTTGATGGTCACTTCTTTATCACTCAAATTAATGAAATTCGGCTATGCCATAGAAGGATGTGTCATATTAATTTTGATTGCCTAGTGAAGATCAGTTCAGTTAAAATTATGAGAGATATGCCAAGGATTACAAAACCCACAAATGTTTTCTTCAAGGAATGTCAAATTGGGAAGCAAGCAAGAAGAATATTTGAAGTTAAAGACCAATCTCCTATCATACTATTGGAACTAGTACATACAAATCTTTGTGGTCCTACAAGAGTAAGAAGTCTTCAAGGTGATAGGTATTTCATGTTATTGATTGATGGTTATTCTAGAATGACATGGGTTACTTTTCTCAAAGAAAAATTAGAAGCTCTAGATAAGTTCAAAGAATTCAAATTTATGGTTGAGAATGAAATGGATATGAAAATATAGTGTTTGATGTGTGGCAGAGGTGGATATTCACCTCTAATGAGTAATATTTTTTGTAAGAATCATGGGATAAAGAGGCATTTATCTTCCCCTAGGATTCCTTGGAAAAATGGAGCAATTGAAAGAAAGAGTAAGACTACTCAAGAAGTTATAAGAACAATGATGAAAGAGGTAAACCTATTGGAATTATATTGGAGAGAAGAAATTCATATTGTTTTCTACATTATTGATAGAGTTTAAGTAATAAAAAAAATGCAAAGACTCCCTATGAGTTATGGTATGGAAGGATTCCTACTGTCAAATATTTTAGAGTTTTCAGAAGTAAATCCTATATCAGAAGAGATGAAGAAAACTTAGGAAATTGATACAAGATCTGATGAAGGTATCTTCCTTGGATGTTCTACAAGAAACAAATCTTACTATTGCTACAACAAGATATTGAAGAATATTATTGAAAGTGAAAACGTCAAAGTGGATGAAGACTTACAGAATAATTTTGTGTTGATAGATGGATATGAATCAGATGAGTCCTCTTGTAGAGAAAATGACACAGATGAAGATAAGGAAAAAGAATTTTAGATTGAAGAGGATGAATCTCTAGAAAGGATCCCTAATACACCTAAGTATGCGTAGAATAATAATTTTGAAGATCGGATCATTGGTGACAAAAGAAAGAGTGTGTTGACAAGAAGAAAAGTTGTTATGGCTAAAGAATGGGTAAATCTATGTTTAATCTCTAAAGTTTAACTTAGAACAATGATTGAAGCATGCAAGGATGAATATTGTATCAAGGATATGGAAGAATTACTAATGCAGATTGAGAAGAATTGAAATTGGGAACTTGTCCCAAGACCAAAAAACAAGAATGTGATTGGAACTAAGTGGTATTTTAGAACAAACTAAGTGAGAATGCAGAAGTGGCAAGAAAAAATTAAAGTATTTTGTGTAAGGGCTACTAACAAGTAGAAGGAATAGATTTTTAGGAGACTTTTTCTCTTATGGCAAGAATGAAATCTATTAGGATTTTTTTGGATTTTGTAGCACATAAATATTTTAAGGTATATCAAATGGATGTGAAATATTTTTTCTTGAATAGTGAGTTGGAATAAGAAGTATACATTGAACAACCAAGAGGATTTTAGTTATCAAACAAATTGGATATAGTTTGCAGATTGAGAAAGGAATTACATGGATTGAAGCAAGCTCCTAGAGCTTGGTATGCAAGGTTGGATAGGTACTTGATACAAAAAAGATTCAATAAAGGTACAATATATAATAATATTTATTTCAAAGTTGAAAAATATCAAAATATTGGTTGTGGTTGTGCATGTTGATGATATATTTTTTGGAGGAAATGAAACTATGTGCAAGAGATTTGCAAAAGAGATGCAGAAATAATTTGATATGTATATGTTTGGGGAGATGAATTTCTTCCTGAGGCTGAAAATTAATCAGATAGAGAAAGGCATATGCATTTCAAAAATTATGTCAAGGAAATGTTGAAGAAGTTTGAAATGGAAGATTCTAAACCGGTATGTGCTCCTATGGTTACTAGTTGCAATCCAAGTAAGAATGATGAATCTCCTAAGGTTGATTAGAGAAAATATAGATCAAGGATTGGAGGACTGCTATATGTAACTGCTACTAGACTAGATATCATGCATACAATTTGTCTTTTGGATTTATTTAAATAAGATCCTAAAGATTCACATGATGCAACAGTGAAGAGGATATTCAAATACTTGAAGGGTACTCTAAAACATGGCTTTTGGTAAAGATGCTTATTTTTCTCTAAGTGATTATATAGATGCAAATTGAGTAGGATGTGTTAATGATAGGAAAATTATAAGTAGTGGTGCATTATTTTTTGGATGCATATTGTTGTCTTGGTTGAGCAAGAAGAAAGATTCAGTATCTTTATCTACTGTAGAGGAAAAATATATTGCAGCAACATCTTTCTATACACAAGTTTTGTGGATTAAGAAAACCTTGAAGGATATCAAAGTTGTATATGATGAAACAATCTCTATCTTTTGTGATAATAAAAGTGTTATTAACATTTCAAATAATCCAGTGAGGCACTCGAGGAAAAAACATATCTCAATCTAGTATCACTTTTTGAGAGAGAAGTTTGCAAAGAATGAAGTGAAGCTTGAGTATGTGCCTACAAAGGATCAGGTTGATATATTCACTAAGTCTCTTCCTAAGGATACTTTTGAGTATATCTAGGAGAAGTTAGGATTTATTACCCCTCCTTTGAACTAGATGTGTAGGGATATGCATCATTCTAGTAGATTTCAAGATTCATTCCTTGTTTTAGACTGATGTTGGAGGCTACCTCTCAGGAGGAGTAGGTAGTGATTTTTTCATTGTTGCAATCAAAGGGATTTAGTGTTGGTATATTTTGTTGTGTTCTCCTAAGGGGGTGTATGCAAAGTAGTAAAAAGAGAAAGTATGTATTTTTTATGTTAAAGGGAGAAAGAGATGTAAATGTTTTGTCTTTTGCCACTTATGTCAAAGGGGGAGAAACAAATAATGTGAAAAAAAATCAGTTATAAAAAGGGAGAGAGAGTAATGTGGAAATGGAGAGTATGATGTAAGGGGGAGAAACAAAAAGAGAGTTGATATGGAGCAATGTGTTGGTGATTAGATTTTTCATGTTTGTTGTTGAAGGTTTTTCACATCATGTGTTTCCATCAATGACAAAAGGGGAGATTGTTGCAAGCATGAATATTTGGTATTGTCATTGATGTCAAAAATATTGGGGGAGATTGTTGTAGGCTTATGTTTGTGTTGTCATTGATGACTGGTTGTGTTGATTCTTTGATTGGTTGCATTATGTTGTCAGTAAGTGCTATTGTTGTCAACCTTTAGTGCCTCTTTGATAAGATTTTATGGATGTATAGCTGAATTGTAGTGGTGATGAGGAATTTTTGAAGATGATGAGCATGTCTCTGGTGCTTGGTTTCCAGGTGAGTTTGAGAAAATTTGAATAAAAGAGGAAAATAGTGTGTTGTGAAGGTATTTTGATATACAGTGTGGTGTTTTAGTTTTGGTCTACATTTCTTCTATCTTGAAGATCTACTTGTGTGGTTTGAATATGTTGATTAGAGGTGTTAATAGGTTTTATATCTAGAATTTATTGGTTTGGACCATTGTGCAAAATATTTTTTTCTCAGCAATATGTGAACTATGTTTCAATGGTGTTTGGGAGAAATGGTTTTTCTCTGCATTTATCTACAGTTTGGTTTTTGGTCTTGCAATTCTAGAAGTGTTTTGATGAGGCTCATATCTACCTTCAGTTGAATTTGTTTTTAGTTCAGCACTTCACAAGATGGTTTCTTGAGTTACAGTGTATGGAAGGTTGTCTAAGTGTACTAGGTGTGTGCATTCTTTAGGGGAAATTTGTTACAAACGAATTTGTTGGATTGTAGGTGTTGATGGTGAAAATGAAACAAACAATGTTAAACATAATATCTCTACTCTATTCTCTTGAAAACGAAAGACAACATATAGTATCCTAACTCCCAAGGTCTTGGTAGTTGGTTCTCAACTGTCTAATGTCACTCAATTGGTCCATGCAACTATAATATTCAAGGGGCATTTGTTGGTAATGAGGAATGCAAGCAATAACTTATTCATCAAACTATTCTTAATGAAAAGGGGGTTTTTAAATAAAAGAAAAAGATAGATCAAGGCGTACATCAGTAAAACATGAATAAAACTTATCTAGTATCTCAACATATATCTTCAACAATGAATTTTCTTCCAATAGATCAAGAAAACCATAACATGATGCAAATTACATAACAGTCCATAATGTTGCATGCATATAAGGTTTTTAATTTAACATCACAATCACACATCACAAATATTTCAAAGATTCCAAAAGAACACACTCTCATTCGTTGCCAAGATCATAGATCAACAAACTTCGATAAATTCAATTCACGGATAATCTAATGAAATAATCCTTAAATTTGGTTTCTTCTAAGGATTTTCATCACAAAAGAAACACTTATGTTTTAGCAAAATCACTGGCATACAGATAGACTATAATTCATCAACCTTATCAAATAAAATCCATTTCAACACCATATTGTGTAAAAAACCTGTAATTATATTCAACTGTAAACAAAATAACAAAGTATCTCTATAAAAAAAACTATGAAAAAATTATATCTCCTAATATTAGGTGGCTGATCTTATTCTCATCAACTGACCCTTACAATATGATAACTCAAAGGTATTTATAGATATACAAAAATATGAATTTGTTTATATCTTAGGTCGATCCACCTTTTTAGTATTTTAAGTCTTCTTGGAAACTCAGATCAATTTGGTCTCTAGTTCTCGCCTTGATCATTTAGTTTAATTGAATAAAATAATAGAGAGGAGAAAATAAATCCATGCGCCTAAAAACTGCCAGTTGTGCATGCAGAGGAGAAAAATAAAACCATGCATGCATGAGGATATCAATTATGCATGTGAAGCCTGCTCTATAATGTATTCATCATAAAATAAGAAGACTTATTGAAGCATGTCCAAATCTGGCCCATTAACCCAGTTGTCTACAAACTTGATCCTTTCTAACTCCACAACAACAAATCATCTCATATATTTTAGCTTTTTTATCTCCCTCTTAGCAACCCTCACTTCTTGTTTAATATCCATTAACCGATCTAACATCAAGTCTTCTCCATCATCTCCTTTTTGTATGAACTCTTTAAACCTATCATCCCATTTCTCTTTTATTTGGCTCAAATATAGGCCCTTCTTCACCGGTATATCAATATTTATAATAATAATAATAACTGCTTCTAACTCTTCAAACTGTTCATTCAGATCCTTGAAAAAATCTTGAACTTCATTTTTATGCTTGTATAAAAAGTCATATTTAAACCAAACTATAGTGGAGGTCTTTTCTGAGAAATCTTTACTGTCCTCTTCAAGTATTGACTATTCTAGAAGAGTGGACTTTTTAAATTTATTAACCTCCTTCAACCTCTACCTATATCCTCTATACTCCTCCTCCTGTTCTCCCAATACTTTGACATACTGGTTCATCTCCTCTATTAATTCCTTTGTTATCTTGTGAACCTCAAAATTGTTGTCCAACACTTCACCTATTTCTTGATTTAGTTTACCAATCCACCTATCCAACATTTATTCCTTACTCCTTACCTGCACCAAATCATCCACTTCTTTCTTGCTAAGTAAAATTGGTGTCTCAATGGTGGCAACTTGTTGTGACCTTGGAGCAAAAACACTTTTCAAGAAAGTATGCAACTGATCTAATTGAGCCTTAAGCTCATCCTTTTTCTACTTATCTGTCATCATTTTGGATTTAGTGGATGAAGCTACCACATCTATTAAGTTCATTTGTTGATCTCTTGTGGGTCTCCCCAATTTAACTATACCTAGCTGATAATTAGTTAATTGCATGTCTCTCACCTCCTTGTCCACCATTGGTATTGCACATTCAGCAATAATTTCTCCTCCATCAATGAGTCTAGTGGAATGCAAGATCTTAGCCTTCTTCTTAGGCCTTTCCTTTTAAATTTCCTTCATCATATGATTCCAATTGAGAGGTTGTGAAGCTGTCACTATTTTATTTTGCAGGTCTAATTTCAACCAAGTGGGAACAATTGGAGTAGTGGTCATTATAATGGAAGAAGAAACAACAGTAGTAGTAGAGGGTGGTTGCACAATTACTTTAGGTTGAGAATCAACCTCTTGTATCTCTTGTTGTTCTTGCTCTATATTTAGTTATGCAAGCTTCTCAACTTCCTCCCTATCCTTTGTTTCCTATATCCTCTTGTCCTCTTGTTCCTTTTTCAACTTTTCTTCTTCTCAAGTTCTCAGTTTCTCTCTTCCTCCAATACCTAAAGTTTATATGCATCTTCCTTTTCTTTTTGTAGCTACTTGGCTAGTTCCTCGACATCTTTATCTCTTTGCACATGTTTTGCTTCCTCTTTATTTTTATAGGCCTCTTCAACCAGTTTTAATTTGGCCACAAGAATTTCTCTTTCCCTTCACTGCTTTGCCTTTTCTTCCTCTAGATCATGAATTTTTTGTAAGAGGGACTTGAGTAGATAACTCACCTATGGCTGGTATTGAAATCACCGATCATGTTTGGGCATCCTCCTCTTGCACTCAAGGTAACTCTTGGGTAGAGGCTTCAATCTCGATCTCTTTAATGTCAGGATAGAAGAATTCCAAGGGCTCCTTGGAAGGAAATTTCCTCTTGATTCTTTTATATCCCTTCCCATTCTTAGGAGCCGGTCCCTAAGGAATTTTGGTTCTTAGGATAGCCTAGTGGATACTTCTATCCAAGATTGGCCTTCCTATTTGTTTGATATCGATGGTCTCCTCACCATCCCATTCCACTGGATCCAAAATTTTGGTGCCAATATTTAATGCTTCATATGATGGATCTAACACAACTCCATCATCTACTAATGGATCAGGGATGTCATCTTTGATCCCAAATTATACCATGAGTGAAATGGGTAAACTCTCATAATTCCTTTGCCTGAGGTCATACTCATCTTGAAGATCACTCCAAAAATCCTCTAACAGATTAAATTTTTTTATCAAAACCCGAAGGCAGCAAGGCATTCATTTTCTTCCTTGGGTCAAAGTGCTTTCGAGCAGTGTACAAAACTAGCTTCAGATGTATCAATTCACTGCAAACTACGTTAGCTCCCACAAGATGTTGGCAGTTGTATTCACCCATTTGCATAGCAAACTTATGACATGTTGTTTTGTTCTTCAACCCAAATCGGGCATTAACCCCTAGAGCTTGATATACAAATTCAATTAGAACCATATTGTTGCTACAACATCTTGGAAGTAAGTGGGGATGACCTTCAAATCCAGCCAGTCTGAAATAAGTGAACTTGGGGTATTGGATATACCAACATCCCCATTCTGTGATAAAGGCCATAGCTTCTTGGCTCAATCTATATCTCGCATCTCCATTAAGTTGGTTAATGATTACATATAAGAATGCATCATTAACCCTTATAAATTTTGTTTCAAAAACTTGTAGAGATAGTTGATCATAATGATCCCATACTCTCCTTTGTCCATCAACTTCTCCCAATATTCCCACTCTATTCAAACCTAGAAAGATGCCTCCTCTAGCTACTGCATAGACAACATAAGAAGTCATGAAAAAGCTCTTGGTTTCCCTATTCTATTTAATTGGTCATGAATAGCATCAAAGACAATCATTGGCCAATCAAACTATTGTTTTCCATTAAAGATGGTATGAATGAAGGGAAACATTCATTCCTTAAAATGAAATGCATCCCTCTTCCCAAAGGCTCTAGAAAAAATCATTATCAGGTCCGATACTTATTTGTAGAATTTTGTCCTCTTTAGTTGATCATGAAGCTTGGTCAGAGACTTCTTCTCTATTCTCAGCCATTTCTTGTTCAAGCAAGCCTTGTTAGCCTCCTTTTATTTTCTATATATACCCAAAGATTTTTCCTCCTTTAACTATACCAGGCTCTTTGGATTCGGGACACTAAACATGTGTTGAAACATTTGAGGAGTTAAATCAATAATAACATTGTCCTAAAAATCCATACATTGCCTAGTGGCCGAATTGTAATCTCTTGTTGTTGTCATAATCAACTCTGGGCGCTAGATATATAGAGGAAATAAGGTGATGTGAGCCAAGCTAGAATCAACTATTCTTTTCAGTTCTCCCAGTTATATCCTCAGCGAATGTTTTTGAATACAACTCCCCAAAATTGTTTGAGACTAGATTGGTGTCAGTTATATCAGACCAATCCAATTCCACTTTTCTTGTAGTGACAACAAGATCCCTATGGTTATACCTCAAGCTATAAGGTAGTTGCTTCAGCTTAATCTTCTTAGGCTTAGTTGTTGCCTTTGATTTTTGTGTAGGTGGATTCCTTTGGGAAGTTTCTCCTGATACGCCTGGCATTCTTTAGCTTTCCTACAACAAAACCTCTAATTAGATCCTTGAATAAACATCACAAAATATTCTTTAAAACATTACCCTTCATATATATATCGGAGGTGAAACCAAGCATAAAAACATTCTAGATAGTCTCTTTTAAAACACAATCGGGCTTAGAGCCAAAACCATTATTAAGCTTATAGTAATAACAAGTAGGACTAGAGTCATAATTGGAATGGTAACTGGAACTGAAACCGGAATGGAAACTGATTTGGTTTTATTCAAATTTTCTAATTTCACATTCCATTTCGGTTCCAGTTCTGCTTTTGCCTAGGTCACTATTATTTTGGAGGCCTCTTTCTAACTATAAGCGGAGTCAGAGACAGGATGGAAACTGAATCGATACTTATTAGAAAACTTGGTTCAAGGTCTAGATTGATTCTGATCCCACTTCTGCCTCAAATAACCATGACGTCATAAGTGATTTTAACAGTTCAATAAATAACTTCATGATGTAAGGACTAGGTCATATAAAAATGAAAGGGGCTTAAAAATAACCTAATAAAACCATCCCCATATGACCAAGAGGTGATTGTACTATTTAGGGCATCATATTTAAATTAAAAACACGAACACACCAAAACCCTAAACTACAAACCGTCGATTCCAAATAACTAGGGCACGAATTCAACCCTATTTAAATTAACCAGACTGATCTGAAACAAGATTTCTAAGTAAAAACAATAATTTACCAAACCCTACTCACTGTAAAACTGTAACTAACCAATGCTTTTAAAAACTAGGGTACCATGATGCGGTCACAACTAAAACGTGAAAACGGTCGTGTTTAAAACAAACAAATAGGAAACAAAACCATAAAGCAACATAATAAAACAAGAAAACTTAAAAAAAAGCAAAATAAAAAAAAACACATAAACTTATAGATAAATTCCCACGAAACCAAACAATCTAAGACGAACAAAAATGCAAAATGTGAAAAAATGAAATACAAGAATAGAAAAACCTACCTCGAATGCAAATAAATAGGTTAACTTCCTGAAGAAATCTATGTGCAACTGTCTCTCTTTCAATTGATTCACCACAAAAAAGCTCCACTGGAACTCTGGTTCACTCTTCGATCTTTTAACAATAATGATGATAACTATGTGTTAATCCCTAATTAAGGTAAAAAATTGGAGTTTCATGCATGCATGGCACCTGTAATTAATGCAATAAAGCGGAGTCAGAACTGCAGAAGGAACTTGCACATTACTATTGTGCGACTTCTGGTAAAGTCAACAACCAAGAAATGAAAGGAGAAGAATCAGAATGGAATGGTAACTAGAATCAGAACCAGAATGGAAACCGATTTGGTTTTATTCAGATTTTATAATTTCACATTTTGTTCTGATTCTGCTTCAGCCTAGGTCACTATTATTTTGGAGGCCTATTTCTAACTATAAGTGGAGTCGGAGATGGGATGGAAACTGAATAGAAATTTGTCTAACTATCCAACTTGGTTCCCATTTTGGGTCCAGTTCCGCTAAAAAAGAAGAAAGTGAAACAAAACATAAAAATAAAACAAAAAGACCGAAACGAGAAAACTTAACGTCAAAACCTAGTTTAAAAAAAAAAACCAAAAATCAGAGGTGGAGACGAAACGGTATTTGATTTTGAAACTTCCACTTCCGCTCAGGCTCCGACTCTGCTAAAGCCAAAAACAAAAAAAAATACAAAAGAAGACTGTTGGGATGGGAATAGGAACGAGTTTCGAAAGAAGTTTTAAAACTCGATTCGGTTCCGGCTCCGGTTCCGACAGAGGAAACCAAAGAAAAACAAAGTGTTGGAAAAGAAAGACCCCAAGATTTCTTTGAAAAACAACCAAGGATAAAAAAATAAAAGGGGGGCCATTTTGACCAAGACAAAGTATGGGGTGGTTATGCAAGGCATAATAGTAGGGTGTTTGTGGAATATTCAAGATTGTATTCAAGTATTGTGTGTGGTTTGTGAGTCATCTTTTGATTTGAGTAAATGTGTACTTAAATGTTAATGGTGTTTACACTGGTTTGGTTGACCTTGGTTATTTACACTAATTATGCATTTGTTTTGGTAATTGTGGAAGTGTGATGTGGCATATATGTATGATTTGGTTCTGAGTTAAGATGACGAGTGGTCTTCTTTCATTCATTTCCACCATGAGAATGCTTTGGTGCTGACCTTATTTGAATTTTCATGATTGAGGTGCATAGCCGATCTTGGAGAATGTTTTCAAGGTTGAAGAAGGTATAAATAAGTGATGAGTTGATGGACAATTGTGTCATGAAGTGTGTGATGAGAATTACAAATTTTAAAAGTGTGAATTTGTGGAGTGCAGTTGAACTTAATGATCTAGACCACTGGAAGTAGTGAGCAAAAGGTGTCTATAATCTTCAGAGAGACTGTGAATGTGTTTGTGATGTGGTGGATTTTTTCTATTGAATTGAGATTGATTTCTCATTGTAAAACTCTTCTTTATTCTTTTTATGTAATCTGGTAAGGATACCTTCTTTCTTTTGGGAAATGATTCCTCTAACAGTGAGCCCTTTTTATTCAGTGTTGCAATTACTTTATATTGTGAGCTAATCCTCACTATTTTTTTTCCCTTCTTGGGTTTTCCAAGTAAATTTTTTGTTTTATTGTGCATGGTTTTGTGTTTCAGTTTTTTGTTATTTGCTTTCATGCTAAATCATTATAACGGATTAAGGGTTAATTTAGTTGAAGTGGATCTGAATTTTTATGAGGGTTTGATATTTTAATGTACAACTAATTCACCCCCCTCTTATTTTTCTTGTGTGCATTCAACACTTGTTACTTTTCTATTTACCTAATACTTGGAAAAATTTAATTGTTTTCATTACTAGTAGTGCATAGAGTCAAAAATGAAAATACTAGTGCTAATTTTCTTTCAAATGAGATGAGAATAAAATCCATGAATGAAGGATCAAAATATGTTTTTCATCTATGATAAATCTCTAAATAAAAAGGAGGGTATCAATGGGATAAGAATAAAGATAGATCAAAGTCTTTGAACTATGGAAATAAAGGACATGTGAAGAATGAATGCAAAAACAAGAAAAAGCGTTCAAATTACTCTAGAGAAAATCATTATGATGATAGTGACAATTATGATTTATTTATTGTCATGCCCCAAAATCTACACAACAAAAATAAAACACAACCACCAATTTTTTTTTATGATAAGACTAATACTTATCAAAGTATACTTAAACATGGAACATACAAATTTTAAGGCCAGTATTAAGCATCCACAATGACATTGATTTCAATTATATTCATTATGATTACCTTTATTTGTTATTATTCCCTAACATATTAGTATTGACATTAACATGAGCAACACATTACTATCTTCAATAATCAAACTAAATATATCACCCTCATTTAGGAATCCATTCCAAAATTTTAAAACTCTTAATTTTCAAAACTTAACATTATCCCTTCTTGGATTTGTAATTATAGTATTAGTTTATTGCTAACAATCTTTCCCATTATAGACTTACTCACTAATGCATCTATACCATAATTTTTGAAGTCAAGGGTACTTAACTACAAACCTATTTGACACTAACAACTCAATATTGATGTCACTCAAACCCTAATTCCATCATCATTCATATTATCTATATTTTCATCAAATAATTAGATTATTGTGATTGGAAATCACAACAATAATATCTTTAGAAAACTAGATATTCAAGTACGCCATATTCGAGACACCCCATAATGAATGACAAAAGTATGAATAGTTACAACAATCAATCTCTATGTGTAATAGTGAACATTTCAATGTTAAGTCTCATAATCAAGCAAAAGAAAAATAGATTCCTCATGCATAAAAGACTAGATAATTATCGAGGTTACCGACAATCCAACCAGCAATTTTTACTAATATCCTTTCACCCTCTACATTACACTCACAATTAACTTATGAATATTCCTGAATTTCCAACATCTAAGTAATACATGATTCCTTAAGTCAAGATACAATCCCATATCACTAATTGACCACACTAACCAAGAAAAACAACTCCAACTAACCATTACTCTAATTTTATGACCATCTCTTTCTAGGTTTCTAAAATTAATGTTCAAGCAAAATTCAATATATAAATAGGTTCATCATGCATAGGTGACTATGCACCCGTTAAAATCATTATGGGTATCATTTGACCTACAACCCAATCATTTCAACGCTACTAATTTTTTTAATTTAACGCATCAATAAGACATTGGAATTGTTCCATATGGCACTACTACAAAATATTAATCTCTTCAAGATCTCAATATTATTGAAAAATTGATGGGTGTTATATTTAGATGTATCTACTACAAAGGAATAAAACCATAATATTTCAAACAATTGACATTGTCTAAATTGACAATTTGAAGTTATCCATCCTCCCTATATACATAAGAAGAGAGTATTAAATTTTATGGTTTAATTTAAACAATGTGTATGTTGCATATTTATTTTTATTTTCTTTCAAGATTACACTTTTCCTCGAGAACTTTTAAATAGTGGTTCTTACGTCTAAAAGAGATTAGTGTTAATATAAATCTCGATACCCTAAAATTTAAACCATACTTAAGCATAATTGTAATTATTATTAGTCTGTATTAAACGTATTTTCAAAAGGGAACCAAATTCCTAAAACTTCCATTCAATTTAATTTTAACTTAATAGATATATGCCTATATTTTTTTGATAAACCCATATACAGGTTCAAGGGATTTAAAAGTTTGGACGTTTTCCATATACTATTATTGTGCAAACACAAGACACGAATATATATATATATATATATAACCCCTTCTTAATAAATTCATTGAGTCAATTTATTTATTTATTTTTCTTTATATATATACCTATAATTTAATTGCTCTAGTATTTTAATGCAGAAAAAAACATATAACTCAAGATGGATGGTTGTAGGCAAGATAGACAAAGTCTTAATTCACAATGAATGAAGATAAATCTGTTTGTTTATTTTTTGTTGCTCTGAAATAGACAGATTTGGGGAAGGAAAGGTATCCCCATGGTGGCCTGTGTACTGGTCGGCCATGGGGTCGACATGCCTTTATTTTTTTGCATTTACTTTTATTTTTAAAATTCTTTATCTTTTATAATCTCACTATTGTTTAATATTTGACATACATATATATATTGTTAATTATGTTTCAGATTTTTGCATAAAGAAATAGTTTTTTTATGCATAATTCATTTGCAAACTATATAAATATAAAATGGTAAGGAAATCATTTAATACAACATTATTTAATTATATTGTAAGTATAAATCAATATAATGTGAGTAATTGGGAAGATCATGCACTAAATTTTAAATTGAGGAGATAAACAAAACTTAATCTTTTTCTTTAAATTTTCTCAAACAAATCAAAGGATTGAGTTATAAGAACAATATTTTTATCTATTTTAAATTAAATGACCTCTTATTTGTTCCTATAGTATTTGTATTTTTCCAAACATTAGATTTATTTATTTAACTTTGCTAAATAAGTTCTAATATGAGTCTAAAATTTAGTTTAAACAATTAATGTAAGCAATCATTTTACTTGGATTAAAATAGACAACCCTTCCACCATATTTTCTTCTTTAACCTTTTCAAAATCTAGTAAGGCCATTTCATGCTACAAATTCCAAACTTGAAAACCTATTTCACATAAAAATTAAGGAATACATAACCAAAAAAACTCCTAATCATACATGAAGTTCCTTGATCACTTTCTCTTTAATTTCAAACAACAAAAAATGCTTCATATCTACCTTTGAAAATTTACTTCACAAATTTTATAGGGGATAACATGTTTATAAACTTTAACCATTAACCACATTTATGACAATTAAATTTCTGCATATCTCCATGATTAGAAACTTGATACCCTTCCTATTCCACAAGGTTCATATCTACTTCCTTGACTCCTAAATGGATGAAATTTCAATTGGTTTCCAACTTCAACATTTCAACCTAAAAAGAGAAATCAAAGAAAAATGATATGGCCATAAAGCTCTCCTCCCAACCATAGGATTAATAATCAATTCACCCTAAGCTCTAGGATCACATAGCTCTCTGTTGCACACACACCACCATCACTCCCAAGGCTTCCTACCATAAACTACACAACATACTATATGCAATGCAAACACACATACTATAGTTCATTACCCTATCCCTTAAAATAACTACTCACATAAAGATATAATAAACAAGATGGAACTCCGCAAGACAATACCAAATACTCAATTATAACAAATACCCCAAAAATATCTAGCATTTAATTGCACATAAAATTTAAGTATAAACAATATTCCTTAACATCTAACAAAGATCTACAAAAGGAATAACTTACCAAACAAGAGTAGTTCCAAAAGTGGTAGCCTCTTCTTCTTCAAGCCCTACTCTTCCATTCTTCCTCTCCCATCCTCACCTCTTTCTCCACCAAGATTTATCCTTCCCAAAAGGAGGAAGCACCCAAAGTACAAAAGCCAAAACTGAATCAAAAAGAGAGAAGCCAAGACCAAAGAGATAAGCCAAGGAAAATCAAAGAAGCCCCTCCTCCTTTCAAAAAGAAGGAATGTTTGAAAGAATGTATAGAAGGGAAAAGGGCAACTAACTTCCCAACCACCCAACCAAGTTCCATTTTCGCCACTTTAAAGTGAGAAATTAGAGTGGGTTTTAAACTTTACTTAAGTGATTTTATAGAATAAAAATACCTCTACTCTATAGACCTACCACCTAGGGCACCTTTTAAAAAATTAAAACTGCATAAAGACATTATAAAACCTAAAATAAAGAATGGCATTTAAAGAGGTGACTCAAGGGTCTAATAAGCACATCTCCCATATGCACTTAACCCTTATAAAACAAGTTTGAATACATATTATTGATAATACTTGAATTTTCCAATAAGTACATAAGGGAAATAGCTATGTGACCCCTTCATCAATATTGGCCAATTTTAACCTATTTACTCAACCAGAAGGAGGTGTCAGTATTTATCGTAATTAATAGTATTTGAAATAGATAGCATATGAAAATAAGTTTTCTAATGATAATAAACTAAGGAATTAAATGTACATATAATTCAAATCTAAATACTTTGATGCAGGAGCATCCATGGTTTGAGAGGAATCTTGCATCGATCTAATTCATTCGACTCAATAATGGCCAAGTTTATGAGGATTCACAAGATTCCAAGTTTTCATAACTCATGTCATGGAGTTCTGAAGTTTTGAAACCTTCTGATTTAGCGATCCCTTTGTTGTCGCAAGGTTTCAAGTTTTCCTAACCTCTGACTTTCATTTCCTTTGTTTTCAGCATGTTTCATGTTCTCAAAACCTCACAACCACCCACAAAGAGGTTCCAGAGTTCATTTTTTTTTTTTTGTGATTTAGCGATGTGCGATGGAAGACTAATGGTGGGACTTGATTGGTTGATAAGGACAGATGGTGACATGTATAAGAAGGTGGATATTATCAATTAGATTATCGTGCAATTCACATCCTTTTTGTGAATTGTGTGGCTAGGAACCGAAATGGTTGACCCCACATCGTAATGATGTATGTACTGGGTGTTGGTCTCATCAATGAGACTTGGGTGTTTCGGTAGGAGATGTATTGAGGTCCCAATTATAGGTTGAAAACAAGGAAGATAACCATGGTGGGACCAATTGGGAGGTGACTGACAGGGTGGAATTCAATGATGTGTATGACTACTGACAATTGGTTATAGGGTGATTGGAGTATGAGTGATGATGTGGACAAGCCAAAAGATCGATGGGACTGATTTTCATTGGCGAGACCTAGGATGTCTCACCGATTCTCTAATGGAATGATGGATAGAGTGTAAGGTGAATATCGATGAGAAGTAGGTGTATTAGTGGAATATGATTATAGGTTCCTCTGATATGATGATGAGATGAATGATATGGGGATAGCTTGAGATGAACGACTGATGGCGGTGGATGATGAATTTGGTCACAACACTTGGTGAGATGATATTTGATGTATTCCACATCATTGTTGTGGAATCCATGTTCATTGGTCAACGATTGGAAGCTACTGATAGAAAGGTAACTGAATGGTCATACTACAACACAGGAGTGAAGAAGAACAAGGTCGATATGAAGGAGAAGGCTCGCTAGTGATGATAGAGATAAGATATATATACCCATCATGAAGAAGAGGTTAAAGGAGAAGAAGAGGAGAGAGGTTGGTAAGAAGGTAATTACTACTTGAAAGAGAGTAGGAAAAGTTGAAGAACCATCTCAGAAATTAACAGGATGAGAACGAGGCAAGGTATCCTGCAAAGAGAGGCGGAAGCTAAAATGAAATATCTCAGGAATTGTGCATAGAAAGCTTGAGGGGAAGATCTTCAAAGAGTAGAGTGTGATGTGAAGTGGGACAGTGGATTACCATATAGATGTGAATTCTCAATGTAATCTTGTAGTCTATTCCAAATGAATAAAAGAGAGTTCTTGACCTTTGTTGTGTCAATTTGTGTGTGTGTGGTTTGTGTTTTCTATGTGATTGGATAGCTTAACAAGGCCCTCTAGTCTTGACTACGTCAAGTAGTATCAGAGAAGGATATCATTGGTATGGTGAGAAGTATGTTTGAATAATGAGGTATGAAATTTTGAAAAGGAGTGTGAAGATGAAATCTCATTGTGAGAGATCATAGATGATTTTTTGAAAAGGCTAATGAGAGGAATCTTTTTGTTGTCTCAAAAAGAAACCCTAGAGAGAGTTTGTTGCAGAAGAGGACTCTGTAACTATAGAGGATTTGATTTCTAGAAGATTTTTTTTGCAGGTGAGAGGAGACTTGTAACTATAGAGGGATTGAATCCTAGATAGATTTGTTGCAGGAAAATACCTATGACTACAAAGGGTAGAGGAGGCACATAAGCTTGGAATGAAGTGTGATTTTTTTGCAAGGAGGACTTGTAACTAAAAATGGACTTGCAAGTTCTTGAAGATGTCTTTGAATAAGAGGACGAGATGGATCATGAGGAGACCGATGATAATCCTATTTTGGGAAGAGTTTTGGGAAAAGATGAGAGAAAGAAGTTGATTGTAGAGCTGAAAAATATTGAAGTGAAATTAGATTCCCTAGAGGAAAGCTTGGGAATGAAGTAACATGTTATAAAAGAAGAAGATAAAATTTCCATAAAGGAGGCACCCATGGAGACAACCTAGTGTCTTGATTTATTTTTTAATGATTCATTTCAAGTTGTGAATGTAGGTATGAAGAAGGTTGGGAAGAAGACCTTGCAGAGAAGATGAGAAATAGTGGAGCCAAATGGTTTTGGTATGCCAAGAAGGAAGAATGTGATGTGGAGAAGACAAGGTACATTGTAAAGTACCTACAAATGAGGAAAGAATTGAAGAGGAGGCCAAGAGAATATTAGTTTCAGAAGTGTGTAAAGAGAAGATTGTTCCAAGAAAAGAGATTGCAACCGAGGTTGCAAAGGTTGAAAATATTTTCAGACCTTTGATGGAAGGGGCATTGGAGGAAGAAAATGTGGGGGTAGCCCACACAAATGGAGAAAATACTAAGCCAAAGGATATAGCCATGGCATGTGAGTGGAGTAAGTTGTATGAAATGGAAGAAGGGAATTCACGAGCTAAAATAGTGAACTTAAATGGTCTCAAGTTTGATGATGGGATAGAGGAAAACAAAGATGAAAGGCTTTGGAGAGAAGATAAGGATAATCCAAAATTATTTGGATGGTGAAGGTGAAAATTTGATGAATCTGAAGGAATTTGTTGCACCAAAATAAGGTGGTTAAGAAGAGTCTTTAGAGGCTCATGATTTTTATAACCCTTTATGTAATGTTGTTTTTGAAATAAGCATAGAGGTTGTGGTAGGATGTCAAGTCTATGGCATCAAAGAATAAATCCTCATACAAGAGGATAAGAAGGGAAAATAAAGAGAGGAGTTTATAGTGAAGTTATGTCTTTTTCAAGGCATAAATTAAAAGAGGTTGCAAGATGCATCTGAAACTTGTCTTGTTGGAAGCATGAAAGAAGATAACGAACCCAAAGATGCAACTGATTATGAGAAAAATGAAGTTTTAATTCTTGCAGAAGAAAGACTAGTGGCAGTAGAGGTAAATTTTGACTGTTTTAATTATGAATAATTTCTTAATTTTAATTTATTTGATTTTGTGGAGGTAGAAATTATGGAGATTTTTAGGGTTGAGGTACATCCTGTTAATAGTCATTATGTTGCTATGACAATAAAAGAAGTTAAAGAGGATGAATTTTCTTGGAGGAGGAGGACAGATTTTGGTGGTTTAATTCCCACAAAGGTGGAAGACCATGAGGAAGAATGGTGGGGATCTAACGTTTACAAATAAATATGAAGGAGAAGGTATATACAGAAAGAGAAAATCCAACAAGTGTAGATAGCGAAACTTCAAAGGCAACAATTGAGGAGACTGAACAATTGGAAGGTGGGGAAATAGAAATCAAAACAGAAGGATGGCATAATATATGCCATGTGTGGGAGCACATGATTCTTAATCACCTAGGAAGTTTAATGCAAGATCATCCAAGAGAGCAATCTTGCATCGATCTGAGTCATTCCACTCAATAAGGGCCAAGGTTGTGAGGAGTCACGGGATTCCAAGTTTTCATAACTTATGTTGCAAAGTTTTGAAACCTTCCAATTTAGTGATCCCTTTTTGGCATGGGGTTTCAATATTTCCTAACCTTTGACTTGAATTTCCTTTGTTTTCAACATGTCGCCAGTTTTCAAAACCTCACAACCACTGACAAAGAGGTTTTGGAGTTCATGTTTTTTTTGGTGATTTAGCGATGTGTGATGGAAGAATTTGTTTGGACCCAATTGGTTTATAAGGATAGATGGTGACATGTATAAGAAGGTGGTGATTATCAATTAGATGATCGTGCAATTCACATCCTTGTTGGGAATTGTGTGGTTGTGAACTGAAATGGTTGACCCCACATTAGAATGATGTATGTATTGGGTGTTAGTCTCATCAGTGAGACTTGGGTGTTTCAGTAGGAGATGTATTGAGGTCCCAATGATACGGAGACAAGGAATATGGTCATGGTGGGACCGACTGGGAGGTGATCAATAGGGTGGAATTTAATGATGTGTATGACAATTGACGATTGGCGATAGGGTGATCAGAGTATGAATGATGATGTGGACAAGCCAAAAGATCAGTGGGAGAGATTTTCATTGGCAAGACCTTCTAGGATGTATCACTAATGCTCTGATGGAATGGTGGAAAGAGTGTAAGGTGAATATCAACAAGAAGTAGGTGTATTGGCAGAATATTATTATAGGTTCCTCTGATAGGACGATGAGATGAAAGATATGGGGATAGCTTGAGATGAACGGTTGATGGCGGTGGATGATGAATGCAGTCACAACACTTGATGAGACGATATTTGATGTATTTCACATCATTTTTGTGGAATCCATGTTCACTGTTCAACTATTGGAATCTATCTATAGGAAGGTAACTGAATGGTCATACTATGACACAAGAGTGAAGAACAACAAGGCTTATGTGAAGGAGAAGGCTTGTTGGTGATGACAAAGAGGAGATATATATACCCATCATGAAGAAGAGGTTGAAGGATAGGAAGAGGTGAGAGTTTGGTAATAAGGGAGAGCTCACCTAGAAGAGAGTGGGAAAATTTTAAGAATTGTCTCGACGATTAACAAGAAGAGAGTGAGGCAAGGTAGCCTACAAAGAGAGGTAGAAGCTCAAACAAACCATCTCAGGAATGGTGTGTAGAGAGCTCGAGGGGAAGAGATTCAAAGAGTAGAGTGTGATGTGAAGTGGAAAAGGGGATTTCCCTTTAGATGTGAATTTTGAATATAATCCTACAGTCTATTCCAAATTAATAAAAGAGAGTTGTTGACCTATGTTGTGTCAATCTCTGTGTGTGTGGTTTGTGTTTGTTGCATGATTGGATAGCATAACAACACCCTTCAGTCTCGACTGCATCATACTTTCATAATATCTTTTAGATTCAAGCAATAATTGATCATGTTATTTAATATCAAAATATTACCACTTATCAATAATCTATTTTACCTATTATGAATACTACTACAACCAAATACTGAATATCAATCATTACCTCATATTCACTTACACTCATAATATAAATCACCTAATATGATGAAATCCATTTAAATACATAATGATATGACCAATAATGAAATTTCTCAATCATTACATACTTATGTAGATAGGGAATAGACCTCATTTGGCTATCACACGAAATCACAACAACCACTAGTTAGCTAGTTAACAATCAAAAATATAAACAACTTAATGTATAGGAACAATAATCAATAATGTATATTTCCCAACACACGAAAAACATAAAATATAGGACATAAAAAATTGATGGCTAATAAGATTAACAAGGCCACAAGGAGCAAGGTCTTACATTTATTTTCACTAACACTACTAGTGATTATGTTTGTATTATTAATTTAGGTTTCTCCCACCATATGGCTCATCTTAAAGAGTGTTATTATACATATTTTCATGCCCAAAATTTTTGCTAAGAAAATCCCACTAAATTTTTTGAAAATATTAATTAAGGTATTTATCTCTCTAAGTGTTTGAGGTGCATCATCTAGTAATGTTAAAAACTATTCACCTTTGTGTAGTTACCTTTTAATTCAAGTGTGAAATTTAACTATAAAGGATTTGATAAATGGTTTCCACTAGGTCCTACTTGCAACTCATCACCTTGCACCCTCCTACTATCAACTAAGTTAACCCGAGTCTTGGTTTGATTCAGATAAGTCTTGTGAGACTAATGTTTAAGTCTAAAGCCTGGTTGAATATTAATCTAAGAGTGCCTTAAATTAATCATAGATCAATAAATGTTAAATAATCATTGAGTCCTGAGGATATTAAAGTCCTTTGAGTGATTTTTACTCCAATAGTTTATTTTACACATATGCAGTTGAATATTCTCAACTCCATTTTTATGAGTTAGGACATTAACATATTTCCTACCTTAATTACCTAACTTTACCATAGTTTAACCCTATCACCTTAAGGTGAGTTGGTTAAATTGCTCATATTTTATTTTGGGTTGATCAAATTATGCTTATCAGTGATTTAAATTAGAACCCTTTTTTAGAGATGCAACTAATCAAACAGATTATTTTTTAAGGGTAAATCATCTCCCTATTGTTAAATATTGATTAACCCATGGTCATATTACACTAGACTAGGTTATTTCAAAATTAATACCAATTCATTTCTTATGGGATTAACTCTTTAAGTTCAACCTTACCAATGGTCAATTTTCTAACATTAATTAATTTGGACTTAGTTGTATCCAATTTCAAGGGATGAAACATCATTTACCCTTTAACCTCTTCGGTTTAATAGTATTAATGTTGCATTATATAATTTTTCATTTGATTAGTATAATTCGATTCACCCTTTAATTATATCAAGTTGATTATATAATTAAATTATTAATTTGATTAATTGATATTGTAAGGATTTAATTTTAGATTTATATTTAGAAAAACATATTGCTTAAATATTTAAAAACATTGATTTACTAAATAATTACATTTTTAACTTATGAAACTAGTTTCCATTAGATTTTCCCTAGAAGTAATTAAAGTATTAATTTGATTAATTGATATTGCAAGGGTTTAATTTTGGATTTATCTTTAGAAAAGTATCTTTCTTAAATATTTAAAAACATTAATTACTAAATAATTGTATTTTTAACTTATGAGACTAGTTTCCATTAGATTTTCCCTAGAATTATTTAGCTCAATTTTATTCAATTAAATTATTTCTTCCACAAGGGTTTCACATTATAATTCACTTAGGACTATTATAGACTTCAATTGAATTTTAAAAAATGTTTGATTTATTTCAAAAAATCACTTAAATCTTTAATTAAGTTCAAAAGTTACTTTATTAGATATTTTTTAAATGACTTTAAGTCACAACTTAAAGTAAGGGTCCTACTTACATAGGCACCCACCATGGGTCTAATCAGCCTTAAAAGAAAATAAATAAAATAAAATCTAATTGAAAATCTAATAGGTTGAGAACTCAATCTCCACCACTGATTTAGATTGAAGAGTGGCCCTTGGATCTTAGGGTTTCTCTTAAAAGCCTAATCCATAAGGATGTCTTCTTGAAATTTTCTCTTTCCTTTTTTTCTTAGATGATTTTTCTTTGTATAATTTATAGATAAGGTTGAAGGAGTGTTAGTCTATTTTCTTTCTCAGGATTTTCATGGCTTCCATTCCTTTTGTATATTCTCTTCAAAAATTGTTTGTAAATAAAAAATTTGTAATACTAACCTATAATCACTCTGAAAGTTTCTCATTTTAATTTGATTTTCTCAACTATAGTTGGATACTCATGACTGTATATATATGTGTGTGTTTTATTTATAATTTCATACATGTTATTTTTACAAGGAGAAGGAACCTACAAGAGTGGGTATAGGATTTTTAACCCTATCGCCCTTTTTTTCTATTTTTTGTTGATGTTATAAAACGGGAAATAAAAATGAGTGTTTATTGTAAATTTTGTTTAAAATAGAAGTTATATTTTATTTTTATTTTTTATATTTATTATTGGGGTTGTGGCCCTCATATGAGAGTCATCTCCCATAAGGGAGCAGTGGCTTCCATATGGAGCCACCTCCCTCGACCATGGGAGTTCACGACAAGGGTAAACCTTTGTCTGCCCTCCTTGACTCTTTTTATTTATTTATTTTTATTTTAAACTATAGATATAATTTAAATATACATTTTTTCTACTACAATATATATAGATTGAAACAAGTCAAATCTAATTGGTTTTTTATAATATATTATTTATTTATATATAAAATAGATCCTAAGGTTAAAATGAAATAAGGCATGTATGTGTGTGTGAAAATATAAATAAAATATATTTTGAATTTGTAATATTTTATTTACTTGGGTGTATAGCCCTTTTTTGTCTCTCTTTTTTTAAGAGAGACTATAATGGCAGATTTATATTGATCCACATTCTCTCATATTGTTCTCATTTGATATTTTTTTTTTCCACATATGTTTTATGCTTGATGTAATGAAATCATATATGAAAATTCTATAAAAGGATATTAATGATATACATTAATGAAACATTTATTTTATTAATCCCAAAAGAAAGAATAGAGTTAAATTACAAATTGTTATATTAGTAACTTCCTATTAGCAGGTCAAGGGCAGAAACAGAGCATACTACAGGATACCAGAAGAGGTCCATTATATTGAGAAAGAACATTAGATATCATTATGAGTCATGTCACTTCAAGGGAATATAGGTATATAGTTCATATTTAATAGATGGGTAGGAGAGGGAGAGAGAGATAAATAAAGGCATACAAGAGAAGATATAGAAATATATACCATAGTAGAGACTATGACTTACTCTTTTGTACATGTTATGATATAATATAGAGGAGTTATATGGATTATATAAATGTGTACTAGATTTATGAGAATTTTTTTTTATGATTATGATGTTATATGGTATGTATGTCTTCTAAATTCTTACCGCACATGCTCATTTCTCTTATTGTATCCTCTAGGTTATAAATAGACTACTCAAGAAGTGCTGGGTATAGATCTCCAGACTACTTCCCCCATCTTGAAAGAATGAAAGGTGTTGTCATTTATGTCAACAAGAAGTCTACTAACTAGTTTTTTCATTGATGTCAACTATGGGTTGAAGATGTTGAGGATATTGAGAAAATTGATAGAGTAAACAATGTTGTGCAACTATTCATAGTAGGCCCCAGTATTGTGCTTTGTGTTTCTCCTATGTTGAAGCTATGCATGTGTAGATCTTATAGATTATTCAAGGTTTTCAAAGGTTTCTATATTCATAATTTGGGTTTCTAGATCGTTGTATAGTGTGAGATATTTTCACCAGTGTGTGAACTAATTGTTCAGTGATGTTTTTTGTGGCCTAGGAGAAATATATTTCCTTTGTGTTTCTCCATTGTTTGGCTTCAAGTTGTGCAGATTTGGGAAGTTGATTATAATTCTTTGATATTTTTGTATTCAATTTTTTGCTTAATTTGGTGCAATACATAGTGAGTTTCATTTATCAATGTGCAAATAAGGGTTACTAGTTGTTCTAAATTGTAGTATTTGAATGATACAAGCTTAGATGAAGTGTTTAATGAATCTCAAGTAGTTTGTGGATTATTTTGGATTTATTTCAAGTGAATTATGTTGTCTAAAACTTTTATCTTTTTCGATTGGTTTAAGGAAGCATGTACTTAATGATTATGATGTTTCACATGAGTATTAGTCGATCTTGTGTTTAACACTACATGCAAGGATTATAGAAGCATGTTGAAGTGTGTTGTGATTTATTTGGGTCATAATTAAGGATTTATGTAGGTCACCTTTCATTCCTATCCACCATGGGAATATTTAGGTGCCGACCTATTTTGAATTTGTATGTATGATGGCTAAAGGCTGACATTGGAGAAATTTTTTGAGGTAGAGATTGATATAAATATGTATGGTTTTGAGGAAAGTAAGAGAAAGGAAAGAGTAAGAAGCAATATATATGTGATATTTATGTGAATGATGTGTGTGATGTGAATTTTATTAAAGCAGTGTGAACTTCGTGTTAGGGTTCTTGAAGGTAGTGAGCTAAAGGCATCTAAAATCTTTCATGTGAGACTACAAAAGTTTGCAAGAAATTGTGGTGGACTCCTTTTTACGTAATTGAGAAGTGTTCTCTATGTAACATTCTTGTTCTATCTTCTTTTATTCTTTCTCTCATTGTGAGCCTTTTGGATAGTGTGTCCTATTCTAGTAGTGAACCCTTTTGTACCATTTTTTCTATTACTTATATTGTGATATAATCATCACCATGTTTTTTTCCCTCTTTGGGTTTTTCACGTAAATTTCGATTTCTCTTGTGTATGGTGTTGTGATTTCAGTTTCTATTATCTGCATTTCATGTTTAATCAAACTAATAGAATAAGGGTTTAATGAATGCTTGTGGATTTGATTACTTTTAAGAGTTTTGAAGGTTTAATTTTCTACAACTGATTCACCCCCCCTCTCGTTTATCTTGTTCATTTCAAAAATTGGTATCAGAGAAAGGTTCCTTGGAGAAGATCTTAGCCACTTAAGGTAGATCTAGGATGGTGAACAAGATTGCTTTGGAATATCCTAGATTCGATGGTTCAAATTATGCATTTTAGAAGAAAAAGATGGAAGGATTTTTGTCCGCTCAGGGATATGAGATTGAGAAGGCTTATCAGAATGCATATACTCCATCTCTGAATGGTTTGAGTACAAGTGCATAAATCAAGGCACATGAGATCAATTCTAAGGCAAGATACATTATTGTGAATAGTCTTTCAAATATTGAATTAGTTAAAGTTACGAGTTTGAAAACTAATAAAGAAGTATGGGATAAGTTAGAAATCATTTAAGAAGGAGATTCAAGGGTCAAATAAGAAAATTTGAAAAAATTGAAGGCATGGTTTGAAATGATGCATATGTTTGACAATGAAACAATTAAAGGCCACATTCAGAGAGTTGATGAGTTGGTATGTGTTATGAGAGGTCTTGGTGCAATAGTTAAAGAATCTAAAGTAGTGAATAAAGTTATCAAATCTCTTCTATATTTTTACAATGAAAAGGTATCTTCTATTGAGGAAACCATTGATTTTGACAATTATTCTAGAGATCAGTTGATTGGTACTCTAATCGCATTTGAAATGAGAAAACTGAAGAAAGGTACAAAATTTGAGACTTCTTTCAAGGCTAGTAAATCAGAGAAGGTTGAAGATTCAGGTGAAGAAGATCTTGATTATTTGGAAGCTAAATTTGTGAGGAAGATGAAAAAGGGAACCTGTAAGTACAAAGGTAAATTACCTTTCAAATGTTTTATGTATGGCGAGATAGGTCATTATGCATCTAGATGTCCAAAAAGAGATCTAAACAATAAAACAAGGAAAATAAAGGAAAAATGATTAAGAAAGCTTACTATGTGAGAGAGCATGCTGGTATTTTTGATGATGAATTTGATTATGGAGATTTTTATGTTGATAAATGTCTATTTTTAGCTATAAAAGAAGAATCTAGTTCTGCTAACCCTAAAAATTGTTTGAAGGAAAGTATTCCAGATTCAAAGGATAAAGTTGAAGGTACTTTGGTATCTTCTTTTCATGTTAGAGAGGATAATAATTACAGGGTTGTTGATAGTGGCTTATATAATCATATGACTAAAGATAAAAGTAAGTTTTTTAAACTTGAAATCATGATGGAGGATTAGTTAAATTGGAGATGATTCGGGGGCTAAGATTTGTGGAATAGGTTCCATCAGTTTTGATGGCAAGCATAATACTGACAATGTTTACTATGTTAAGGGCTTAAGAAATAATCTCTTAAGTGTCATAAAAATGTGTATAAAAGGTTATAATCTTGTTTTTAAGTATGAAGCATGTGAGATCCGAAAAGGATCTGGAACTGTGATTTCTAAGAAAATAAATGGAAACATCTATCAGCTTAAGGGTTTTGATGGTCATTGTTTTATGTCATAGATTAATGATAGTTGGTTATGACACTGTAGGATGTGTCACATGAATTTTTATCATTTGGCAAGAATTATTTTAGTTCATGTAGTAATATATTTACCTATAATCACAAATCCTATCAATGTTGTTTGTGAGACTTGTCAATTTAGAAAATGAACTAGGAGTAGCTTTAAGAGAAAAGAACAATCTTCTACTAGATTGCTAGAATTAGTGCATGTATATATTTGTGGTTCTAAAAGGGTAAGAAGTCTACAAGGTGATAGGTATTGTATGATTTTGATTGATGATTATTCTAGAATGACATGGGTTACTTTTCTTAGAAAAAAATTTGATTCATTAGATAAATTCAAGGCATTTAAAGTTATAGTTGAGAATGAAATGGATTTGAAAATAAAATTTCCCAAGGTATGACAGAGGTGATGAATTCACCTTCAATTATTTTAACATGTTTTATAGAGTTCATGGGATAAAGAGGCATTTTTCTGCCCTTAGAACTCCTCAATAGAATGGATTTGTTGAAAGAAAAAATAAAACTATTCTAGAAGTTGCAAGGACTATGATGAAAGAGGAAAATCTATCAGAAGTCTACTAGAGAGAAGATATTCATATTGTTGTCTACATACTTAAAAAATTTCAAGCTAAAGCTAATAAAATAAAGACTCCTTATGAGTTATGGTATGGAAGGATTCCTACTGTGAATTACTTGTTGGAAACACAAGGGCGGACAATTGAGAGGGGGGTGAATCAATTGTCTCAAAATTTTAGATTTATTAAAATTATTAACCTTTAATACCAGATCTGATTAATAACAGTGAAATCATGAATCAACAATAGATCAGAAACATACATAACACCAAGATTTTTCGCATGGAAACCCTATTAGGGGAAAAGCCACAATGGAGGTTAATCCATAAGTTATACCTTGTTAAAGTATAAGAAGAATATAAGAGGAATTCACATGCATTCAGGAACACTTCCTAGAGCTCATAACTCAAAGGAAGACTCACTGTCTTACAAAAAAATATTTCAAATTAAAACCATCTGAAGAATTTGAACTGAGAAAGTAGCTTCTACAAATTCCTGGGTATAGTTTCGGTTAAGCACATGAACACTTCTTCACTTTCTTTCACTCTTCACATTCTTCTCTACCTTCAAATAATCTGAACCTTATTCACACATATAATTTGCACAGTTCACATAATATACATCACACACACTTCTCAAATTAAGAAACAATCACTTATATATCTGCAACATGAAATTACATTGCTTTATGTCGGCTTCAACAAAATAATAGAATGAATGCAAACTGTCAACCCAAAACAATAAAGATTATCAATGTGCATCAACCAAAGTCACCCACAACATAGTAGATATCAAAAAAAATGTTCTCGAACACAAAACACCTTCAAATATTCTTCCTCGAAGATCCACAACACGCTTCAAACACCTTGTTGGCCATGAACATGAAAAACATGAACACACAAGAGAAAATATCGGATTGTGAGCACAATGATCAATGCGGATATGCAAAATTGATAGAACATGAACTAGAAACATCCACAGACACCACAAGAATATACATAACAACTCAGATTACCAAAATCACATTATCTTCTTCTTTGAACATCATTTGCAATAATAGAATAGTTTTCAAAACACATAAACTTATAACTTCCTCAAATCTTCATGCGCACCTCTGAAACTTATGGAGTATAAATTAGATCGGCTTGAGAAAAAACCTTTTAATCCACAACACCTCACTATCAACACAGGGAAATTTCTACAATACTAATCTTCACTACTTCACAAACAACCTCTAACATATTTTATTATAATTTTCTCAATATCCTCGACATATACAGTCTTAAAGACATTAATGCTAATAGTGTTGACATCAAATAAAACCACATATCAGAAACTCAACCACAACATTCAACAATATCCCCATTTGTAATTGATGGCAACACATGATATGAAAAACACACCATCAATGCAACTAACTCTTCTTCCAACAATCTCCCCTTTACACATTTCTCTTCTCATATTGTTCTTCTCCTTACTTTTATCTCTTCCATAGTTTTTCACATTACTCTTCTCCCCCTTTGACATCAATGGAAAAGATACACAAGCTCTTAACCACATATCTGAATCATCTTACTACTCCCCTTGAGTAGCAGCCACGACAACATCAATTTGGATCAAGATATGAATATGAATACGTAGACTGATGCAAATACTATGCATCTTAGTTATGATTAGGAGGGGTAATCACCCCTAACTTCCTTATGAGATACTCAAAAGTATCCTTGGGAAAATTCTTAGTAAAGATCTCTTCAATCTATTCCTTAGCAGGCGCATACTCTAGTCTAACTTCCTTATCACTCACTTTGTCTCTCAAAAAGTGGTACTTGATAGATTTTTTCTTTGTCTTTGAATGTAGCACTAAATTCTTAGAAATGTTTATAACACTTGAGTTATCACATAATATGGAAGTAGGTTCATTATACATAACTTTGATATCTTTCAACATCTATTTCATCCACAAAACTTGAGTACAATTGTTAGCAATAACAATGTATTTTTCCTCTGCAATAGACAATGAAATGATATTCTACTTTTTGCTTAACCATGAAATCAGATTCTTTCCCAAGAAAAATGTGCCACCACTAGTTCTTTTCCTATCATTCGCATCTCCTACCCAATCAGCATCAGTAAAGGCACTTAAAGTAAGATCATCATCTTTAGTATACCATAGGCCAAAATTAGCTATTCCCTTCAAGTATCTAAAAATTATCTTCACACTAGTCACATGAGATTCCTTAGGACCGGCTTGAAATCTAGCAACAATGCATACAACATTCATGATATCTAGTCTAGTTTGATTTAAATACAATAATCCACCAATAACTGATTTGTATCTAGTCTAAATTACCTTAGGATAATCATCATCTTGTGTCAACTTACATCCAATCACCATGGGTGTACCAACTGGTTTTGAATCTTTCATACCAAACTTCTTTAGCAGTCCTCTCACATACTTGGACTGAGATATGAAGATCCCTTTATCTACCTGAGTAGTTTGCAATCCCAAAAATAATTTCAACTCTCCAATCATTGACATCTCAGACTCATTATGCATCTCATTAGCAAACTTCATGTACAAACCATCATCTCCTCCATAAATGATATCATCAACAAAGACTTCCACAAACAAATCTTTCTCATCATCAATCTTGAAATACATATTACTATCAGTAGTACCTTTTTTAAATCTAAGCTTCATTAAGTACTTATCCAATCTAGCATACCAAGCTCTAGGGGCTTTCTTGATTCCATACAATTCTTTCTTCAACCTAAAAACCATATCTCCCCGATCAATCAATTGAAATCCATCAGGTTGCTCAATATACACCTCTTCTTCTAATTCACCATTTAGAAATGTTGACTTGACATCCATCTGATAAACTTTTTATTTTTTGTAAGCAGCATAAGCAAGAAATAATCTCATAGCTTCAATTCTAGCAACAAGAGAAAAAAAAATCTTCAAATTCAATTACTTTCATCTGAGAGTATCCTTTGCATACCATCCTTGCTTTGTTTCTGATAACTTCACCTTTTTCATTCAGTTTGTTTCTAAAGACCCATTTAGTTCCAATTACATTTTTGTCTTTAGGTCTAGGAACAAGAATCCATGTATTATTATTCTCAATTTTTTGTATTTCTTCTTTCATTGCTTCAATCCAATGTTCATCTTTGCATGCTTCATTGACATTACTCAGCTCAGCCTTTGAAATTAAATAATATTCTTCTACAATTTTTCTCCTAGTCTAGACACCTTTGTTTTTATCTCCTATAATTTTATTTTCTAAATGATTTAATCTCACATACCTTGGAGTCTTAGAGTGTTCTTAAATTTCAAGCTCTTGTGATCTCTCTTATGTACTTTCACCAATCTTTGGTTCTTCTTGTTCTTCTTGTTCTTCTTGATTCATCGGAATGACTTGAACTTGATTTGAAGTCTAACTCTTGTTTGTACTATCAATCTGATCATTAGAATCATATCCATAGGTTTTGGAGGGTCTGAAAATATCTTTATCAACCTTAACATTTGCACTTTCAACCATTTTCTTTAGTCTCTTGTTGTAACACCGGTAGGCCTTGCTCTTAGTAGAATAACCAAGAAAGATTCCTTCATCACTTATAGCATCAAAATTTCCTATATCTTCATCTCCCCTAATATATAATTTTCTCCCAAATATTTTAAAATATCTAACAGTAGGCTTATGACCAAACCATAGCTCAAAAGGATTCTTACCTTTGATTTGTACCCGATTAAGGATATAAACAATAATACTTGTAGCTTCTCTCTAATGGATATGAGGGACATTTCCTTCCAATGTCATAGTTCTAGCAGCATCTTGAACTATAATATTCCTTCTTTCCATAACTCCATTTTGTTGAGGTGTCTGCAATGCAGATAATTGTCTCCTTATCCCATGCTCTTCACAGAAATAATTAAACTCACCGGAAGTAAATTCACAACCTCTATCTGATCTCAGACACTTAATCTTCAAACCTATCTCTATCTCAACCATAGCTTTAAAGATCTTGAACTTTTCTAGAGCTTCATATCTCTTCCTTAAGAAAGTAACCCACATCATCCTAGAGTAATCATTAATAAGCAACATGAAGTACCTGTAACCTTGTAGACTTCTGATTCTAGTAGGACCACACAATTCAGTATGCACAAGCTCCAACAATTCATTTGAATAATTTTGTTTGTTGTGAAAATATATTCTAGTTTGCCTCCCCAACTAACATTCTTTAAATATGGTATTAGTAGGCTTCACCAACTTAGGAATATCTCTCACTGCTTGTGATGAACTTATCTTGATAATGTTGTCAAAGTTTACATGACCCATTCTTCTATGCCACAACCAACTTTCATCAACTTGAGTAATTAGACAAATTTTACTACCATCATTTAGATGAAATATGTTACCTTTTATTTTAGTACCTGAAGCAATCACATTTCAAGAACTTCCTAGTATGCTACTATTTCCATCTTTGAATTAAATAGTATATCCCTTATCAACCATCTATCCAACACTCATAAGATTATGCTTCAAACCTTCAACATAAAGAACATCATCAGTATTATTCTTAACATAAAAAGAAATGCATCCTCTACCATAGATTATACCACCATTTTTATCACGAAATATTACAACACCACCATCATACTTCTCCGAGCTTACAAATTTTATTTATCCCCTGTCATGTGATATGAACATCCACTATCAATTACCCATTCATCTTTTTCTTCAACTCGAGCAACTAGAGCTTTCTCCACATTTGTACAACTAGTAGATTCAGTAGACACAAAATTGTTTTCTTTGATAGAAATAAATACAAACTCATCTTCACTTGCATTCCCTTTGTTAGATTCATCATCTATCACACCTTCATCAGTAGCATAGTAACACTTCTTTTGAAATTTAGGCTTGTAAGGTCTTGGCTTAAGAACTCTTTCTAGACACCTTGATTCAAAATGACCTATCTTGTTGCAAGAAAAACATTTAATAGGAAAATTTCCTTTATACTTACCTTCTCCTTTGACTTCCCTTTTGACAATAAGTGCTTCAAGTTCATTCAGTTCTCTTTCTTCTTCTTCAATTTGTCTCATTTCTTCCTCATATCTAAATACCTTTCTAGAAAAAATTTCACCTGGATCATATCTCTTCTTATCTCTCCCAAAAATAGTATCTGTAAATGCAAATTATTTCTTACGAAGGGCATCATTGAATTCACTCAACTCAAAAGTATTAATTTTACTAGCCAAAATATGGTTATATTTTTTATAGTTAAGAGCTCTTTAATGGTTGCAGCTTTGATTTTGTATGCATCAGGCAAGGATCTAAGAAATTTAGCAACAATCTCTGATTCATCCACCTATCCAAAACACATCTGATACCAACACAAGTTCATTCACTCTTTGCATGAAATTAACAATCTTCACATCATTTTTCCATCTTCAACAATTCATATTTTCCTTTCAAACATTGTAGCTTATCCATCTTCACATTAGCATCACCTTCATATAAATTTTTCAACTTTTTCTAGATCTCATAAACAGTCATCAAATCTATAATATTTTTCATCTCAAAATTATTCAAAGCACTCAACAATGCTTCCTTAGCCCTAATGTTATATTCAACATCCCTAATCTTAGCAGTAGAATTAGGACCATTTAGAGGGATAACATACCTATTGCATGTAATTTTCTAGTAGGATTCACCAATGCATCTCAAATGACACTCCATTCGAGTCTTCTACAGAGAATAATTTGTTCCATCAAATCTCATACTATCCTTCTTGTATGTTACCATCCCAGATCACCTCAACTTGTTAAACTTCTTCCAAGGAACCTGCTCTAATACCAATTATTGGCAACACAAGGGTAGACAATTGAGAGTGGGGGTGAATCAATTGTCTCAGAATTTAAAATTTATTAAACTTTTTAACCTTTAATCTTAGATCTAATTAATAACAGTGAAATCATGAATCAAAAACACATCAGAAACATACATAACACCAAGATTTTTTTCCTGGAAACCCTGTTAGGGGAAAAACCACGGTGGAGGTTAATCTAGAAGTTATACCCTATTTAAAGTATAAGAAGAATATAAGAGGAATCCACATGAATTTAGGCACGCTACTTAGAGATCACTACTCAAAGGAAGACTCATTGTCTTATAGAAAATATTTCAAATTAAAACCATCTGAAGAATTTGAAATGGGAAAGTAGCATCTGCAAATGCTTGAGTACAGTTTTGATTAAGCACATGAACACTTCTTCACTTTCTTTCACTCTTCTTCACATTCTACTCTACCTTCGAATGATGTGAACCTTATTTTCACATAGAATTCACACACTTCACATTATACACACCACACACTTCTCAAATGAAGAAACAATCACTTATATATATCTGCAACATGAAATTACATTGCTTTATGTCAACTTCAACAAAATAATAGAATGAATGCAAACTGTAAGCCTAAAACAATAAATATTATCAATGCACATCAACCAATTTTTTCCACTACATAGCAGATACTGAAAAAAATGTTCTCAAACACAAAACACATTGAAATATTCTTCCTCGATCCACAACATGCTTCAAACACCTTGTTGGCCATGAACATGAAAAACATGAACACACAAGAGAAAATCTTGGATCACGAGCATAGTGATCAATGTGGGCATGCGACACTAATAGAACATGATCTAGAAATGTTCATGAACACCACAGGAACATACACAAAAACTCAGATTACCAAAATCACATTATCTTCTTCTATGAACACCATTTTCGATAACATAATAACTATCAAAACACATAAACTTATAAGTTCCTCAAATCTTCATGCACACCTTTGAAACTTACAGAGTAGAAACTAGATAGTCTTGAGAACAAACCCTTTAATCTACAAAACCTCACTATCAACACAGTGAACTTTCTACCATACTGATCTTCACTGCTTCACAGACAACCTGTAACATATTTTATTACAATTTTCTCAATATCCTCGACATATACAGTCTTAAATACATTAATGCTAATAGTGTTTACATCAATTACAACCACATATCAAAATCTCAACCACAACATCCAACAATACTTTAGAGTATTTGGAAGTAAATGTTATATCAAAAGGGTTGAAGAAAACTTAGGAAAGTTTGATGCAAGGTCCGATGATGGAATGTTCCTTCAATATTCTATTAGAAGCAAAGCTTAAATATGTTACTAAAAAAGGCTAAGAAAGATAGTTGAAAGTGCAAATATTAGAGGATGAAAACTTTTAGAAATCTATTGTAGTAGATGGATATGTGTCAAATGAACCTGATTTGTAGAGAAGTAGAAGAAAAATTTGATGAACAATAAGTGGGAAATGAAAAGGAAGAAGCTCCAGAGGAGACCCCTAAAACCCCTAAGTATGTGCAAAAGAATCATTCAGAAGATCAAATCATTGGAGATAAGGGGAAAGGTGTATTGGCAAGAAGAATTTTTTCTGAATTTGAGGTAAATTTTTGTTTACTTTTTAGATTTGAACCTAAAACAGTGAGTGAAGCATGCAAGGATGAATATTGGATGAAGGAAATGAAAGAAATTATGCAGATAGAAAAGAATCAGACTTAAGAATTGGTTCCCAAACTGGAAAACAAGAACATAATTGGAACTAAGTATCTATTCAGAAACAAGCTAAATGAGAATGTAGAAGTAGCAAGAAATAATCCAAGACTTGTGTGTAGGGGTTATTCACAAGTAGAAGGTGTAGATTTTGAGGAGGCTTTTGCTCTTGTGGCTAGTATGGAATCTATCATAATTTTTTTGGATTTTTTAACACATAAAGATTTTAAATTTTATCAGATGAATGTGAAGTCTACTTTTTTGAATGGAGAATTGGAAGAAGAGGTTTACATGGAACAAATGGAAGTATTTAATTTTTCATATCAACTGGATATGGTATGCAAGTTGAATAAAGCACTATATGGATTGAAGAAAGATCCCAAATTTTGGTATGCAATATTGGACAAGTACTTGATACAACAAGGATTCAGTAAGGGCACTCCAGATAGTAATCTTTACTTTAAAATTGAGGAAGAAAAAATCTTGATAGTAATGGTATATTTGAATGAAATTATCTTTGGATGAAATGAGGCTATGTGTGAGAATTTTGCAAAATAAATGCAAATAAATTTTGAGATGTCAATGTTTGGGGAGATAAATTTCTTTCTTAGGCTACAAATCAATCAAACAAATAAATGGATTTTCATTTCATAGTCTAAGTATGTCAAAGAGATGTTGAAGAAGTTTGGAATGGATGACTCCAAACTGGTATGTACTCCTATGGTGAGTGGTTGTAAACTAAGAAAAGATGATGAATCACTTAAGGTTGATCAAAGAAAGTATAGATCTGTGATTGTTGGATTGTTATATCTAACTGCTACTAGACCATATATCATGCATGTAATTTTTCTTATAACTAGATTTTAGGAATATCCTAAAGAAACACATGTTGCAAGTATGAAGAGGATATTTAGATACTTAAGAGGCACTCCAAATTATAGCTTTCGGTATCCTAAGGTTATTCATTTCACATTAAGTACATATACAAATGTAGATTGGATTGGTTGTGTTGAGGACAGGAAAAGTATGAGTGGTGGTGCATTCTTTCTTGGATGTAGATTGGTGTCATGGTTGAGTAAGAAACAAGATTCAATTTATTTATCCACTATAGAGGTTGAATATATTTCAATAACATCATTATGTACACATGTATTATGGATGAGACAAACATTAAAGGATATCAAAGTTATATATGATGAGCCTATTTCTATCTTTTGTGATAACACAAGTGCAATTAACATTTCAAATAATCTAGTGATGTATTCAAGGACAAAGCATATATTTATTAGGTATTACATTTTTACAGAAAAGGTTATGGAGAATGAAGTATATATTGAGTATATTCCTACAAAGGTTCAAATTGTTGATATATTTACTTTAGGCTCTTCCTAAGGATACTTTTGAGTATCTTCGGGAGAAGTTTGGGCTTATCACCCCTCCCTATTTGAACTTGATGCATATGGAGATGCATCAATCCAGTGGATCTAAGGATCTATCTCTTTTCTAGACTCATGATGGTGGCTACCTTTCAGGGGGTGTAGGTAGTGTCTTGTGTTATCATTGAGTTATTGATTTGTTTGGGTATACTCCTAAAGTGTAATGTTCAAAGAAAGTTTCTTGGTTCAGTGTCAAAGGAGGAGAATAATGCAAACCTTTTTTCCTATGCCATTGATGTCAAAGGAGGAGATAGAATCATGTGAAAAATATTATCCACTCAAGAGGAGAGAGAAAATCATCTAAGGTATCATTGGAGAAAGTTGTGTATGTTGTCTAATCATTATCAAAAGGAGAGAGACTCTTGTAAGGGGGAGAGTTTAGGAATGTTGTGTAGGTTGTCTAATCATAAAAAAATAGGTGTGTGTTGTCTTTAGTGGTTTTTCACATCTTGTGTTTCCATCAATGACAAAGGGGGATATTTTTCCAAGAATGAAGGTGTTGCCATTGATGACAACAGGAATTCTACTAACTAAAATTGTCATTGATGTCAACTATGGGTTGAAGATGTTGAGGATATTGAGAAAATTGACAAACAAAGTAAAATATGTTGTGCAAGTGTTCATAGTAGGCCCTAGTATTATGCTCCACATTTCTCATGTGTTGAAGCTATGCCTATGTAGATCTTATAGATTATTCAAGGTTGTTAGAGGTTGCTATATTCAGAATCTGGGTTTTTGGGTTGTTTTATAGTATGAGATATTTTCACCAATGTGTGAATTAGTTGTTCAGTGATGTTTTTTGTGGCCTAGGAGAAATGTATTTTCTTTTTGTTTCTCTATTGTTTGGCTTCAGGTTGAGCAAATTTGCGAAGCTGATTATAATGCTTTTATCTTTCTATATTCAAGTTTGTACTTGATTTGGTGGAGTACATAGTGAGTTTCATTTATCAGTATGTAAATAAGGGTTACCAGTTGTTCTGAGTTGAAGTATTTAAATGATGCAAGCTGGATGAAGTGTTCAATGAATCTTAAGTAGTTTTTGGATTATTCTAGATTGAGTTCAAGTGAATTATGGTGTCCATAAATTTCATCTTTTTGGATTTGTTTAAGCGTGTACTTAATGATTATGGTGTTTTGCACGTGTATTGGTTGACCTTGTTTTTAACACTACATGCGAGGCTTTTAGAAGAATGTTGAAGTGTGTTGGGATTTATTTGGGTCCTAATTAAGGATTTTTGTAGGTCACCTTTAGTTCCTATCCACCATGGGGATGTTTAGATGCTAACCTATTTTGAAGTTGTTTGTATAACGGCTATTGGTCGTTATTGGAGAAATTTTTTGAGGTAGAGCTTGATATAAATATGTATGGTGTTGAGGAAAGTAAGAGAAAGGAAATAGTGAGAAGTAAGATAGATGTGAGATTGATTTGAATGATGTGTGTGATGCAAATTTGAGCAGAGCAGTGCAAACTTCATGTTAGGGTTCCTAAAGGAAGTGAGATAAAGGCATCTAAAATCATTCATGTGAAACTACAAAAGTGTGCGAGCAATTGTGGTGGACTCCTTGTTGCATTGAGTAGTGTTCTTTGTGTAACATTAGTATTCTATCTTGTATTTTTTCAGTGGTAGTGAGCCATGGTTGTGAGCCTTTTGGATAGTGTGTCCTATTCTAGCAATGATCCCTTTTGTATCGATTTTTCTATTACTTATATTTTGAGCTAATCATCATCATGGTTTTTCCCTCATTGGGCTTTCCACATAAATCTAGTGTTCTATTGTGTATGGTGTTGTGATTTCAAATTTTGTTATCTACATTTCATGTTTAATCAAACTAACATAATAAGGCTTTAATGAATGCTTGTGGATTTGATTATTGTTGAGGGTTTTGAAGGTTTAATTTTCTACAACTAATTCACCTCCCTCTTAGTTTTCTTGTTCATTTCAACACCCCATTTCTCTTTCCAACATTGATTCCATTGTTGGGACCTTGGAGAGAACAAAAAATAAATTGGAAGCATAAATAAGTAAGAAAAATTGTAGAAAATTAAAATTTGTCAAACCCTAAGGGTCATCTCTATGAGAGGGGGGTAGGCCATTATGGGATGAAAAATGAAAAGAGGGGAGGGATTCTAGATATCCTTGAAAAGATGTGATTGTTCAAGATATTCTTTCAAAATTTGGATATACAGAAAGAAAGATAGAACTTCAAACCAAGAATACATATGGGAATAGGAGAAAATAAAAAGAAAAGAGAGATATTTGAAATAATCAAATTAGGGATGGAAATGAACACAAAAAAAAGGAGACTAAAACAAACCTAGAAAAGAGAAGAAAGGTACCATGAGGGAGAAATAGAAAGGGGGGAAAAAAGCAAGCAGGAAAAATGGTAGAGGAAATTCTAAAGAAAGGAGTGGAGCGCACCAAGAAGGGTGTTGTTGAGCATGTTGATGTGGGTGCAACCAACAATAAGAAGATAAGAGGAAAATAATTTAAAGCCAAGGATACTACAAAAGAGTAAAAGGGAAAAGCATTGGAACCTAATCCTGAGGATTTGTTAACTAAACATAAAATAGTACCAACCACTAAAAAAAATACAAAATGAAAAATGAAAAGGTATGAAGAATAGACATCACCCCTAGACCAGGAGTCACCCCTTATTCTAAATATAACACACATAGAGACAAACGAAGAAAAAGAGGAAGGTATAAAACTTGAGTTGTGGACAACATATACAGTGAACTGGATATTATTGAAGGAAATAATTAATTTATTGAGTGCAGAACCACAAAGGAACAAAGTAACTATGGGAGGTCAAAAAGTGACCGATTCCAGCTCCATTTTTAGCAATCAAAGAAGTGGTACTGCGAGCCTAAAGGAAAGCTCATCAGAATAAGACATGGCCACAATGAGGAATATGTTAGTCTTTGAAAAGGATACCAATTACATCACAGATTATGTCTTCTTATTGGAGACAACATGGAAAAGTTGAATGAACAATGAGAAAACACAAATCTATTTGACTTCATTGGTTCCTTGAGGGATTAATCACTAAAGTGGTATCACAAAACATATTCTCGGAACAATAAGCCTTGGAACAAAGTAAAACGAGCATTTTTTGAAAACTTTGACAATTCAGAATTCCCAACAAAAGGAGTAAGCAAGTTAAGAGAATTATCTCAGCAAGAAGATGAATCCATTTTACGGTTCGACAAGAGGTTAAAGGAAGTGACCAAGTGACTAGAGGGCTAATGCAAGAAGTTGGGTCCACAAAAAGCTCAAAAAGTTGAAGTTCGTTTGCTGTTTTTCAGAATTTGTCACACTTGGACTGAAAATTTGAGGCACTTACACAATGAATCTTAAAAAACGTCAGCAATATGAAATTTAGCATTTTGAATCTAGTTTCCAAATATGTAATTTATTTAAATGCCCAGATGATAGAAATTAAATTTTGATGTGGATGTATAAAAACCACTTTTTAAAAGTCATTTTTTACCATACCATGCACGTGTATGGATGCCACTTTTTGACCAGAATAGAAGTATTTTTCTAATTCCTTTTAGGGAAAGAAAGATAACAACATGAAGATTGATGAGGAATTTTTTTTGTAATTTTTTTTTCAATTGAATTTCTATCGGCCTTAATTGTTATTTTGAAAATTCAACGTGTATGGACAACATAATTGGACCTAAACTAAACATTTTTTGAATTATTTTTTTCATTGTGTGGAGAATTGTTTGAAGATTGATGCCATATAATTTTTTTAACAAGAAACTTAACAAAATAAAAGTTATTAAAAAATAAAAAAGCTTGATATTTCAAGTTTAAGGACTATTTTGCTTAGAAATTAATAAAAAAATAACAAATGTAATCCAATATTAATAAAAATTATATATCTGGAAACTATAAATCATGTTCTCTAATGGATTTTAATTTTATAGATTGATTCAGAAAAAAAATTCATCAACCATATTGCCAAAGTTGGACATTCTTCTTCAATTTGCCTTAGTTTTTTAGTTGTAGGTCAAAGGCTAAGGGTCGGATTTCCAAGCCTTTCCCAATCCTAAAACCAAGGATACATGTGGGTTGGAGATTCAAATTTTTAATAACACATGCATTTTTAAAAATGCATAGGCATTACAAAACACATACGCATTAGAAAATGCATACGTGTTCTTTATTTGTTTGATTTTTATTTTATTTTTAAATTATAAACACGTACGCATTTTGAAATGAAAAACATGTACATTTTTTAAAACACATACGTATTTCTAAAAAGAAAAATTAAAATAAATGACTTGTGCATGTTATAAAATGTGTACGCATTTTTTACTGCATACATGTTTTCTAGGCTTGGATACCCAATGCATAACGCATACAATTTTTTTAATAATGCATACGTGTTTTCTATGAGATTTTTTTTTGGCCAAAACTTCCCCTCTTCGTGGTTCCAACTTCTTTCTTTTACCTTAGAAGAATGGATGAACGACAAATACAAAAGAGAATGGTTCCTCTATGCCATAACTTTGGAACTTAGAATGGCCCTAGAAGGCATGAAATTTAGCTCATATTTAGAATTAGTCACACTGGCATGTCAGATAGAAGGTTAGTCATGGAGGAGGATGGAGAAGGAAAAGGAGAATAAGAAAATGGAATTATTACAATTATAAGATCACTTGTGGCTGAGACAAGAGCTTATGAAGCAAGAGATTGGTCTGTAGAGGCCTAACATATGGTGTTACTATTGTGGTAGAGAGGACCACATGTGAAATGAGTGGTCGATGGAAATAGAAGAGAAGAAGGAAAATGCTCTAAGGGTGAACCTCGACACCATCAAAAAACAAAATTCTCTATAATGTGGTGTTTTTGAAGAGTGGGATAGCCATGGAATAGCAAAATTCCCATCACACAAGTGTAACATAGAAAATTTTATACACTTATAATTTCACATTATGTTTTGGCCCCCTAATTTATTGGATTTAATTAAGCTTCTAGTTTTCCAAATTATGCATTTCAAAGCCTAATTTTTACCATTTTCTGAATGAGGACAAGTATTAAACAAATGCATTCAATCATTAAATTATCCCCGACTTTAAGTGTCCTAGGAATTCGGGCCAAGACCCATTTTCCCATGGGCGAATGGGTCCCCCTTCTTAACTAGGACCCAAATTCAAATATGTTGTGGGTGCTATTTTAACATCCAAAATTCAAATATGAAGTGTTGGATTTTGGAATCTAATTTTTGGGAAATTGGATGCACATATAAATACCTAGCTATTTTATCATTATAAATATATCTAGCAAGAACACAATTTGGAGAATAACTTATGATCAAGCATTATTATCAACATAATTCAAGAGAAAAATTATTAATCATTTATAGAAAAAAATCCAAGATCCAACATCATGTCAAAGTTTATGTCTATTCATATTGTCTAAACATTCAAATATTCAAGAATTCAATAAAATATATCAAGCAAGATCCAAATCCTTGAGGAGATGTGTATGAATTTAGTCCTTCAAGAAATCCATTGAAGGGTGGTGAGTTGTAGCATTTTTTTCATTCCTCATTTCCCTCCTTTCTATTAAGGTTTTATCATTGGAATTTTGTCATTGTGGAAGTGGGAACACTTACCTAGGGTTCGACTAAGGCATGCCCCTATAAGGCACAAAATTTTCCCTCTTTGTGAATGTGCAGGTTAGAGGTTCAAGAAGGATTGGAGAGAGCTTGAAAATCATTTTTTTATTGTTTCATTTGTTGGCATCAACCTTGTCAAGACATAGAAACTCATCTATAGAATTTATTTATGACATTTTGACAATGGGACAAGCGGAAAAAAAAAACTCAAATCTACTACCATAGGACCCAAAAAATTGAGGACACCCTTAGTTTCCATTGGGTAACCCATTCCCTGTACGCACAACCAGACCAATTTTTTTGGGCAAGTATATAGCCATCTGCACTTTCTGGATATGTCAAAACTTGATTGTTTTTGTTTATTAGTTATCAGGATTTTGCAATTTACATATTAGGACATATATTATAATTAGAGAAATTATTCCAAAATATTTTCAATCCATTCTTAACACTGAAAAGGATCAAATTCAGTTTTTATCGACTCGCCTTGGAGGTTGAAATTCAATCTATGCACCTTGTTGATTTGCATCCTAATGAAATCCTAGAAATGATGGATTGTACCCTAGGTCATGAGTATTAAAATTAGGGTGTACCACATTTGTATGTTTAATTTTGGTGAACCCGACATTTGACATCATAAATTTTTGATTTGGTAGTCTTTCAAACCCTAGATCTAGGTTTTACATTACATTGTTTTACCTCTTTCATTTAGGGTTTCATCTTTGCATTGTAAACACATAAAAATAAAAAATAAAATGCATCACATATTGCATAATAAGTTGAATTAGGGTTTGTTTCAGTCATATTTAGATATGATTTATATTTATTAGGTGGTTTAAGTTTCAAATTGTTCATTGTATTTAAATTGCATCTTTCATTTAAGTCTAAAAATTGATAAAAATTACATTGTTTTGTTTCAAGTTTGCATCAAAATCATCATTTTAGGTTGTGGCATCTTAGTATTAGTCAATAATTGCATTTCAGATCTAAAAATTTTATCCAAAACTTTTAAGAACATTTTCACCTTTGTTGCACACGTGAATTTTGCATTATATTGTCTTAAATTGAACAAAATCTAGAAAAATGTCATTTGTTCAACTTATTTACAAACATAAACATTAAACAACATAAAAAATCATTTTTTTAGTTTTCAAAACCCTAAACAAGGACTCAGATGCCCTTGGGCAACCCTGTCATTATATAGGATTCTCAGACAAATTTTACAAAGGTTTTTCTCTCTGCAATATCTATCTATTTCTACTTGCAACTATCTGATTTGAAATTATGGGAAAATGTTATGGCATGTGCAAGAAAAGGGTCATTTTTCTTGATTTTTTGTAAATATAGGAAAATTTATTACATTTCAATATTGAAAATCATCAAATATGTAAGAAAATTATTTATATTTTTTGAAGCATTGCATAATTTGGGTAGCTTAGTTTTCATTTTGCACAAGTTCATAACAATAGGTTATTACAACACATTATAAATCCATAAGGAAAGTAGTAGTATGTTTCCTTTTCAAATATGTGGTTTTGATATGGTAAATCATGGCTTGCATAAGTAAAGTCTCCCTACTTATGAGTACAATCTATGGAAAATAAATGAGTTCATAAAAATAAAATAAAAAATCTCCCAATATCTTTCCTAATTGTAAGAGAAATTTGAATCAAGAGAATGAAATCATTTACACATTTCTTAATATAAATTTTCCTATCCTTCACCCATCTACTAATCATGAGATCTTTTTAGTGCAAGAGGATGCAATTATGGATAATCATGACAATCATAATTTTTCTTCTCCTAATATCTCTCGTAATTGTGACGAAGGTATCTTTGTGTTATAAGACCCAATCATTGAGTCATGAGGATCTTGCTTGTTTCTCTCCTAAAAACTCTCCCCCTTGGAAGGATATTATGTCACAAGAGGTTGAGATCATTGAAAAATTTCTTAACATCACTTTTCCTAGTCTCCATTCATCTTCCAACATCTCTCCCACTTGTGAGAATTTTTTAGTGCAAGAGGACACAATCATAGATGATCATGACAATAATAATTTTCCTTCTTTTGATACCTCTCCTACTAGTGATGAAGGTATCTTAGAAGACCCAATCATTGAGAATCATGAGAATCTTGTTTTTCCTTCTCCTAATGCTTTACACATTTGGGAAGATATGGTAGCAAAAGAAGATGATATAATTAATACATTTCTCTCAAAAGCTAGTAAGATAGCTTGCTTAGATGTTAAGGAAAACCTAGACCCCCATTGATAGAATATCATCAACAAGAATTCAAATCCATTGAGGTTATGAACACACAATTGGCCATTAGATCTCCCTTGATTATTGGGCCTCCTAAGATTCCTCTTGAACCTTCAAAGAGTTATTTATTTATTGGGCCTCCTAAACACCTTCTCATTATTGGACCTCCTAAATCTCATTCCCATATCCTAATATTTGCAAAGAAACTTACTAGTAACCATGTTTTGCAGCAACCAAATTATCATATATTAGCTCACACATATAACACTAGAAATAATAAGCAACCAAGAAAAACACAACATCCATATCATTCCCACTACTTGTTTTACCTAGTGCCCCTCATTTGCTTCAAAAAATTGCAAAGGAGTATGACTTGTGGAACAACTTCACAAAACTCCTAATAATATATCCCTTTGGTATTTGATTTAAACATCACCTAATTACCATAGCATGCTTTAGAAAAATTTACAAAAAATTGTCATCCCTCCTAGTGTACAACCAAATGATGTGGCGGCTTTGATTAAGAATATGAATTAACCTAATATGGACATTGTCTTTCATCAAAGTGAATTAATTCCTTTGGAAATTTAAAAAAAATGATGCTTTGATGATATTAGTTGTTATTAACAAGGTTGGGACTAGGCATACCTTGTTGAAAATGGTTCAAAGCTTAATGTTTGTAGTGTGAACCTTTTGGATATAATTAGGGAAAATCAGACTAAAATTCAACCAGCTCAGTTGTTTATTCATGGCTTTGATAATGTGATTGTGGGAAAATAACTGCTTGGTGTGATAACGTTACCCATAAAAGTTGGTAAGGTGACATTACAAACCCATATCCACGTCATGCCTCATGATCTTTCATATAATATTCTCTTGGATAGACCATGGTTTCATTAAATTAATGGAGTGTCTTCCACACTTCATCATCTAATGAAATACACTTTTAAAAATAAGGTTTACACGATAAAAGATGATCCAAAATCTGAAGAAAAAAAATTACAAAATGAGAAAGGAATGAAAATTCATTTGACAACATTTATACCAACCTCAAAATTGGAACCTTCACAAAGAAAAGACAAAAATGAGTGTCTCTCATCAATGAAAAATTTGTTAGATGATTATTGGGGTTCATTAGATTTCACACCTACACTCGAGGAATACAAGATTATACAAAATCGGGAAAAGAGAAATAATTTGTCATGATATCAACATAATTTAAGTCAGTAAAAGTAACTTGTAACAAAGAAGAGGAAAACACAACTTATACATCAACATATGATGAGAATGATCATGAAAGGCCACCTTCTTCGAAAGAATTAGAAACAACTTATGGAAAAGGATATCAACTTTTGAAACAATGTGGCTATAATGGAAAAGGGTGTGGTGTAAGAGAACAAGGTATCTACATCCCTACAGATCCTAACACATAAGAAACAACAAGAGGTCTTGGTTATTTTCATTCAAAAAAATCAAAAATATCTTCACATAATCAATATCATTAGTTTTTGCTCCTTGTCATGTGGTAGTTGTAGTATCTCAACATATTCACTACCATGCATGGGGGTATAAACTTGGCTTTATGAAATCAAATTTCAATTTACAAGGAGAAGCATATCATAGCCTATCTAGGATCACCTTTTTCCCTACACTTGGGGGACAAGGGGTAAGGTAGCCTTTTCCTAAGTGTATTCCTTACTGGGATCCCTTCATTTCTCCTTAAAATGTTAAATTAGCAAGTACACTAACATTTTAAGGGAGGCTTATAGTCCCTCATTCATTATTTGCATGAAAAATAGTCCCTTCTTAGTGATGATAGAATACATATCCTAGGAAGTGTGACCTTTTCAACCAAAGCATGGCCTTTCTCGATCCATGTGAGTGTCTCCTTTGTGGAAATATTAGACTCAATCTCCTATAAGAGTGTGATCTTTCTTGGCATATGAATTTCTCCTTAGTGATAATGCTATGATTGGTGCTCCCTAAGGTGAGATTTTCTATTTCATGACTGGTCCTCTCTTGGTGGTGATGTCATTTGTGATGCTACCTAAGGTGTAAAATTTCATGAATTAAGCAATGCCCCTTTTATTTTTTCTGATAAATTACCTTTTTAACCTTATCTTGATGTCGTTTATGCACCCCCTAAGGTGAGTTTTGTATGCACCCCTTGAGGTGAGTTTTGTTTGCACCCCACCCCCTAAGGTGGGTTTTGTATGCACCCACTAAGGTGAGTTTTTTGTACCCTCTAAGGTGAGCCCTGAGGTGAATTTTATTTTCACCCTCTGAGATGAGTGGCATTTTTATTCACTTTGTTCATGGATGTTGAACCTAGTGTGGCATTTGAATAACATGCTCGCCCAGAATAATACACCTTGCTTGGGGCAATGTTTTTCATGATTGTTTGGCATAATAGACCTTACTAGCCTTGTGAAACATGTTATATTTTATGGAACCTAGCATAATATATCTTTATAGCCATGTGGAATCTATCATATTTGTATGGTTGTTAGCATAATATAGCTTGCTAGCCCATACCCTTTTTGCATTTATTTTGGAATTGTATATTTGTGTAACTTGGTTTTTTTCATATCATACATGTGTGTTCCTTTGTCCTTATGTTGGTTTTCCATGGTATCTTCGATCGTGGGGGCTTGGCCACCTCTTTGATCCCTAGTCATCCTACCTCTTAACATTTGGACAATTGAACCCCCCTTGACATATTTATCTACTTTAGTGTGAGTCTGATCATAAGTTCATACTCTCACTAAAATTGGGGATAAATGTAACATAGAAAATTGTATAACTTACAATTTCATATTATGTTTTGGCCCCCTAATTTATTGGACTTAATTAAGCTTCTAATTTTCCAAATTATGCATTCCAAAGCCTACTTTTTACCATTTTTTGAAGGAGGACAAGTATTAAAAAAATGTGTCCAATCATTAAATTATCCTCGAATTTAAGTTTCCTAGAAATTTGGGCCAAGATCCATTCGCCCATGGGTGACTGGGTCCCCCTTCTTAACCAAGACCCAAATTTAAATATGTTGGCAGTATTTTAACACCCAAAATTCAAAAATGAAATGTCAGATTTTAGAATCTAATTTTTTGGAAATTGGATAAAAACCTATAAATACCTAGTTATTTCATCATTTGAAATCTATCTAGCAATAACACAATTTGGAGAAGAACTTATGATCAATAATTATTTTCAAGATAATTCAAGAGAAATAATATTTATCATTTATAGCAACAATTCAAGATCCAACATCATGTCAAAGTTTATGTGTGTTTATATTGTCTTGTGAAGGCTAATATTGTTGTAGGTCTCCAAGAATTCAAGAAAATATATCAAGTGAGATCCAAATACTTAAGGAGATGTGTATGAATTTATTCTTTCAAGGAATCCATTAAAGGGTGGTGAGTCGCAACATTTTTTTTATTCATTATTTCCTTCCTTTCCATTAAGGTTTTACCATTGACATTTTTATTGTGGAAGTGGGAACACTTACCTAGGGTTTGGCTGAGGCAAGCCCCTATATGGCACAACATTTTCCCTCTTTGTGAATGTGCAGGTTAGAGGTTCAAGAAGGATTGATGAGAGCTTGAATATTAATTTTTCATTGTTGCATTTGTTATCATCAACCTTGTTAAGACATAGAAACTCATCTACAAACTTTATTTATGATTTTCTAATAGTGGAACAAGTAGAAAATAGAAGCTCGGATCCAACACCAGAGGACCCAAAAAATTGAGCAAGACCCCCTTACAAAGACTCGTTCGCAATTGGGTGACCTAGTTCTTGTAGGCACAACCAAACCAATTTTTTTGGGTAGCTACACAACTATCTTCACGTTCCAGATCTGTCAAAAATTTATTGTTTATGTTTATTAGTTATCAATATTTTTCAATTTACATATTAGGTCATATATTCTAATTAGGGAAATATTTCCAATCCATTCCTCGGACTCAAAAGGATCAAATCTGGGTCTGATTGACTCACCTTGGAGGTTGAAATTCAATCTATGCACCTTTTTGATTTGCATCTGAATGAAATCCTATAAATGATGGAATGTACCCTAGGTCATGAGTATTAAACTTATGGTGTACCACATTTTTTTATGTTTCAACAATTTTAATGTGAAAGAAGAACCTAATTATGACCAAGAGATGGCATACATGAAGGGGCTAGCAGAAGAACCATTGTATTCCCAAGTCATGGATACAAGGTCCCTTCATGGAAAAACTAGAGAAATTATAACACCATCCAAATTTTGGGAGCATATAATGACAATGGACCATACCAAGGAGGAATAAGTCATGGATAAGGAAGAGGAATAAGATTTGATGCTACCTTCTTTAGCTGTGGTAAGCCAAGAAATTTTGTTATGGAATGCTATGGGGAAAGAGAAATAAATGTATATTTTGTGATGAATAATACCATGATGTGTTTAACTATGAAAAAACACATCAAAATTACAAAAATGCATAATCACAAGGCTAAAATGACAAACAAAAAGACTCAAATGCCACTAGAGGGGCTAGAATCCTCCACAAAACACCTAAGAACCCAAAGGAAGGGATTAAACGATGCTAGAAAACAGAAAAGGATGAAGGGTAAACAACAAAAGAGGATAGAACTAAAGAAGAATACTTCATTGAGGCTAGACACAATAAAAATTGCAAGGTTGTGGTAGTAACCAGATAAGGCACATATACCAAAAGAACTAATGTGGAAACCTCAGAAGAAGAGGAAAGCCTTGAAGAGGAAGGGGGATTTCTCCCTTTGAAAGAAAAACATGACTAGATAGTAGAACAAACTAAAATAGTTTTAGAACAAGAGAAAGATAAGGAGAAAGAGGAGAATAGATAATTTATAGAAAAAGAAGAGAAATCTCTCAAAAAATTCTCAAAATTAGCAAGGCAACATGACCTACTTATCAAATTAAAATAATTTAGTAAATATTGGAATAAAAAGAGCATACCGCAAGTTACAATGGTAGGAAAATATTGGAAAACAAGTTCGAAAATTATTGAACTCCAGATTCACCATAAAAAGATTCCTAACGTAATGTCGATCTGGGATCATATGTTAACCTAATTCCCAAGAGAATATGGGAGTATCTGGGTAGACCAATACTAGAACCAACTCCCTATAATATTAGCTTAGCGGAAAGTACTAGGATGAAGACACTGGGTACATGGAGATATGTAGAATTTAGTGTAAGAGGGGTAAATTAGTTTGTGGAATTTGAGGTGGTCATGATGAAGGAAAATTTTGACTCATTTGGTGCATTGTTAGGATTGAGATGATTCATAGATTCTCAAAGAATCATAGATTCTCAGAAGGAGGAAATCTCCTTTGTGGATGATAAAAGAGTGGTCCACATACCCCTAGGCAAAAATAAAGAAGGATCTTATAAAGAAGAAGTCAATGTGGAAGAGTATGAGGACAATGGCCAGAGAATAAACACCATAACCATATCGAAAATTGAAACTTTGGAAGAAGTTAATTCGAAGGGATAAATTAAGGTGGATGATACAAAAGGCAGTATTAATAGAAATATAGTGCTAGAGGCATGGATACAAGATAACTAGGAAGTATATTCTTGGAGAATCTTTAGCTCCCAGAGGACATTCATGATTAGAAATACACAAATAGAGCAAGGCAGTGTATCACAAGACATGTGCAATTCTGCAAAGAATGATGAGGAGGATAAGGAGGGGATTTCTCATCTAGTCTATCATATTACTCAATAAAAATCTCAAATCAAGCCATCCAAATACTCTAGAGTAGATGAATTGATATCATCTATAGCCCAAACGGAGAAAATCATCCCTAATGAAAAAAATAGACTAGCTACAGTATTGCATACTCTTACTTGCACTATTACATGTTGGTATAACAGACATAAGCAAATCATTAAAAATTGGGGTGCCTTCAAAACCCTAGCCAAAGCAATATTTTTGTTAGAGGTAGGATAATATGATGATATAACTCCCTATGAAGGCAATATTTTACCACAACACCACCTAGAAATGTGCATACATTATTGTGAAGAGTACTATGAGTATGATGACTGGTTATGCATTCAATTATTCTATTGTACATTGTGCCCCATAGAAATAACCTAATTTATTGATTAGGAAAGAAGATCTGAGACCAAAAAATGGAAGGAATTGATTACCGATTTCATACAAACCGTTTCATTTTATAGTGAAAACCCTCAAGTCTAAACTGCACTAACTAAAATGAAGAAAATTATCTTCAGTCTAGTAGAAGAAAGTGAAATATAGGTACTACAACATCATTCCAAACCATAAATGGAATAAGTATATGAATATAAGGACTGGATGGAATGGGAGGTAGTTGAATCAAAAAGACATTATTTTGAAGTATAATATGACAGGAAAGAAAAAACACAGGATATAGAAATAGGTCAAGGGGAGAGGAAAATAGAAGAATCTACTACCCCAAAACTAAAATATTACAATGAACCTATTAAACTGAAGGAAACAAACATTGCAGTAGAGGGGGATTCAAAAATGGTATGCATAGGAGATTATTGGGATGAAAAATTAGTTTCACAAATGATAAAAGCACTAGCAGACTTCCAATATATGTTTCCTCATAATATTACCAAAATGAAATGAATCAAGGAGGAAGTGGGAGTTATGAAAAATCAATTCAAGGAAGGTGTTAAACCAGTCCAAAAGAGACCATATAGATTAAACCCTAACATGAAGAAGAAAGTAAAAATTTAGATATATAAGATGTTAGCTATCAAGATAATCAAACTAGTAGAGGATGTGGAATAGATAAGCCCATTGGTAGTGCAAAACAAAAAGACTAGAGAAAAAAGGGTGTGTATTGACTTCTAGGACTTAAACAAAGCATGTATACATGACCCATTCTCCACACCTTTTACAAAGGAAATACTAGAGATAATAGCTGGAAGGGAGATTTACTCATTCACCAATAGCTTCATTCAAATAACATGTGCATATGTAATTTTCCCAATTAGGTTACAAACTTGAAATATAAATATTGAAACAAAATAAAGAAGTTGTTGGGATCATTCAAATAACATCCAATTTATTTCTCTATATAATTATATAAATAATATTCATTTGGATTACTAATGCATCCAATGATATCCTTAATCATGGAAATCACTTAGTACTTTCTCAATTACTTTTCATATATCTAACCATCAATTAATGGAATTTAATTAGATTAGAATCGCATTAGTCACACAAAATGTGGGGCCTTACACATATTCAACTTATAATGGAGAGGTTTTCCTTGGAGACAATATCACCAAGAAAATTATTGGTAAAAGAAAGGTACAATAGTGTTTTAGTGAAATAAGAATTAAAACCCTTGATGTTTTGCATATTCCAAGACGTGAAATAAATTTACTTTTTGTATCCAAGTTAAAAAAAAATAGCATGTGGCATTGTGGGAAGTATGGTTGTAGGTTGGTAAAAGGGAAATCAACGGATGCTAGAGGATCTCAAATTGGGACCTTGTTTACATTGAATACCTCCACATTTTATAATTCTACCAATATAATTGGATCTAAAAATACGTATATTGTAGCACCAACACTTGGGTCACATAAGTGAAAAATGCCTTAAGACAATTATTTATAAATATTTGGTTAATGGGATTTTAATTATTCTATTGGACAAATGAAACAAAAGAAAATGGATTCACTTTCATATGATGTATGTATATGTGTTATGAATGATTGTTTCTACATGTGATGAGTTTATGCAGTCTATGATGTTATGATGATTCTATATACTTATGATAATGGAATGAAATGTTCTAAATGATTTTATTTTATATGTGATGGTTATATGCATGTAATGGTTCCATTATGTACCTTATGATGATTGAATTCCTATTATTCAATGTAATGTAAATATATGATGTATTACAGTGTTTACATAATGCTTATAGAATGTATGCATATGCAGATTATCTATTTTTTTGTTGTGTCATGAGACTTTATCATTATGTCAAAATAAATAAATGTTAGCGCAAATTATTTGAGAATGTTAGTAAGAAACAACGAAGGTGGTTGATTAAAAAATATATGATGTTCGATATTTTTCCAGATATGCTAAGCTTTTTTTTTTTAATCATCATTGGGCAGGACTAACACAAATGGATAGTACACACCATGATATGAGATAGACCATAGTGTAAAAATTCATCCATCTACGAAAAATAGACAGTCGTAGACAAGGAGTGTCTTAGCTCATACTAAGGACAAGATTTCCCCAGTCGTTTTGTCTTGACAAACCACATACAACAAACAAATAAAAGACGAGTCATGAGATTTATTTCTCCTCTAAATCCTTGATAGAACTTCCTTGAGAAAACTAGTAATATGACTCAAAAACCAAAGTTAAAAAGATAGTTGACAAAGAGCAGTCAAAGAAAAAGAGTCTTGAGACATCCTTGCTTCTCTAAATCCTTCAAGGGACATCCTTGAGAAAGCTAGTAACCGTACTTATGCACAAATCGATTTAAAGATAAGACAAAATAAGATATAGATTCATAAATCCAAATAAAAGTACTCACCAAAACTTGATCTTGTGGGATTTTTTGATGTTTGACATAGCGTAATGTGAGGGATGACACATACCGCAATAAGACATTGAGTCTAGTTTCGACCTGGTGACTATCTGTGTAAGGCATGACAAATCCTGGTTTCAGAAAGACATGTGTCGTATAAGACATTGGAGCCTGATTAAATTGATGCGACAAGCTACATGAGGCTATGACAATTTGATGATGTTCATTGACAAGAAATACATATCTTGGTAAGACATAAGTTGATCACTTTGACAATGTGTTTTATATTGACTTGATGATAGTTTTGAGATTTTGCCTTGTTGGTACATGACTTGTTTTGATTCCTTGAATGATTTGATTGTGTGTGTGTGTGTATTGACTGTGTATGACTTGAGATGATATACCCTAAAGGATTGACCTAATGTAGCCTCAAGGGCTCATCGATTGATTAGCCTTGCCTACATTGTACTCATAGAGACCTTGTATTCAACCCAACTTTAACTGACATTTTTTACTAAAGATATGTACTTAAGCTGGTGATATGCAATGTGTGTGATAGTGAATTTGAATGTGATAAACGCTATTGGACTGACCTAGTGCGGTCTCAAGGGCTCATCAATTGATTAGCCTTGCCTACATTGTACACATAGAGACCTCGTAGTTCGACACGATCAATGAATTTGAATGTACAAAGATTCATGATTTTAATGTGTGTGATTACATGACAAACCTAGATAGATAGACCTAATTCCTCGGGGGCACATCGAATGATGGCCTTGCCTACATCCAGTCGTAGAGGCAATATAGTTTGACTATGTCTACGACTAACCTAACATAACTAACTTGACTCTATTTTTTGGGATTTTCTTACATGTTTTGATTTTTTTGTCTTTTTGAATTTTTCTAATGTTTTTGGATTTTTTTAGGACATTTTCCAATGGTGTAATTCTATGTACAAGGTCCTCATGGCACGAAACAAGGATTTGCCCCTAGTCGAAAATAATTTTTGTGAGATGGAGTGGGGAATGTGATGGAATGGACTTGATGTCAATCGTTCCAAGTAATGGATAAGACAACCATTTATTATGAGGGATGGTGAAAAATTCTAATTAGAATGATGGTACACGAAAGAGCGAGTTTGACTACACATGGCGCTTGTTTGCCAAGTTTTCACCATGGTATTTATCCATAGTGCCACTGAAGTGGTTTTCACTATTCGGTGGATTATTTCTCTTTACTATTTTGTTGATTTTCCAAAAAAAAATTGGTGTTACAAAGACACCTGTTTGTCAAGTTTTCATCAAGGTAACCATTTTTTTTTGTTTTTTATTTTTTTTTCTCGATTAAGACAAAGACTCTCAGAAGCTACACATAGAACCTCTTCAGATGAAGGTTGTTGATTGGTGACAAAAGTGGCTCTCCTTCAATGGTAGAGAGTTGGTACTCTCCTTATCCAAAAGCTTTTCTGACAATATAGGGCCCTAACCAGTTAGGTTCAAACTTACCTAGCTTTTCTCGTTTAGCTTGATTCTTGGGATTCTCCATTAAAACCAAGTCACCAATGTCAAAGTGTCTATTTAGAACTTTCATATTATAGCTACAAAAAAGATGATTCTAATATGTTTGCAAATGGTCTAGTGCTTTCTATCTTCACTCATTCATTAATTCTAGCTCTTGTAATCTAGATACACAATATTCTTCATCGCCAATGTGACATTTCAAGGATACCCTTAGGGAAGGAATTTCAACCTCAATAGGTAAGATAGCTTCATATCTGAATACTAGGGAATATGGAGTGGCGCCAGTGGGAGTACGGATCCTTGTATGGTAAGCCTATAAGGCAAGATTTAGTTGTAAGTGCCAGTCATGACCAGCATCATTGACTATCTTTTTTAGGATTTTGACAATGGTTTTATTAGATGACTCGGCTTGGTCATTACCTTGTGGGTAATACGGGGTGGAAAAATGATGTTTGATATGGAACTCTTCACATAGATGGTGTACTTATTTGTTTTTGAATGGGCCCCCATTTTCTATGATAATGGATTGGAGTACACCATATCGAAAAATGATATAGTTTAAGATAAACTTGGATATTTGTGTGTTGGTGATGTAGGTCATGGGAATAGCTTCAATCCATTTTGTGAAGTATTTGGTGATGGTTATGATGGATTTATGGTCATTGGATGATGGTGGTTGTATCTTACCTATGAGGTCAAGTCCCCATTGGGCAAAGTTCCATGGTGATGTAATCAGGCGAAGCTCTTGTGTTGGTGCTCTTATCAAATCTCCGTGTATCGGACATTGTCTACATTTATTTACAAAGATATATGAGTCTTTTTCCATTTTAGGCCAATAATAACCTAATCTCAAAATATTATGGGCTAAAGTAGGACCACTCGAATGGGATCCACATATACCCTCATGCACTACTCATAAGGTTTTTTGTGCTTCTTCAACATTGAGACATCTCATTAGGGTGTTATCTAAGGTATGTCTATATAGGGTATCTCTAATGATGGTGTACTTAGCTGAATTACAAATAAAGGTTCTACATTGGTTGTTTAACAAGTCTAATGGTAAGGTTTGGTCATTTAGATAGTAGAATACATCTTTGTGCCAAGGGGAAGTAGGACCAACAATTGTACACACCATTGCAGAATTGGGGACATCATAGGTAGGGACCAATAGTTGTTCAACCAAAAACTCAAACTTAGGCATGTTGCTCAGAATATCCAATAAGGAACCCACGGTTGCCATAGTATCTGCAGCCCTATTCTGAATACGTGGTATTTGTTGAAAGGTAATTTCATCAAATTACTTCTTGAAACTATCAACCATGTGATTGTAGGGGACAATTTTCTCATCCTTAGTCTCATAATCATCATTTACTTGTTGGACTACTAGCTGAGAATCACCAAAAACATGTAGACTCTTAATCTTCCACTAGGTTTCCATTCTTAGTCCTGTCACCAAGGCTTCATACTCTGTTATGTTGTTGGTGCAAGGGAAATCAATCTTGAATGATTTAGGAATAGTATTGCCTTGAGGTGTAACAAATAGGATACCTACTCCTGAACCATGATTCGTATGTGACTCATCAAAGTATAATTTCCATTCGGTTCTAGTGTCAACTATGAAGATAAATTCATCAGGAAAATCTACCACTAAAGGATGGTATGCCTTCATGGGTGCATCTGCTAACTGATCTACAATCACCTATCCTTTTATAGCCTTCATCTCCACATATTGGATGCCATACTCGCTAAGTATCATAACCCATTTAGCCAATCGGCCTGTTAATGTTGCTTTACTTAGGAGATATTTGAGGGGATCAATCTTTGCGACAAACATTGTTTGGCGATTTAGTATATAGTGCCAAATGTTTCGAGTAGCAAAGACTATTGCAAGATAGGCATGTTCTATGTTACTATAATTTAATTCATATCCCACTAAGGTACGACTGATCTAATACACTGCTCTTTCATGACCTTGATCATAATTTTGTGCGAGAAGAGCTCCTAATGTTGATTGAGTTGTTGAAATGTATAGTATCAATGGTTTTCCATCTATTGGTGGCATTAAGACGGGTGGAATGAGAAAATAATCCTTAATCTATTTGAAAGCTTCCTGAAATTTAGCTGTCCACACAAATGGTACTCCTTTCTTGAGTAAATGTTGAAATGGGTGTATTTTGTCTATTAGTTGTACAATGAAATGCTTGATAGACTATAATCTTCCCTATAGTGTTCTTAGTTGACCAATGCTGATTGGAGGAGTCATTTCTATGATAGCTTTTACCTTCTCTAGATATACTTCAATGCCTCTTCTGGAAACGATATATCCTAGAAGTTTCCCTGATTTCACTCCAAAGATATACTTCTTTGGATTTAGCCTAACGTAATTTTCTAGCCTCTGGAATATCTTGTCTAGAACCTTCAAATGATTTTCCCTTGTTTCTGATTTAGCTATAATGTCATCTACATAATCTTCCATGAGAGTATGTAAAAATTCATGGAAAATAGTATTCATTGCCCATTGATAGGTAGCTCCTATGTTCTTAAGCCCAAAAGGCATAACATTCCAATAGTATGTTCCCCATGGACACATGAAAGTTGTCTTGTGTTGGTCTTCAACTGTGATTTTGATTTGGTTATATCCAGAGAAACCATCCATGAGGGATAGCATCTTGTATCCTGCTATATGATCTACTATCATGTCTATGTTCGGCAAAGGGAAGTCATCCTTAGGACATGCCTTGTTGATGTCTCTAAAGTCTTTGAAAATGCGGATTCCCCCAATTGGTTTAGTCATTGGCACAAGATTTGAAATCCAATCTGCATAGTTTATGGTTCTTATGAATCTGACATCCAAGAGTTTCTTAATTTATGCTTTGACCAGTAGAGAAATTTGTGGATGCATTTTCCTTAACTTCTATTTGACTGGCTTAATACCTGGCTATAATGGTAGATGGTGCAATATAAGGTCTTGATCCATCCCAAGCATGTCTACATATGACCATGCAAAGTTTATCTGTCTCTTTGTAAAGAAGTCCTGAAATTCTTTTTTTTTTGTCCCTACCAAAAGAGGTTGCAAAGTATATGTTCTGAGGGTGTTCTTTTTTGTTTATGTTGACTTCAAAAAACTCTTCTACTAGCATTGGTGACTTTTCCTATTCAACTGGGAGAATATTTAAACCTCCATCCTTGGGTGCCTCAGAGAGGTTTTTTCCCTCAAATACGTCCTTTATTTTTACTGTTTCTTGGTCTAAAGGTGCCTTTCGATTTTCACCTAGGGACTCGTCATTTTTCTTATTTTCATCATTTTTCTTTTTATTTTCATTTTTTGCGACTAGAGGTGTAAATCGACCCCCAAAATATGCTTTTTCATCCAAGTCTATGGTAAAACCAGCTTTATGATCCCCTCTTGGTATGCCTTCTCGAAGTCCCATGAACTCAGTTATTGCTTCGTCATTATTGAATGTGTTTAAGATGGGTGTACCTTGTTGATCCTAGTTGATAAGTTGGAGATATATGAGAGTCATGTCATCATCAGAGTTATCAAATGTGGAAGTTGACAAGGTGAATACAGAATGGTTGACATGGTCACAGAATTTTTGGTCTAATTCCTTCTTGTTCTTTTTCCTATGGTTAGGTAAACTCTGATGTGGGAATAGTGTAAGGGCTAAGTTGTCAGAAGATGATTTTTCAGGTGCCCAAGATGCATGATCAAGGGTTTCCCAATAATAGTGCTTAAGCCATTCTTCCTTGGACAAGGAATTCTTATGATGGGGACTAGATGGCTTTGGTAAGGGTTTTATCATTTTTTCCAATTCTCCAAATAGGCTATCTAGGTTCATGGTACTAGTAGAGGAAAGGGAATCCCATTCACAATCGCTTGAGTCAAGGGATTTATTGTAAACTAGGGAAAGTGGTTCATCAGATATCTTGATATCTGCATAAGTACTCACTTCCTCTTGAAATGGTGATGAAGTAGTAGGAAACCCAATTCTAAGCGGTTGAAACCCTAGCCCTAGGTATTTCGGTCGTGGCAACACAATGATTGGTTTCATCCTTCCATTTTGATGTAGTCCCAACCCACTATGTTTATCATAGCCTTTTCTTTGCATCATCTTAATTCCTTTTCCATATTGATCCTTAGCTATTTGAATAGACGGTGAGGGGTATTCATTGTCTTCCTAATACAACCAGGAGGTAATATCACCTTAGTCAATAATTTTTTTACTTAACTCTCCCCATGTGTTCAATGTCATTATAGGGGGAATATGAAATGTGACCACTGACTTTCTTCTATCTACCATGGGTAGACCATATGCCTTAGGTGGAACCAGCTAACTAACATAGTAGGATGCCTTCATGTAATATTCTCCACATCCCTTGTCTTGGATCTCGACCTTAGGAGTGGGTGATGGTGGTTTGAATGAAATGGACTTGGTAAGATGTGATGGATCAACGTATAGGGATAAAGTGGATGATGAAGCTTCTTGGTTAACTAGTACCTACTTTTTTGAAATTTCCCTTAGGCTTGTACAATATTGAAAAGGATCCAAATCACCATCAATCAGGATCTCAGTTCTATTATACAGAAATTTAAGACATTGGTGATATGTGGAAGGTAATGATTTCATTGTGTGTATCCAAGGTCTACCTAACAATAGGTTATATGAAAGGGTGAGATGCAAGACTTGGAAGCTAGTGTTCATAACTGTTGGGCCAATTCTAATAGGGAGTGTGACAACTCCTTTGGATGATCTTTCCTAATCATCATAAGCCTTGATTACTATACTCTTAGAGATTTCTACGCATTCTTCTAAGAATCCTAATGCCTTAACCAATTTTAGATTACATAGGTTCAAACCTGCTCCTCCGTCTACCAAGACTCATCTGACTTTGGTTTGATGGACTAGGACTTCAAGATGTAATGGGTCATTATGATTGGTCTTTTCGATTGATTAATCTTGTTGGGAAAATGTTGCATGATGTGAGTTGGTTAAATATCCCACCATTTCTTCAAAATTATTGACATCTAAGTCTGTAGAAGTAGTCATATTCTGTAAAGCTTTGTCAAGAATGGTTCAATGCTCAGGTGATAAAGTTAATAATTCCAAAATGGATATTTGTGCGAGGTTTTAGTCAGTTGATCAAGGAGATTGTACTTAGACTTGGAAGATTGTGTAGGTGGCTCGGAAGAAGGACTTGGAAGAATTATCTTATTTTTGTGTGTGTTTATAGCACATTCAAGATGCTTCTTAAAAGTGATGGTATGGATGTTTTCATTTGCAACTCGGAGGTGATTTATGATCTTTCCTTTTCCATAGTCATACTTGGTATTTGCTTAATTGGCTGATGGAGTATTCTTGGTTCCCGAACTAGAGGCCTTTCCTTTTGTGTGGTCATCTAATGGGTTTGTAAAGACCTTATGATCATTTTTCTTGGTATTTTTCTGCCCATTGACCTCTATGGTTCCGTTTTCAACAAAGTCTTGTATAATATTCTTCAATTGCTGACATTGTTGTAGGTTGTGTCCTTTTGTTCAATGATAGTCACAATAGGCATTATCATCCCACCATGAAGGTTTAAACTATCCAGGTTCATACTCTCTTGGTTCCAAAGGTTTAATGAGATCATTTTTAATCAACTCTTTGAAAATTTTCTCAATTGGTTGCCCCAAAGGGGTAATTCACGTGTAGTAAATCTCATTTGTGGTCATTTTTGTTGTGAATTTTGGACAAAATTTATTGTTTATTTTGGAATATCCGTCATGTCTTGATTGGGTTTGTAACCTCTAATTGTGATAGTTGGTCCTGTATGTATGGTTTTAGCATCAACAATGTTGTCATTTGTAAATAAATTATTTCTAGATCAGAACTTGTTTCTATCATTGGGTGCATTTTGATGTTGAACCAATGGGTTTCTACTTGGTACTTTAATTTATCCTTTGTCAATAAGGCCTTTTTCAAGGATGATGCCCTTTTGTACCAAGTCTAGGAATGAAGTACAACAATGTACCCTTAAGTCACCTCTTAGTTTTGGATTGATGTTTTCAAGGAATATCATGACCTTTTGTTTTTTTGGTATTTCTACTGGACATCTACTAGTTAGACTTCTCCATATCTGGAAGAAAGTGGTGAAATTTTTTTTGTCTTCTTGTGTTGTGTGGCACAAGGTAGCTTTTTTTAATTCATTTTCAATGTTAAATGAAAATATTTCAACAAAATTCTAAGCTAATTCACCCCAGGATCATATGTCATATGGTAATTTAGAGAACCATTCTAGTGTTATCCCGATAAGGGTTCATGGAAATAGTCTCATCAAGTATGTGGGGTCATATGATATGTCCATGCATGTCGTTGAGAATTCTCTAATGTGTTCCAAAGGATTTTTTCTCCCATTATACTTAGGAAAATTGGGTATGATGCATCCATGGGGGAAAGATGTAGAGCACTTTGCCAAAAGGACATGGACATAGATCTTGCACTGAGATAGTTCATTTTCCTGACATAGACATGTTGTCCATCTATTGTTGAAGCATTTTCATTTGGTTTTGGAAAACACCTACTTGTGGCAAGCACATGTTGTTTGCATTGTTTGGATCAATGTAGGTGTTCTAAAATGTTGTGTTCTGTGGCGGGTTATGATTTGGCGAGGGAATATATCTCGTTAGAATTTTCTGATTCGGTGTGGGGATATTTTTTGTCTGAATGTTTTGATTTGGTATAGGAATTTTTATTGTCTGAATTTTTTGATTTGGTATAGGAATATTCATGCCAAGTTTGGATCTCTTACCAGTTGTGTTTGTGCCAAAGGGGTTTAATGAAGTTGCTCCCGCAATAAATTGTAAACCTTGTGTTACGTTGAAAGGGATTGTGCTTAAAATTGACGATGTTTGAGTAGATATGCTATTTGGTATTGTTGTAGTTATTTGAGGAATAGAAACACTTGACGTCACAGTTTGTGTTGGTTGAGTAGACAGTGTTTTCAAAGTATGAATATCAAATCCTGGTGGTAATGTGGCACCTTCTACTAGCAACTTTGCTAGATATCGTTGGGGATAATTTTCCAAACACTCATCCATAAAGGATGCAAATTCAGGATCTTGTATTGCAGCATCTATGTCTTCAACATAAATTTGTCAATGTGTGTCTCTAGTGACATATTTTTCAAGAAAAGGTTTGTGTGGTCTTTCTTTTCCTGATGGTTGATTTGCGAAAGAATTGACAAATTCGTTAGGGTACGACATTGCTTTATGTTTCTTTTGAGACCTTGTTTCGACCATGAAAATTTTTTCAAAATGGGGTAATGCAAACTATGTCTAAAAACTGGTATGTCCTATTTCTATGATTTTTTAGATTTTCTAACAATAACGAATGTTGCTAAAGATTTCTAAAATGGCGTATACTAAGATGACGTATGGTAGGAAAAAAAATATGCAAAATTTTGAGTAGACTATGATGGTAAATGATTCAAAGATGGGTATAACCTACCACCTATGGAATAAATGCATGCAATGATTTGATTTGACCAAGGAACCTGATTGTAGGACAAAGACAGTTGACAAGGTGAATTTCCCAAACTAGATTGTTGAGCTAGAAAGATTCACAAATAGGATAATAGTGACTAGGTTCAATGATAGTGACAAATCGAAACCTGAACGTATCCAATAACGAGGAAAGTTATCTATTCTATGATATGCAATTTCCTAGGAAGTATCTAAATGCATGCAACTTAGGATGACTATGACTAGGACGTATATGACACCTAATAATGGAAGGTTTTGAGCAAATTTTTTACAGTTTTTGTCCAAGGTTTGATCGTAAGAACCAGAAATGAAAATGGCAGTTATGCTTTTGGACTCAGTTTTACAATTTTCTCAGTTTTGTGTTACAGTCAAATGTGTTTCACCTATTAGATGTGATTCTATTTTTGACAGATGTGTTTTATGTTGTAGATACGGTGATTTGACAAAAACTAGTTTTTGAATGCTAAGTGACAATTTTGACTTGTGACATATGCGGTTTAGTTTTTGATAGATGTGACTCACAGTAACAGCTGTGACTCGGAATATGGATTTTTTGGACCCAAACTTGTTGATAGACAATTGGGGTTTTCCATTTTGACAGATGCGGTTCAAAAATACACATGAGACTGAAGATTTGACAGTTGCGATGCAGTATCTAAACTCTATAAAACTAGACTTTGTTGACAGACACATACGATGATTAAATTGACAGATGCGACTCTCTAGGAAAAATGTGGTTCTGAAAATGATAGTTGCGACTTTTGTTGACAGTTGCGGTTTTCTAAAGATGATTTTTTTGACTGACTTCGTTTGATGATCAATTTTTTTGACGAATACAACAAAAACAATCACAGAATACATTGTTTTTCTAGTTATTAGTGATAGATCTATTAAAATCAGAAAACATTTACAACCTAGGCTGTGTTGGACAATACTTGTTGAGTTCTTACTTAGATAAATCTAGCTACGCATATTCAAGGTGGATGAATAGTAGCTTGACCCTACTAGCTCCCCTCCACAACACTCACTTATACGGGGCACCCAGACTACTGTACCCATGAAACTCCTAAATCATACATCTCATCTCCATACATGAACCGTAAATATGTAAGATGGCTTCACAGGTCCAAACCTATTGCACCAGCAAATAGAAAGCATTTTGGAAAAACTACAACATGGATTTTAGTAAGGGCATTTCATTCATGGGGCACCATCCAGTATGACAAGAGATAATTTCTACCCTTCTCGTCGAAATAGTGAGCATGATTTTTGGGGTTTCCCCCAAAAATCCACTTTTATATACCGAGTGGAAGTCGCTAGCTAAAGTGTGTTACCGGTCTGAGTCATCTTGGGGTGAGTACTTTTTCCCACCAAGACAGGCCCAAGTTCTAGAGTTAGTAACCGTTTCTCTTACACCCAAGATCGCACGAATGCACAAGGGGAGAGGATCCTTCGATATACCAAATCGTGGGGTTTTAAACTAACATGAATAGACAAGAAAAACACACGTTCTTTTTAAACCCAAATGACAATTTTCTAAACTACCAAACAAAAAAGTTTCCAAATAAAATTAACTAAAACCAAAGTCTTAATTAGATCTTGCATGTAAATTGATCAGTAATTTCGTTTATGTCTTTGGCTTTTGTCCTGCAGAAAAGAAGTTTGTTTTTTGGTTTTTATTTGGTTTTCTATGCTTCGTCTTGCAAAAACCAAGTTACTCCTCTAAACACAGCTGCAAACAAACATTAGTGAAAAAAAAGAAATAACACAAAAAATGAAAAATGAAAATGTGATTGTATGGAAGTTAATAAAAAAGTGAAAAATCTATTACCAGGCAGATGCAGCTTTTTGAGCCACAGATGCATCACGATGTTGATAGGTGGATGCGGTGCAGAATGTCACAGATGCGGTGCAGTATGTCAGATGTGTCATGGGATGTATCAAATGCGGTTCACGAATACGAATGCGTCATTTATTTGAGCAGATTCGGTGTGTCGTACGATAACCTGCAAAATAAAAAATGGAAAATAGAAAGTATTGCATGAATATGAAGCGTGATTCACATCGGGTTCACCAAATGTAACATAGAATTTTTGAAGAATTTTTTGCACATATTAAGATAATCAAATCTAACAAATAATCTAAATAAAAACAACAAAGAATGAGTAAATGAACATAAAACAATAAAAAAATAACTGAAAAGATCTCACCGAATATGTGTCTACTTCTTCGAATTATCTCAATTGTCCTTCTCCATTTTGTTGTATCAGTATTCTTGCCCTCAGATTTTCAGTATTGATGCAAGCATAACCTTGTTGAATGTCTAAGAAAAATATCGAAGATTAAGTTTCTTCTCAAAAGTATTGATTTTGGGAGGAGGAATAATGATAATGAAAGGCCAGTTTATAGTTTTTGGGTTTTTGAATGATCGACTTAGATTCAAAAGAGAGATCGACATACGAGATTGATGAGTTTCATGTGATGTGAGTTATGTGTCAGATAGAACGTGAGTTAGAAAAGTCTATAGGATAAATATTAAATTAGAACGATAACTTAATATCGTGTCAAGATTGTTCAAAAATAGAAAGAACATGAGTTCTAGATTAAATAAACAATTTAATCTTCAGTTAAGAGTCTTTGAAAATAGAAGAAATAGACTTTGAATGACAAAGACAAAGATAGAACTCGAAAAATACAGAGTTTGAATGCACACATGAATTAATTAATTAAATAAAGATATTTAATTAATAAACACATTCATGCATATGAGTTAGAATTAGTTAACTGAGTAGTTGTGACAGAGAGTCCTCTCGCAAAGACGATCAGATATCGAATCCAAAGATATTTGGTGGATTTAAAATAGATCGAGAGTTAGAAGGTGAGTGAATGATTAGTCAATTGAACGACAAAAGAATGTGACATAAATAATTAATAATGAATTAAATGTTAATTTAATTCAACATTCGAAATTAAAATGAATTAATTAAATAAATAATGTAATTTATTTAATTGACTATTGAAAAGGATTAATTGAATAATTAAATAATAAATATTTAATTATAGTTGAAATGTGACAAAGGGGTAATTAAATAATAAATTATTTAATTTGAGAAGGAGAATTAATTAGATAGCGACATAATTAAATAAATATGATTTATTTAATTAATCAAGTTGAATAAAGGTCGTTATGAATTAAAGAATTAATTAAAAAGGGTATTTAATTAATAGAGGAAAGATGTGTTAGAAAGGTAATTAAATAATAAACATTATTTAATCATGACCATGGATATTAGAAAATTATGTCGAAAGTGGTACTCATAGGCCTAGACTAATTTTCGATGTCTACAAGGGTCAAGGACCTTGACATCGATTTGGGAATAAAGCGATTGATAGCACCAAAAAAAGTCAATAATATTTTCTTTTTATTTTTTATTACATCTCATTAAATCGGCTAAGGTCATCTTAGGAGTCATATGCACTTTGAAATGGTTTATAAATGCCTCAACAAGTTCATTGAATGAATTAATTGAGTTGTTTAGTAACAAAGAAAACCATTCCAAGGAAGTATCTTTCAAGGACCTAGGGAAAAGCTTAGCTAAGAGTTTATTATCAACGACAAAGTCACTACATAAGGTGGTATAGGAAAAAACATGGTTAGAAGGATCTCCTTTCCCTCCATATTTCTCAAATCTAGGAACCTCTACACCTTATGGAATTGGTGTTCACAGTATCTCCAAGGATAATGGACTACTTTTGATATAATATGTAGGTGGGCCATTTTGATTTCGATTGACAGCGGAATATTTCTTTTGAAGGGATGAGACAGTTTGCAAAAGTTGATTTATGAGAGGGTCATTGCTTGTATTATGAGATGGAGGTGAATGTGGTGGGGGTGTGTATGTGTTTGGAGAACAATTTAATGGAATTCTTATAGGTGGTAAAGTGGTAGGAGATATGATGTATGATGCCACAAAGGTACTAGGGATGGTAGTGGAAATACCCAAGGAAGGAATCACATTACAAGTTGGTTTCATTATTGTTGTGACTTGAGGGTTGGTATAGGTAGTAATAGAGGAAATTGTTGTGGGAGGAGGAACTTGAATTCCTCCTTGGTTTGTAACAAGGTCAATTCTATCTTCACTTTCAAGCATGTGATGAATGTTATCTATGGTAGGGATGGCACTTGATGTTGTAGGTTTGCTAAGTCTTCATGGATTTGGATTATGTTTTCTTGTGGAACACTAGCAAATATTGTTTCAACATGTATCACACTACTTGAAGGAAAGTAATTTTTAAGGTATGGTCCATTCCTAGTGTACTAATGTCAATACTAGGAGTGAAAGAGCTAGACAACCCAAGATCCACAACGATTGTGCTATCGCAAGATGACATGAGTCTCAAACTTTGTATCACTATAGTATTATCAATAGGACACCAAATACTCATGAAAGGGATGCTCATGAATGCAAATGAAATTTAAGGTAAGTAAAATGAAATGACTATAATGGAAACTTTGTAAACTAAAACAAAAATTTATCCACAACAAACAGGAGCACAGAAATAAAGGTTTAAATTCTAGAAAATGTAGTTTAAAATAAGCACTGGGACTAAATCACCCATGGGGCGTATGAGTCCCAATAAGTGTTTTTTTTTTTAATTTCAAAAAAATTAAGTGATTTTTATGTATTTCAATTTGTATGATATGTAACCTAAATGCAAATATAAATTTTAGATGATTTTCAATGATTTGGGATGCATAAATGCAACCTATATGCACTTTCACTAATGCAAGAATTGGAAACCCTATAATACCAATTAACTAGTGCAAACCCTAATGCAATGTTAATGCAAGAAAGATATAGGATGATGATGCAATCCAAATCAAAATTATGATGTTCTAAATGTAGGTTCACCAAAATGAAACAATGAAAAATGGATTTTCTTTCGTATGGTTTAGGACATAGAGCAAACCCACTTCACAATTATTCCATTGAAGGGAAACTCTAAAGATCTCAATCTAAAGTATGCAAAGGGGGAAGAGATATTGCAATACGGTTGCCCTAGGGTCTAATTGTAAACTAGTGAGGGGTTCACCAAAAAGATAGGGCTTGGAAAGATAAATGAAATGTAAAACCTAATAGTTAAACCTAGTGTAATGCAATCTTTCACTAAATGACCTAAAAATGCATGTAAATCAAAACAAAAAGTTGTAAGAAGAAATATGTGCAGCTAGAAATCTGAAGATGACTACATGAAGCTTTGAGATGTTATTCAAGATGTTGATTTTAAAGCCTGTTGGGTCTCATATTCCAATCTGGGCAATTTAGTCCTAGACTTGGGTTTTTGTGCATAAGCTAAAATCTGGCAAATGGGTGTCTGAAATTGCAAAAACCTAGAAAATGATCTAAACTAGGAATCATATGCCAGAACTAGCGTATCAGTCCATTTAGGTTTTTCTAAAGATTCAAAGTTTGAATTTTCTCTTTAATTTCTGCTATGTCCTTTCTAATAGATATTCGGATTTGAAACCCCAATTTACAACCTATAGAAGGCTTCTAAATATCTCCAATGAAAAGTGACAACTTTGCACACTTTCTCCAAACTTTCTCTTCAATGTGTCTTCAACCTAAACCTACAAATCACACACTAAAGAGGGGAAAATTTTGTTTTGTTAGTGAATAAGGGTTTTCCTTGGTCAAACCCCATTTTGGTAATCAAACCTTGTAATGAAATGAAATATGAAAAGAGAATGATGAATGAAAAAAATATTATGTTGCAACTCACCAAACTTTAGCAATAAAGTTTTACAAACATGTATGAAGTGGCTCCAATGTATGTAGATCTTGACTCTTGCTTGAATAGGATAGATCTTGAATGAAATGCTAGCTTGAATCATAAAACCCTACATCATAATTGTCAGCTCCAAAACAAACATGATGCATGAATAATACTTTAAAACAATTGATAATCTTCCCTTGAATGCTCTTGTAAAAACTTGAGCTCTTTTGAACTCAAATTTTCTATATGCATGAATACTTGAATTCTTGGGGTGAAAATGAGTGAAATAACCTTGTATTTATACTTGATTATGCTAAAATTCTCAAAATTACAACATTACAAGCCGACATCAAATCTAGGAGGATAAAATCCCATGAAGAATTTGAATTAATTTTGATTTTGGGCCACACAAGACTCATACACCCAAGGTGCGTATGAGTCCCTTTAGGTATAAATTATGGGACCATTTTCAAAAATTCTTAGAAAGGTGTAAAATCTTGATCAGGTCCCAAAACTCTAGGTGGGACCCATACATCCGAGGTGGCATATGAGTCCCAAATCACTAAATTTGCACCACACAACCTTAAAACACCTTAATTATGATTGGATGTTGATTTATGTCAAGATCGTCCTCAAAAAAGATGCATTAAATGAGGCTTGTGAATGCAAAATAAGGCTAATTAAAGGATAAAGAATCCCAATTATTAATTAAAACCTTAGAAAAGTGTGAGAGTGTGTTACAACACTTTACAACACTCCAAATAAGGCATGATTAAGTTTTTTTAGTTCACAAGGGCCCAAGACCTAATGTGAATGTGTCAAACACATTACAACACTAAATCAAGGCAACATTAAGCTTAGTTTAACAAGGAGGGCCCAAACGAGAAAGAAAAAGTAAAGGTATGTTTTTTCTATTGCCACAAAAAAATAATTTATGTGAGAATTGTGCTTGAAAAACATAATGGATCTTCATTTTCTATTGGAAATGATAGAAATATATAATTGTTAAAAAATATTCATTCTGGTGTGTTTTCTCTAATAGATGTAGGTTCTATTGGAAATATCATTATAATTATTTTTAGATAAAAGGTAGGGTATGCCTATAATATATATTAATATAATTAGATATTTACATAATGATTATATGAAAAGTTTCTTTTGTCAAAAGCCAACATTTTTGGTAATCGGACTGACTTTGTAAACAACTGACTTGCATGATAACTAGAAGCCCATACCCAAACCCAGACTAGAGATCAACCCTTACAAAATACATGTTTATCTCCCTTTGTAACTATGCTTACTTATACATAAACTATCCATGCATCTAAAATAAACAAGGTTATTTGAAAAACCCTCTTACAGAACATATATGCATTGTCAATAGAGGTTAAATAGCCTGAAAGAAGACACGAAGAAGATGATATTCATATACAAAAATTACCTTGAAACATGTGAAAATTTATTCTTCTTCCATGCACGCCACAGAATTCTCTCCTTGCCCTTCGTATTCTGCAACCAATTCCTTGCCTTTTCTTTTGTGCCCTGAAGCTCGAATGCCATGTTCCTCCTCTATTCTTGGAGTAGGATGCATACTCGGATTAAATGTAAACCTGATTTTCCATAATTAAATAATCCATTCATGGATTAGAAACAAAGATTATACATTCATGTGAACGGAGGAAAGACATTACAAAGCATTTTTCTTTGAAATCAGCCTCCACAGTTGGGCAAATAAATTGAGAATTTCTACTCAATGCTTTCAAAAAAATCTTATCATTGTTATACTCAAATTCCATCTTAATGCCATCAAAAATTTCTTGAAACCCTTAACGCTTCTTGAGGAATTTCCTAGGAAAAATCCCACCTATGAACCTTGTTTTGTTAGATAATTGTAAAGACTCACAAATTGTGCCCTTGTAATTTGGCCTTCTATTTTTTTAACTATTGGATAACATTATATTGTGACCAGGAAAAAATAAAATTGTTGATGCCAAAAAATGACAAGGTAACAGCCCTTTGTGGGAAACTCAGTTAAAGGGGGGGGCTATTACACTAAACTGAGTAACCTCCAAATTTTAAAGAAGTTGGCTTCTTCTATAAATGGGGTTTTGAATGGGAAAATGAAGCAAATATAAAATAAAAGGATTTAACTAGGGTGATGCGCCAAGATCTAGATGTAAGTCATGATATATCTATCTTTTAGATGCTATCTAAGGGCCTATTCAACAATCTGTTATGTCCCAAAATTACAAAAAAATAAAGATACAAGTCTAAATGATTCACTCAATGACATAAAATAATATTCATACACATTTACTAAAAAGAGGAGTCAAAGACATGATCTAAACTATAAAACTTGCATTAAATTTACAGAAGTTTTACAAATGAAACATTTAGTACCATGATGGCACAGTAAAACTTTATCAGATATATTTAAGAAAATAGAAAGGCCAAACAATGGCATAATCTGTAAGTCTTTACAATGATCTAAAAGTGGTAAAGGTTTGGTTCTTCTACCAATTTTTTAATCAAAATTTGATGTTGATGCCAAAAAATGATAAAGTAACAACCCTTTGTGGGAAACTCAGTTAAAGGGGGGGACCTATTGCGCTAAACTAAGTAACCTCCAAATTTTAAAGAAGTTGGCTTCTTCTATAATTGGGGTTTTGAATGGGAAAAGGAAGCAGATATAAAAATAAAAGATCTAACTAGGGTGATATGCCAAGATTTAGATGTAAGGCATGATAAACCTATCTTGTAGATGTGGTCTAAGGGCTCGTTCAGCAATCTACTATGTCCCGAAATTAAAAACATCAAAAAGAAAGACCTGGATAATTCATTTCATGACATAAAATAATTTGCATATAGATTTACTGAACAGAAAGAGTCGAAGACATGGTTCTAAATCAACATTATATTCAAATCATTAAAGTTGCAAAAAAACTATTCAGAGACAACACAGTATAATCTTATCCAATAGTTAAGAAATAGAAAGGCCAAATTACAAGGGCATGGTCTATGAGTCTTTACAATTATCTAACAAAACCAAATGCCTAGTGTCTTCCTAATTCTTCTATAGATATTTCTAACTCAGTCTTCGAAAGAAGAAGCAGTAAATATAACCATAGGCTTCCACTATTTGAAGGACTACAATAGAAAAGATTCCCCATCATGAATGATGATGCTCACAACAATGACTCACCACGGTCATTGTCATAGAAAGATTCTCGAGCATGAACCCAATCATTTGTGAGCTAGATGCATTCTTTGTATCATAATGGTAGTGGTCCTAGGTTACCCTATGCAAACAAGTGTTGCCCCCCAACGAAGGCAATTAGAACAAGCGAAGAGTATGGAAGCTTGGTGTTCACACCACTCCTTTTAATGAAGATGTGTCGAAGGGACGTGTGGTTTTATTTCTTAGCCCTTGGTTCATTTTCCCATTCCTTTGATGAGATCTTGCAATGAGGGATATGTGGCAGAATCTTTACTATTGGTACTGCTTGAGGGGCCTGCCAAAATTTTGCATGGGTGGAGGCTATGTCACCGACAATCAGGGCCCAAAAGAGAGTTATATGAAAGCATGCCTAACGTGCTCGATCTATTGACACTTGGGGGTAGAATGGAGCTTAAAAGAGAACATAAGGGAAGCTCCCCTTCATGAATGATTAGGTGACACATGGCAGCAGTGAGTTGAGATCACCAAAAAACTGGCATGGTGGCCTTTAAAATCATTAGCCACGGTTAGAAGTCGAGCAAGACATCAAAACAACCCAAAGGGATCATGGGGGTATATTAGATATCCATAGATTTTGGCGACTATCAAGGGTATTTTTCCTATAGAACGATGAATCCAAAAATCTATGTTTTCGCAGACCAGGGCCTTATTCATTGAGCATTAGATTCAAAGCCTAGAAAGGGTGATCTGCAAGGGCAACCAGTCGGCCTCGAAAGGCATTGATATGGCATGCAGATTCTCATGTGCTTTGTGAAAATTGATCACTTCCTTAAAAGGTAGCATTGTATATATTTTGAACCCGTCCTTGAGTTGGAAAAGTAGCCATGTGATCTGATGAATTACACCCTTGACGTCCTCGATAGTAGGATGCTGGGTGAAGCTCTAAAAAATGGATAAATCCTTCTTCCTCTCCTCAATTTTGGCTGCAATTTTCTCTACATTAGCCACCAATTCATTAGAAATAAATGGAGAGGGCAAGCCCATCTGAGTCAGTTCAGAAAACCTTGCCCATACGCTATCCATATTTTGCCCCATTTTGATCGAGCACCATTGAGCAAGAAGGGTGGCCTCATGGCAATGGATAAAATCTTTTGTGATTCTAGTGGCTGACTTTTGATTTTCAACCCCCGCTCATACCATATCCTCGCTTTGCAAGGTGTATAGCTTGTCTAGCAGCTTCTCTGCTTTGGGAACCTTTTCCCTATGAATTGTGGGAACTGTTCTATTGTTTCATGAACATCCCTGCATAAATATGTTTCATTTTCCATGAACTGAAGTGTGGGCTGGAGAGTCGGACATAAATCCTTGACTCTCTCCTAGTAGGAAGCATAAAATTGTTTGGCTATTAAGAAGAGGTCTTACTATGGGAGAGGAATTTTAATGATCTTCTTCAAGAGATTAATCTATGCATATCTTGTCCCAATCTCCTATGTTAGCCCTATAATTTGTTATGTGGAAGAGGAGAGTTTCTCCTACGGGTCTCTCTATGCGGCCAGCCACCTTTCCTCAGCCTAGCTTCAGGTTACAAACTCTTTCTCCAAAGAAATTATGATCTTATGGAGGTCTTCTTGAAATTGAGACTATGCACTTATTGTAATTCTTCGTTATTTTGTTGAACTTCTCCTTTTGATTAGGCCAAACTGTCTGATAATTCTTGGTTTTTTTGTTGCATCTCAGCTACTTGATCCAATTCCTAGGATAGAAACCTCTAGAGCTCCTTTTGCAGGCTATTTGTCTTTGCCTACACATTTTGTGTGAAGAATTCCCTTTCTGCCTCTTATGCCTTTTCATTTTCCAATAGAACCTCAATTCTTCCCTTGACGGCCTTGAGCTCATCCTCCATCTTTTTTAGCTTGTGACTAGACTTGAGGAAATTGGTGGTCACTACCTATGTCTCTTGCATGAGCTCAATTTTATCCTATAGTCAAGCAATGCACAAGTCAAAAGTCCAACAGCGTGGATGTCATAGTCATCAGGTTGCATTTCTCCCTATAAATTGGTAACATTGGAGTGCATAGTTGCAAAATGCAATGATTGTTGAGCATCATTAAAAATTATCTGGACTTTGGGCTCCGTTGGCTTCCTTGCATCATTTTTTTTATTTAAAAGTCAGAGAGCTCGAGCTTGCTTTATTGTAAAGTTCTATGACAAGAATTGAGTCAGTGATCTGATGTTTTCGCCTACAAAGGGTGCATCGAGAGGGACAGCAAAATGGAATGAGAGGTTGGTGACCTCAGATGTTTTATTCTTTGGAAGGGAAATCGTGAGAAAAGAGAAAGGAGGAATATTCCAAATCCCACATGACGAAGGCATGGAAGGACTCATGTGGAATGATGGTGGAAATGGAGATGTGATGAGCTCTAACTACTACAAAGGTTGGGTCAGAGTTGATGTAGAGGAGGTAAAAGGGGTAGCAACTTCAGATATCAAGGGGGCGGTAGCCATAGATACAAATGAGGAGGTAGATGAGGAAGCCAATGGGGCTCCAACCAGAGATGGGGAAACTCCAGGGGAAGTGAAATCCATCTATCTAATATGAAAAAAATAGGAGAAACCTCTCGTAGCCATTATAGAGGGGACAAAGAAAGATAGGATCACATTTGGAGTGATAGGTTTCATGGGGATTGTCGAAGAAACAAGATATTGTGAGCTGAGAAGAGAGGAAGAGAAAGATACTTGAGTGGCAGATTCTATCTCTAACCCTTGGCCAACCGCAACCTCTTGTTTATCACCTCCTAAAGTAGCATCAGTGTATTGTATTTTACTTGGTGGAGGATTCTCCACATCTACTAATTTTTTCAATTGAAGTTTTCCTCTAGGATTCCCTACGGCCCAAGTCTAAGATTGCGAGGACTTTGATTGTGAAATATTCATCTAAACACTCGTAATAGTTGTGCTAGGCTACATCGTTGTTTTATGTTTTTGCTTCCCCTTATCAGAGTGTGGTAGGTAATCTTCATGGTTAGGTTCCCCTGCATCACTTGTGTCAAATTCTAGATGTTCCTCATTCAGGAGGATATCAAATTGATCATTGGTATCAAAAACCAATGGGTATTGGAACGGGACAATGGTGTTCTCGATCTCTTGGCAATAAACCCAGAAATAATTGATCTTTTTTGGCTTCCACCCCTATTCCCTCATCAAGCTATTTCAGAGGCTAGTACCTATGCAAAAAAATTCATCTACCTTCCCCTTAGAGAGATAGAAACCAATGCATGATGGCCATTGATTATCCATTGACATGAGTGCCAATTCCACCCAGAGCCTACTAATATCTTCCAGAGGATTTTTCTGCACTTCCCAATAAGGCTGAGGGCTATGTTTTACCTTAATAAATGTGTCACCCAAATCATCCTTGGGGTCATAGTCCCACCTATTGCAAATGAAAACTAGCCTAAGGTGTTCCAGCTTTGCCTCCAATAGCTCTTCCAATTTATTTTTTACCATGACTAATGTTCTATAGCTCATAGGGCATTCGAAAAATCCCCTCTTCTTCTTCTTTGGGTCAAAGCAAAAGGTCCAGTCCATAATAGCCAGTTGTCGAAATACTTCAAGGGCCAATACCTGATCGGTGATGGATGTGGGGAGTCGGATTGGCTCTTCACAAAATCCATGCACTCAGACATAAGTGAATTCCTCCCCAAGGAACCAATTTCACTTGGGAAACAAGGATCACATCCAGCTGGTTTGATCACCTAACAGACGATAGTAGTCATCATCCTCGCCCAGATCATGTAGAATAAGAATCAAGAATTTCTCCAAAAATGCATAATAATCATAATTGGAAGAAAGGATGTGAGTCCATACCAAAATTGGCTTCCGATGCTTCTTCTCATCAAATATTGACAACTCTATTTTTTCCCTAAATAAATCAATATTTTGATGAAGAAACATATAGGCCAAAAGAGAAGGATATTTGAACCTACCAATAATTTCGAACTCACCAATCTGCTTCCACATATCTTTGATAATCATTTCTATAAAATCATACTAGAAATGGTCTTTTTGCCTTCTTAGTTGAAAACCTAGGCCCAACTGAGATTCAGACACAATCATGTCATCGTCCAAGCTGAACACAAAATCCATCATGGAGAAGGAATCTTGCAAGTCCACATGGATGAGTTCAACACAATGATTCAAATTTTTTAACGGTTGTTGGCGATCCTGGGGCCTTCCAATTTCCGCATTATAAAAGTCAAGGGCATTTCTTCTACCCTTCAATAATTTTGAACCCTTTTTCTAGTTGAAGGGCTCCATTGGCAGCGCTCTGGTGTTATTCTCAGGAACGCACAACATGTCCCTAAGAGCCTCCACAACTAGCATGACTCTCAACCTTCTTCCCTCAAACGCGCTAGTCACCAAATTGAAACACTTAATACTTTCACGAATTATTTTTGGGTAGTGGTGCACATAGGTGACCATATATTGTGGGAGTCTGCAAAGCCACTACTTGTATGACATTTGATTTTTGAAGGCTTTCTTCATTCTGGAAAAAGAAGCTTTCCTTAGGACCTTAGGGTCAGGGAAAACTTTAGGGGCGAATCTTTGCCAATTGGTGAATTCTAGGAATCTAGCAATTCGAATTTAGCGAATTTACCATATCCATAGGGTGTTCAAATCACCAAGAATTCATGAACTATCAGTCCAATGCATGTCCATTCACCAATAGTTTATTTTTATGAGGCATGTTTAGGCAATAAATTCGCCATATTAGACTATGTGTTTCCAATGGACCGATCAATATTTTTGCCTGGAATCCCAGGGAGCATTTCATTAAACACCAACATATTCACCAATACTATTAAGACAACATTATATGAGGACCCATTTCGCCAATTAAAATTTACAAATAGTTGCTTATGAAGACCCATTCACCAATTAAAATTTATAAATAGTTGCTTATGAGGACCTATTTCACCTTGAAAATTTCAAGGTATCATTGTATAAGCACGCAGGATTCGCCAAATTTTTAACATACCATTTCAAAATCCCACAAAATTCACCAAATATGGATTGATATAAATATAATTGAAACTATTATTTTTTCTTACACATTTTGTTCGGTTTTTCACATTTTTTTTGGTTTTGAGGTTCTACTTCTCGATTCAGAAGTCAGCGAAACCCAAAAATGTAGACTCAAAGGTGAGTGATCATTTCTTCATACTATTATTGGTTATTAGACTATTAGTTATAATAATAAGATTTATTTATCTGTTTTCCATTCTTGCTTCAGTCTTAAATGTAATTTAAAGTAGGGAATGGGATCTATATTCTCTGTCGGTCTATCCTTCTTAAACAAGAAGAAATTTTTTTCCAGCTTTTATTTGAAGTGAGATCAATATGTCGAGCAGCAAGGGTAAGACTCCTGAGCAGGTGGGTAATGAAGAGACTAGGGAGGCCATCAAAATTCCCAAAACGGGGAGGTACCATACACTCTTACTTTGGAATTGGAAAAGCTTCTAATCCATCAGATCAAGGTGGAGCTACACCATCAACTCTTCCACCAAATATTATTGAAGATGGAGATACATCATCAACTCTTCTGCCACAGGAATGTCAAGGTGAGATTGTCATTGTGTTAAATCAAAATGTATCAAATGAGGATGGCAATACTACAGAAGATGTTCCAAGGGATACCCTAGATAGCCAGAATGAGATAATCGACTTGGATGAGGATGATGTTGGTAGCAAGAAAAGAAAAGGCAAAGCAAAATTGGGGTGCAAGTGGGAAATGACAAGGAATTTTCAAATTGGTTGGTTTTCGAAGTACCCATTCCTTGAACTAGTGGGGGTATCAAACGAAAATGATATTGAAAGTGAAATAGAGGTTAGATGTAATATTTGTAGTTGGAAATGTGGAAGATACAAGACGATGCAGCTAAAGCTTGACACTATAGAAAATCATATAAGAAAAGTTTACGAAAAACAAATCATAGACAAAAAGGAACAATCAGTCGTATGATGGAAATCAAAGGAAGAATGTCTTCATGTTAAGTATGTTGCAGATTATGGAGAGCATAACCATAGAATTTCGAAGATTAAAAAATGTGAAGGTACACTTGAGACTCATTTTGGAAAATCCATGGCAGCAGCAAATCTGTCAAAAACTGTTCAGATGAGTGTTGTTTTTCATATTTTGTCCATGGGGCATCCTATGATAGACTACCCAGAATATTTTGATTTATTATCTTATTTGAGTGCTCCCCACTTTCCCTTCTCACATTGGTTAGTAAACGCTAGATGGGAATGAGTGAACTATCTTGCTGCAATGGAAAAGCAAAATTTAAATGAGAAATTAAAAGAGTCAAATTTCATTGCATTATCTTTAGATGAAGTTACTATGGTAGAAAATACTTCTAGGGTTTGTATGCATTTGTATACTGTAGAATAACATGTTCGCCAAGCTCATCTTCTTTGTGTTCGTAAAATGAAGGATAGTTCAACATCGCAAAATCTATTTGAACTAGTCAAGAAATCTTTGAATGAAATTGCAGGTTTGGATGAGTTGACAAATGCCAAAAAATTGGTGTGTGTAGGAGTCGATGGAGTTGCAATGATGCAAGGTCAAAGGAGCAGTCTTTGAACAAAGTTACAAACTACTTGTGCAACATACATGCTTGGCATTCACTCATGGCCCACAAAATGAATTTAGCATTTAAAATTGTAAGCAAGTCTCCAACAGTATCAAAAGTTGAAAATCTAGTTCGCGAGATCCATGCATACTTCTGCTAAAGTCCCAAACTTTTTTTTGAATTTCAACATTTTGTTGAGGGAATAAAACCTGGAAACAAGCTTCACAAGGATTTTGATACCAGATGGATCTCCCTGCATGGACCAGTGCAATGATTTCTTTTAGAATATCAATCCTTGATTGGGTTGATGTACGAGCATCACAGCATAGTAGACAAAGCTCTTGAACTCTTGCATAGGTTAAGCGATATAGATACACTCTTGAATTTAGCTAGTCTTCTCCCCATGTTGGATGAGATGAACAATCTTGTGAACAAATCCCAAGATAGAACTATGTATATTTATGAATATTCTAATATACACAAACTTACATGCTTGGCCCTCGATCATCTATATCTAGATCTAACACAAGAAGGCGCAAATTACTTGATGTGGTGAAAAATTACTGATTTGAATAATCCTGATAATTATTTATAGTTTAATGCAAGTGGGCACTTATGTATTTGTGTACGTGGATATGAGATACCAATGTACCATTGTAAGATAGCCAAGTGCTCTAGAAAATAAGTACTTGTTAATGAGGAAGATTTTAACGATATCGTTAAATCTGTTAGTGATAATTTGAAGGAAATTGAAAAATCCATTTCCTTGGAGATTCATGAAAGATTCCCTCAACATGAAATACTTGAAGCCATTGGTATTATGTATCCTCAATTTTGGGTAAACCAAGATAACCCAAAATATTTTCATGATCAAGTAAAAATCGTGATCGAACAGTTTTTGAAAAAGGTAACATACAATGAGCAGGCAATAGAAGGAATTTTAAATGAAAATAAGCTTAGAAAGCAATGTCAGAGTTTTGCAATAGCTATGAGGGACCAGTCTGATTCCATGGGCAAGGAGAAGGCCTTTGAACTAGGATCAATAAAAAATGTTTGGACAAGCTTAGGTTAGAGTGAAATATTGTGTGCTTTGATATTAGAATATTTCAAACTTGCTAATTTATGTCGAACAATGATATTGGGGTCGGTGGAGGATGAGATATTTTTTAGTACATTGGGGTTTTTGAAATCAAAGTTAAGAAACAAACTAGACAATAATATGGAAAATTGCTTGAGGATGAAAGTAACTGCGTATAATGTCAAAAAAAATCTTTTTGAGAGGGCACTCGCAATCTGGAGGTCCACATGTGAAAGAAGAGGGGTCGGGTTGTGCAACATAGGCTCTCCAATTCCAAGAGTCGTGGGTAATAGTGGTGGTACTAGTGGCAGTGGCAATGGGCTTGGGATAGATCAAGATGACAGTGATATTGAAATTGACACAAATCAAACAATGAATATTGATTTTGAGACACAGGACGAACAAAGTGTAGAGAAGTCTCTGAATCAAGAAGACTCTTTTACTTTATCTGAAGATGAGCATCAGTTTGAGGACCCTAACTCCATTTGGAAAATGGAAGAGAATTAGCAGGTTTTAGGTATTTTTACTACACTTCTTGAATCAGTTTCCATTGTTCCAAAGTCCAAACTGTAGTTGATGATATTTTATATTCTATTAAATAAAAATTGTGAATCATTGCCCTTCAAGTTCATGATATCTTATAATCTTATTTTATATTACACTCAAGCACGACATGAATCATATTCCAAACAATAGTTGATGATTTTTTATATTGTATTCAAATAAATTGTGAATCATTGCACTTCAAGTTCAGGATATTTTATTTTATATTTTATATTTCACTCCAAGTCTCCATGATATTTTATATTATATTGCACTTCATGAATCATATCATGATTTTTACTCAAAACATAATAGAATCTAACAAACTAACAGTTCAACATCCATAACTTAGAAATGAACAAAATAACCCTTGATCATTATATTAAAAATAATGATATGTTTATACAATGGAGAGACATGAGTTCAAAATGAGTAATTTCTATTCAGATGCTAGTAATTTCCTGAAACATCAAACTCTGATGAGTTTAAAACCTACTACAGAATGACAAAAAATCTAAAACAACATTTTCACTAAAACAACGGGCCCTTTACAATTCACTCTACAACTTTACTTAGACTCGATCTAAAATTATCCAACTTGCTAACTCGTATTTCTAGCCTTTTAATCCTTCTTATATAGAATGAAGGAGAAAACAAGAATTGGGCCAGAAATACACATGTCACTGGTCACTTGGACCCCCCTATGATATTTCAAAAATTTGTTACAACAACTGAGTCCCATGAGAATCTTCTTGTTTTTCCCATCCGCTGGAAAATGGTTGATGCACTGGCCAGCCGCCAAACCTCAAGAAACTTGTGCCAAAATTGGCCCAAAACTATCATCAAGACACAACCAAAATCTTTTATAACTTTGTGGTAAAATAGAATGAAGGAAAATTACTTAATGTCGATCGAATTGAGCTATAAAATGTCTCATCCGCCATTAAAGCTCACTTGCATGCCACGCCAAAGGCTCCAAGTTTCCAATTGCATTTGATGTGAATTCAAATCCCAACCATTGATCCTTCACTTTCATCAGAGCATCAAATGGGTGCCTTCAAAAAGTTTGATGTAATCTCCATCTCAGCACAAAGGGCCCACCACACTATGCATCGCCAAAGGAATACATGTGGCGCTCGCCCATGATATTGCAATCAATAAACACCTCACATCTTTTGATCACATAATGGAGGGCAACCATTGATCTCCGTAATTGACAATCGTGTTCATTCATAATAGTCACTATTGTTGAACATAACCATCGAGCAAATTTTTCATCAAGATTATAACACCTTTGTTGATTTTGAGCACATGCATCTCACAACCGCTTCAGTAACCTGCCATATAATGTATATCTTTGGGTTGGTTCTTTTTTGATGTTACCTTTTTGCTGGTGGTTTCAAAACAACTTATGTCCCACTGAATCATCTAGGCCAGGCCCCTTTTAATAAAAATGCTAAATATTTCACCTGAACTTTTATTTCTCAATTTTGGGTCGGACCATGCCCTGTGTTTTAGAACAACTTTGAGCCATCATTTTTCATTTTCCTAGGTGGTGTCCCCTTCCCCTCTTTTATTTTAAGTAATTTTATTATTTTGCAAGGGTTATTTTTAGTGACCGTCGATCTCCCTATGGTTGATCTTGACCATTCCCCGCGATCTCACAATGACATCACCGTCAGTTGCTTGGTGATTGCGATATCACGGGCAGGCGCCACGTGTCCCAAGTTGTCGATGCTGAAAAGAAGTAAATAAAGTGCTTAATATTTGTATCAGAATTTAGTACGTTATAGAGTGGGTTACTAAACTAGATGTGAGATGTGTGTGCTCAAGATTGATGGTGATGTTTTAACCTTGATGAAAAGTTGCTTGATGGATAGGTTTTGGTGCTGCTCACTATTGTGAATGATCATGATCGTCAATGGAGGGAATCAACGATTTCCCACCATCGTGTGATCCTAAAGTGAAGGGTGTTTAGTGATTGCAATATCATGGGTAGACGCCAAGTGTATTCCTTTGGAGTTGTGTATTATGGTGGGCCCTCGATAATGACATGGAGATGTTGTCAGCCTTTTGAAGATAGTCATCTGATCATTGATGATCTGATAGGAACAAGAGATTGATGGCAGGATTTAAATTTGCATCAAATACGATTGAAGTCGTTGGCGCGGCATGCAAGTGAGCTTTAATGGTGGATGAGACATCTACTGGCCATTTTTCATCGGCTTTAAGTAGTTAATTCCATTCTATCTTCACCACAAAGGCATTCAAATGTTTTCAAAGCGGTCCAGGACTCCAGAACTAGAGATTGAGTTTTTCAAGCAATTACAGTGAGGTTTAGTTTTTTGCAAGGCACGAAATCCCGTGAGTTACCTTCTATGCCACAGTTTCTATTTGAATGTGTTTTTTGTGGAGGGTTGTATTGTTTTGGTTAGCGGTCTTGTTGATTAAGACCGTAAGGTTACTCGTTCTTTTGAATTGTGGGAAATTGCAAAGTTTTGGTGTAATTTCATTTTGGGTAGCCCTATTTTGTTCAAGAATTTTATTTTAGGAGAAGCCCTAGTTGTTCAAAATGGTACCATCAAAGAAGCATTCTGGCCATATTGATTATTTGCAAAGGAATTTATACGATGATTTCCTAGATCAATTCCCACTATCAACGAACGACAAGAAGAGTGGTTTGGTTTTAATGAATGGGAAAGCCTTAAGTGAGGGACTAAGGTGTAAAACCTATAGTATTGCAGATGTTAGGGTCCAAATGATGGGCCTAGAAATTTTTAGGAGATGGTATGGGCAGCGAAATGTGCCTCATCCTTTATGTAATGGTTGGAAGTACGATATGGGGAAACTAGTTGTACCAAATATATTTCCTAATATTGACCTACTCATAGCAGTGGCAGCATGATATGATCCTGTTACAAGGATTATCAGGGATAATGATGGTGGGGTTCTACTGAATATAAATGTAGATGAGATTCAACATGTTTTCAATTTGAGTGAATATAGCCCATTCTTAGTCCAGGTAGATTTTGAGGAAATGAATTAGGAATATGCCAGGTCATAGCCTCTTTTCAGATCAAAATTGCTTCCTCTTCATTTAGCCAAGTCTGGCAGTTCAACGATTCACATTAGCCCAACTAATCAGGAGCCTTTCAAGCTGAGTTTTTTTGCTGATCACTTCTTGGAAACATTTTATTCACTTTTCCAGATTTTAGGTTTCAAGCCTAATACCGTGATGTCCATTGCTTATATGTTTATGGGGGCTCAGATTCAGCATCCCATTTTTTCTGTAGTGTACAACTATGCATCTTTTCTTGTTGAAAAGATACTTGAGGGTTTTTTGAAGTTGCATATGGGGGACACTGGTACTCCTTTCTTTCGGTACTCCCTATTAATGCATGTGTTCCTATACAAGAATGTCGACTTCTTCTCAGAGAAAATGGAGTTGAGGCAAGAAGTGAATGGAGAAAGATTGCTAGTACAAGTTTGGAGTGCAAATTTGTCTTGCAACAGGGGAGGTGCTAGCTTTGTGCAGTTTGATAGCTATTTTGCTTCCAGATTTAGAGATATATTGGTGGTAAATGTGCCAAGGGTCCCTAAGGATTTGAATGATTTCCTCTTACCCAAAGTGAGGAAGCCTGATTTGAAGGTGTGCCACAACTGGGGTGACATCAACTTATACCTTGTAAGCACTGTCCTAAGGGTTTATGGTTTCTATGGAGCTCCTCAAGGATGGGATTTTCTAAGGTCATGTGGCAACTAGGTTGCATTCATGAGGATAATTTGACAGGGAAAGGAAAAGGGACTTTGTTCCCTAATTATATTGTTGTTTCAGATTTTGTCTTTTCCAAGGGAGGATGGGTCTACTTTCCAAGATTTTTTGATGATTATCATTTGAAGAGTGGATCTAAGAGGCAGCATGACCCCGAGGGATTCTTTGCCCTATTCATGCAATGAATTAAATTTGGCAAGTTTGTGCATGTTTTCAATTTTCTTGAGGATCTAATCAGAAATGAGTTTGATTTGAGCAGGCAGGAATTGAATAAAGAGAAATGGATTGCCTATGAGAAACTGTTGGCTATGGTGCATAAAATGGGTCTAAAATATGATCCACTGATGGAGTTCACTTCATTTCACAAAAGAATACATTTCTGAATGAATAACTTCAAAGATATCATGAGCACCTTGAAAACCAAGAAATTCAATTTGGAAGTGGACTTTGGAATTCAGAGACCGGAGGTGAAGCCTGAAGAAACAAGGCCAACTTATCAGCCACTAGAGGCCAGGCCTCTATACAAGAAGAAGAGAGATGATAGCAGTGATGAGGAGGTAGGAGATAAAAGGGGAAAACAAATAATGCGAGCATCATCACAACTGGGTCAAGGGATCAAGAAACCTAGAGGGATAAGGATTGTGGACCTAGATTCACCACCGAGAAATGATCCTGTAGAGTTACTATCAGAGCCAAGCCTAAAGAGGCAAAAGGTTGAGGAAACACAAGAGGCTCTAATGGATGAAATAATTATAATTGATCAAGACATGCAGTTTTGTATCCCTTCTCCTCCTAGATCAACACAATTGGTGTTAACTGATATGGATGTAAAGGGGCAGTGTGTACAAGATGTCAGGATGGAGGCCTACAAGGAATTCCTAGATGATGATGCCTTCATAAAGACTCATGTATTCTTTCAGTTAATTTGGAGAATGAAATTAGAGGAATATCAAGATAAATGCAAGAGAAGGAGACAGTCGAGACTTGATAGGTCTGAACAGGAGAATGATGATGAAGTTAAGGTCGAACTAATGGAAGAATTCAAGAGCATTACTCTTGAGGAAGGAAAGAGACTTGTGACTCAGGATGGTGTCTTACTTTTTCCTAAATGGGACATAGCTGATGTTGTAGCATTCAATGCTATCCTCCAATCCAAGCATCCTATGCAAAATAGTGAGGAAGAGGTTAAGGCAGCTCTGCAAGACTCTTCTTTTAGTGAGGAATATGAAACTCTGGCCATATGGGCATTGGCACCCCAGGGTAGAAAACCAAATGTGGTTGATATTGGCCCAAGTATAAGGGGAGGGCTCATCATCAAGAGAGCTTTTGAAACCTCAACAATATAAGCCACAAGCTTGACATTGAATGTGGCCAAATTGGCCCAAAAGATAGTTGAAAGGGAGGAAGCTAAAAAGAAGAGTCTGATGGAGAAATACAACATAATAATTGGGGAATATAGTAGAATACAACAGAGGAATGTTGAGATGCATTCTGAAGTAGATAGACTAAAATATGGGTAGGTAGGAGAATCCTCTAGTGCCGCTGGTATCTGAGCACTACCCACTACTTCAGGGTTAGTTCCCCTTAATATCCAATAATTTCTACTCCTGGGTCCCCCATTCAGACACCTGCTCTCAACCCTGCACCAGAGCCAGTTGAAGAGGAAGTTGAGTATTCTGTGGATCCTACCAAGAAGCAAATGTTGAATAAAATCACAGAATTGTAGGCTGCCCTAAAGGCAAGTGAGGATGATGCAATTTATAAACACAATGAGGTGGTTGACACCATTTTGAGGCATCTAAATGAGAAGGTTGATTGTAGGTTTCCATTTGTACATTCTTTGTATTCTTTGTTCTTCGGTGGAATTAAAAACATTAACAAAGATCCGAAAGTAGTTATGCCTTTGGTTGAGAAGTGGATCCCTCAGGACACTAATTTAGATGTTATGTTTAAGGATTCCAATTTTGACATAGACAACAGGCCTCAGTCATTGAAGCCTACTCATTTTTTTGTGAAATCATTGAAGAGATTCCAGGCCCTACCTAATGATTTGAGTAGAAAAATTACAGAACTGGTAAAGAGTTATGATGATTGGAATGATACTTTTCTGCTAGATATAATAGATGCACAGGGAAATATCTTGCCATTGCAGTAGTGGCAAGATAGGGCAGAAGAGGTTATTGATGCACAAATCAAATTGATTTGTGATGACTCGGACTATGACTTGTTGGTGAGTAGTATGGATAAAATAATTAATACCAGCATATTCTTAGAGTCTTTTGAGAGAGAGGCTAACCAGATTGCAGTGAAGTACACACCTTACGATACTAAGGTGATCGAGGTGGTGAATTTTAACTAGCCAACAGATGAGGAATACCAGGGGTGGACAAGTGCTTAACCGAAGAGGATTAAAATAGTGTCTATTATCGACAACTAACAGCTCAGCGGTTATAGTATAAGTGATTATGGTTTTGCTTCCATGACAGCTTTTGGCCTAGGTTTTGAGATATAGCTAATGCAACATCTATTATGTAATGAGTGGAATCAACGGAAAGATGCTCTAGGACTCGATGGTTTTAATCATATTTTTGAATTGGCACATAGTGGTCCAATTGACCAATGACATGTGTAATTTATGGCCCAATGGTTGTTTCCTCCTTCGTTTTCTATAAGAAGGATTTCAAGGCCATAAATAGGGGTTGGAAAGTCAAATATTTTGAGGTCGAGTCTAGGTATAGTTGTAGAACAAATTGTAAGAACCAGTTATTTCAATATTAATACAATTTAGTTTTGGGGTTATTTGGTAATGGGGTTTTAGGTCTATGAAGATTTGATGTTTCACAACAGTACTAGCATTTGAGTTATGATGTTATATTTTGAGCTCATGTCTCTCCTTTGTATAAACATATCATAATTTTGAATAGTATAATCAAGGATTATGGTGTTCATCTCACTGCTCTGGTGTGTATGTTTTCCATTTTGGCTTTAATTCAAGGAATTAATTAAAATGCTTGGATGGAATCATGGATGGATATGTTTGTAAAGGGATTTAGTAAGAAGTATTGGGATAGGATATGGATTGACACTATTGTAATGCAATATTTCCAAGGATTTTATATGCTATGTATTTGAATCTGTTGTTAAATTTTAAATGTTTGTGAATTTGACTCCCCAATGGTATATGGCACTGGTTTAAATTGTACAAGTTTTTGAAGTCATGTGTTTGTATGTCTTTACTTAGAGCTTGCTACGAAATTGCAAATAAAATGACTATCATAAGTTATGAAATAATGTTGTAATCATCCCATGCTCCAAGTAGTTGATATTATTGGTGAAAGGCTAGCTCATTTCAGTATTATCCTATTATGTTGAGCTATTCGATGGGATTATCTATTAATTGTTAATGATTGTTTGTGAGTTCAGTGTAGAGATCATAAACACATTATGGGGACCACCCTCCTGGATTTTGTAGAGCCTGAAGTGTAGGAGGTTACAGTTAAAATCCTCATCAGTTGGTCCAGGTCCTCCAAGCTTCCCTTGATTGGAATTGGCAATTCCATAGGTAGATTAGGAGACAAACTTGGTTTACATTAAAAAACACCAACAAAACCCACCCAAAAAATGTAACATCCGAATAGATCTTCACCCAAGGTATTACATACGACATTAGGATTTTCATGAAAACCAAAATAAAAACCCCAAACTTAGGTATTTTCCCAAACAATATGACACATTGATAGACCAGGACAAGGTCAAGATAGAGAGGAATTTAGACAGCAAAATTAGAAGTTCCATCAAGTTCATCAATAGTTCAAATGATAAAATAAATAATACAAATAAATGAACATCATCACATTACTGAAGTCTGAATTTGATCTATTTAATTTAATTTCACATGAAGGAGTACATATTGGCATTGGCAATGCAAAATCTTGCCAATGCCCAAAGACAAGTCTGCACGGAGCTGGGCTAGAACTTGGAAACTCGTATTATCAAAGGTTGAAAATAAAAAATCAAGTCACTGTATCACCTTTTCTAGCAACTTCCACTCTTCAGGAGGTGGAATTTCCATTTTTTCTAACTCATGTTGTTTGACTTGAAGTTTTGTTAACATTTTATGATTGTAATTAGAAGTGGAACCTATCTTGAATTCTTTAGTCAATTTTGCATTCAAGGTCATCGTTGTTCTGATTGAATCCAAATAGTTCACATCTGGGTTCTGAGGAAACTGGTCCAAATCAATCTTCCTTGCACCTTCCATCTTTATGAAACCATCCTTTCCAATGAATCGCTCATTTGTGTCAAAAGCCTCTAGAAAACCAAGCTCTGTGAAGTTCCATAACTTTCCATCCACCACCTTCATCTTGTCTGCAACCAAATGCAAATATTCCTTTGTTCCACACATTCTCAAACACTTTTCAATGATAGATGACAACTTCATTGATGTTTCAATCCGATTAGTAATCCCTTTTGATTTGAAACCATTGTCACTAGCTTTGTAGACTATTTGTAGAACTTGATTTGCAGATTTCTCTAATTCCAACACCTTTTTGTTGTCCACTAAATATTTGTTGAGCTTCTTATAATGTTGTCTGATAGCATCAATCAGTTGAAACATGTCAAAAAAATGATCAAACCTCTGCATTATTTCATCCCAGATCTTTTGTTTCATATGCCTCACTATATCTCTACAAAATGCACAAAGCTTATTTTGAGAAGTCTTAATTTCTTCTTTTTCTTTCATTAGCTATGTCTTCAATCTTTCAATTGTTTGTCTCTGTTTATCCAATTTTTGTTCCCACTGTGCATTTCCATTTGCAATGTTTAGTCTTAATTTTTCTGAAGTGGATTTTTCCTCATCATATTTCTTGTTTCTCTCATCTAGCCTTCGCTTCGGGTCATTCACTTCTCTCTCATTTGATTTATCCTCTTTGCTTGTAGATGTAGAGGCAAAATTTATTATTCTTTTTTTCTAATTCATTGCTCTTGTTGTTTGATGCTTTCCTCTTTTCTTTCTCACTTTCTAAGTCTGCCTGTAACTTTTTTATTTGGGTTTGCAACCTTTTCTTCTCTCTATCTTTCTTTAGCAATGATGTTTACACCAATTCATTGTTCTTCTTTGATACTTTAATTTTGTCTGTATTTTTTAGGCCAGAAAAATCCAATTGAAAATTGGTTACCTAGTATTCAGATCGATCCATCTGATTTGTTGGTTTGTTTTGAACTGTGGCAACAACAATTATGTTCTCCATGATTTCTTTATTTGTGTCAAATGTGGGTAATACCATGGTTGTTGCATGCTCTGAAGTTATAGAAGACGCACTCTCCGTTAGTTGCTTCTTTTCTTTTTTATTCAAGTCTGATTTCTTTTTAAACACTTCAATGAAATCATAACCTGGGGAGGTAGGAACAATGGAATGCTTGAATGGTGAAGGAATAGGATTACTTGTAGTTTCTAATGATGTTGCACCCACACTAATTAAAATTGGGGGAGTTCCTGGAAATAACTCCTTTGTGGTATTGGTGGATCCACTGATGGTGTGACTTGGACCTGTCAAAATCCTTTGCCTCTTTTGAATGCCTTGATCACCTGGTGTTTCTATGGTATCTTTTTTTGTTTTCCTCTTAGTATTTTGTGTAATTTTTTGTTGTAGCACATGTTGACCACTACTAGTACTAATACCCATACCATCACCACCAATGGCACTCCCAATTGCACTAATTTATCCACCAATGGCATGTCCTAGTTGTGATTGTATCTGACCATAAGGATGATGACTAGAAGCTCTAACAAATTGAGTTTGTCTTGTATCCCCTTGGTCTACTTTTTCACCTCCAAGCCCAAGGCTAGATTTATCAATTATTTTTCTATACTCAACACTTGGTATTGTCTAAGGGCCTTTTTCTTTGGACCCCAAAGGACCACCTTCATAACCAATTTTTTCAATTATGGATGCTCTTGAAGTATATGTTGAAGCATATTCTTCTTTTGTGGCCTCACTTAAACCAGGTTTGTAATTGGCATGACTTTGTTCTTCTTCTTCCCTATCAATATCATCATCATATTTATCATGCTCATCAGGATGCTCTATATTCCATAATTTTCTAAACTCTTCATCTTCTTCATTAGCATCATACTCTGTAAGAGCTCTTGGATCACATAGGTCCTTCCTCATACACCAAAAGGCAGTAATTTTTAATCGTGACCAATTTTTTTCTATAAGTTCCTTCTCTAGAGAACCTGGAATTTTTACTCTACTAGATGGTTTATCACTTTTTTCATAAAAATTGTTGTATTTCTTGATTGTCTTTCAGTGCAATGCCATAATTTCTGCTGACAATTTTGTTTAAAAGAAATATCATTCTTAGCGGCACTTTTATCCATTGCTATTTTGACCTCATCCTAAGAATCCTTGTTTCTCAAGTTTTCAAGCAAGGGTTTACTTTGATGTTGAATTCTATTTGTAGCATTCCTATTGGCCAAAATCATTGATTTAATGATGTCACATGGATCATATTTGCCAGCGACAGATAGCATCAAATGCAAAAAAATCCAAAAGATTATGTGCCACACTAAATGCTTTTCTCTCGAATGTGAACCCTCCACATGAAAAAGGTAAAGAAGGAAATAAGGTCTTCCTTTGTAGACTGAGAAAGTGTAGTTCATCAGCATGCTGCACCTACCTTACATATTCCAATGCAAAAACCCTATTTTTCACATGTATTGGAAGTTTGTATGGCTATACTCCCAATCCATAAAATCTTAGCACAGTATATTCTTCCATTAAGTACCAATCAGACAATTGTATTTTTTTTCCTAGTTGCATGCAGTTTCTACATGACATAAGAATCTAGGCATTGGATTATTTGTAATTACTTGATGCAATGGAGCCAAAAATTAGTCTACAAAATGACTATAGTTCCTTTGAGAATCATGCATCCTTATCTCAGTGGTCCATTCATATACTAGAGCCATTTTATTTTCCTCTGCATTACTGTAGGGTTGAATCTAAAGCTTGTTGGTTTGAAACATTCCTCTAAATTTGAATAGAAAAAGATAGCACAAGTAGGTTGTGAACCTAAATGTCTTCGTGGAACCTACTTTAATCATTAAAAATTGCTTATGCATGGATTCTACAATGTGTTGAGTATAATTTTATTTGACATGTTCATCAGCATAATGGATATTATATACCATTTCAAGGAGGCTTACACCCACTTCCAAATTGCTATCTAGACCGAGGCAAAATGCTAGCATGGAAATAGTATCCTGGACCCATGGTTTAAAAAAATCCAAATTATAAGGAGGCTTATGATCACCTTTCAATTTGTTTCTATCCTTAACTATTTTATTTAAGAAATCATTTTTTCATCCTTTCTTCCTCTACTTCATAATCACTAGCAAGCTTTTCTAGGTCAATGTGGTGGTTTCCAAATTCTTCGGATGTAAACCCCAACACTTTTCCAATTTCTTCTGCATTAATGGATAATAATTCTTCTTGGTTATCTTTATTAACAATTTCTCTTTTCTTATCATCATACATTTCGGCACAGACCATGATAAATTCTAGACAAGGGAAAACTTCATGTAACATCATGCACCCTAATCGAGTTACCCACGATGCACTGATATTATCAAATTTTTTTTGCTTTCCAGCCTTATTCTGAGATGAAAATCTAAGTTCTGAGGTACGCCTACCATAGATTTCAGGATCATAAATATCATGGTACCCATCAGTGAAATCTGGGGTTTTAACTGCATAATGTATTTTTTTATTGGGCATTTCTCTAGTGGTACTTGTGGTAGAAATGCTTGTACAAATGTGAAGTTGTAAAATTTTAATTCCCTAATAAGTAATACCTATTAGTCCTCCTTAATTTTAATGAATTCTTGAGTCTCTAAAGTCTAAAACCAAACTTCAAACTTTGACAAAATAAGATTTTAAGAAATGTCAAACGATGAAACGTAGCCATGGGAATTCTTTCACTTACCTAGATTTTGAGTCTTGACGCTTGAAAATCAGAATGGCATTGTTGGAAGTAGAACTGTGGAATCCAAAATAGGGTGGTGCACTGCAATGGCCAATGAGCAATCTGAAGATTGAAGACTTTAAAAATCACTATACAATTTCAAAGTGCAAAGTGTTTTAAATGTTTTTTTTTCTCATAATTGGAACGTTAAAGTGAATGAAACGTCTTAGGAGTTAGGTCTACAAGACTACAAGTTGAAAATTCTTAATCATTGATCTTTCTAAATCTAACAGTTATAGGGTGATTCTGGAGGTTTAAGTTGGGAAGCCCATTGCTTTGTGCATTTCATTACAGAATGCAAATACAACCATACATCAAATGTTCATCCAATGGTTGAAATGTTCATCCAACAGTTGAAACTTGAGTAATTTATGATATTAACTTTCAAGTTTAAAAATAAACATTAATCACTTGACAGTTGACACTTAGCAGTACAAAGTGCTTTAAATGCTATGTTTCTTGAAATTGGAACATTAAAGTGAATGACACGTCTTACGTCTACAAGTTGCAAATTCTTCACTGTTGATCTTTCTAAATCTAACAGTTATAGGGTGATTCCAGAGGTTTAAGTTGGGAAGCCCATTGCTCTGTGCATGTCATTATGGAATGCAACTACAACCATACATCAAATGTTCATCCAACGGTTGAAACTTAAGTAATTTATGATATTAACTTTAAAAATAAACATTAATCACTTGACAGTTGACAACAGGCCTAGAATTTGATGGTCTATTAAATATTTGACCATTTTTCAATTTTAGACCGTATATTATAGCTATAAAATTTATTAGACCATATAGTTTGACTTGCTATATTTTTATTAAACCATAAAAAATTATTATATAGTATTTTAATTTATAATATATATCATTTATAATTTTTATTATAAAAAGAAAATAGAATATAACTTTTTTGAATATTTTTAATATGAATTTAGAAACTTTTGACTTTTTTATAATATTAATATCTATCATTTTTTATATTAATATATGCAATTTATAATATTATTATAAAAATATATATTAATTTAGAATCTTTTCAAAATAAAACATAATTATTTTTAATTTTTAGAATATAATTAACAAGATTTTTTTTTATACGATTTTAGAAACTTTTGTTAATTGTTAATTATAATAGTAGATTTTTATATTTATCACTAATAATTATCATTGTTTTCTAATTTTTCAAGATATTCCATTTATAAAATATTTAATATAAAAATTCATAAATTAAACAAATTTTTTGATAGGCATTTAAATGACCAAACCGTCATAAAATTTTCATATTGATTGTTTGCTATTGTCATAATATTAACCGTTGATCTTTCTAAATATAACGGTTATAGGGTAATTCCAGAGGTTTAAATTGGGAAGGCCATCACTCTATTCATTTCATTATGGAATGTAACTACAACCATACATCAAATGTTCATCCAACGGTTGAACTTGAAACTTGAGTAATTTACTAATTTATGATATTAACTTTAAAAAATTAACATGACACATGTGTTTTAAATTCAATACCATAGGCATCGGCCTAACAATGCTTTATCGGTGGAACCCCCATCAGTCATCACAGCCCCACCGTTGGCCCAAAGGCGAAGACTCATAACTCATAAGGTGCGCTCCCCGATATACCAATAGAGTCAACAAAAGTAAGCACATCATTGTAACACATAAACATTGGTGGAACGAATGATTGCATTCCCCTGATAGCCCGATATAACCATGAATTCTCAAGTGCATATTGCATAGAGTATGTTACTTAATATCTCAAAAGAAAGAAAATGGATTTAAATATATTAAATTATTAATAGACACTAAAGTTCTGAACTCAGAAAACAACTCTTTACTCTTAAACGTAAATGAATAACGAAGATTCAAGGAATCAAGAATAACACAACACAACCATTTATTTTATTGCAACTGAATTTCAATGTCACATTATTACATATCTTTTTATAGACGAGTAGCATTTTAGCTCCTTTTTTGTATAAATAACATATGTTAGTGTGTCACTTTAGTACTTTACATAGAAAAAATTTAATAATTTATTTCAAGTTGTTTCTCATTACAAACTTACAATGGATTACAAATTGATTCCAATTTCCAAGCTTTGTTGTTGAAAACTTACAACACATCTTTCTCTAAAAATAAATGTGGCTCTGAAAATAAATTCAAGATTCCAAGCTTCTACTGGTGGAATTTCCAACCATGTTGGGGAAATGGGAGTCGTGAAGATACAAAATGTACTTATCCCCTTCGAGAACTAGAGTCATACAGAAGATGTAATACAAATGTCTCTTTGAAAATAAATACATGGGGCTTGCCTGGCCAACCATGTTGGGGAAATGGGAGTTTTTAGAATACATGAGGAGAAGAAAATCTACTCCAATCTTTTACCTATAGCCTCTATGCATTGGGATAGCACTTATCTCCATCAGAGCTCCTCATCCAGGTTCAAAACCTGTTTGAAAATTCAGGTTAACCAAATCAACTTCTTTCCAATTCCACCCATTTTGAACTTGAAGGAAATTTGTCTTTTACTGATTACTCTATAACTACATAATTGTAGGTAGGAGAATTTACAATATCCCCAATATTGCATCATCTTCTTCGTGAATCCTTATTAACCCTAGAAAATAAAAACCCTTATGGCACTATCTACTAACACTGAATCACTATCCCTATTTATGGGCCACCAGTGTCGCTACTAGCCTGTATAATTAAAATTTCTAATTTGATTGACGTCTTGCTACGTGCCAAATTGAACTCTACCTCATGCTGACAAGCTATCAAAATCACTCAAATTTCAAATGATATGAAATCATTACAAATATTGTTTCATTAAAGCTATGCGTTGTCCAAGAAATTGCTTCGGATGTTCATATCACATATGGCATTAATTGTCACCACTGCCTACACTAGCAGTACGATAACCACACTTTCTTCAAAAAGAATGAGAATTTCAATTAAATGAAATGTACAATGTCGAGGCATTGAAAAGATAGAATGAGTGATGAGCGATGGCCTTGATCTCACCACATGTTCGCATCTAACGGTTATAGTTTTATTCCAGAGGTTTCAAATCACAAGTCTAGTGCTTCAGAGATTTACTTCTGAAATGCAACTACAGTCATCCATCGAACATTCAACGAATGGCCCCTATAATTTTCCGTTGGCATATCTGTTTATTTCGCCAATAGATTTTTTTACTATTTTGAGATTCTTTTTAATTTGCCAATGAAAATATATTTTTCTCTTTGAAAAAAGGTTTTGATCGCCAATGGAAAAACAATTCTAGTTTGAAAAATAGTTTTATTCGCCAATGAAAAGTATTTTATTCTATTAAAAAAATTTGCAATTCGCCAAGATTTTCCATGAACTTCTAGGGATTATAAAAGATTTGCCAATTGGGATTCTTTTTTCCCGTCAAACGAAAAAAATCGCCAATAGAATTAATATTTTTCATCGGGAAGTATACCGGATTCACCAGGATTTTACACCTGCGCCGAGGGGGGGGTCTCTTAAAGTTTTCCCTGCTTAGGGTTAGTCTTGAGGACGGGGTCATAAATGTTATCCCACTCTTCCTATACCAAATTTTCATCCTTGAGAGTACCCTCCTTGGTTGGCCGTGTGCAAAACCACTCTGGTTTTTCTGGGATTCTAGGCATAGTGTAGGACTCCTCCTCTTGAAAAATATTTTCCATGGGTATTAAGAGCATCGCATCAACCAAGCTTTAAGACATTTTTCCTAGCTCACTCATCTGTGGATTTTGGGCTACTTCAGGGGCAGTGGATTCCATTTTTCCTCAAACTTATGATATTTTCTACGCATCTCTTAGCAAGTCTACACTTTAAAATTTTTTTGCACTAACTATGTATTCAAAAATCCCTCTTTTCTTTAAAACAACCACATGCAATACTTAGCTTGTCTATCCTCCTTTAAGTGGTAGATGACGGTTTCTTTTTTTGCATTAAATTCAGAATGTACTGCCAACCTTTTGGTTTGTGCGAAGCGAACTACTTTCCATTTTGAAATGACAAGTATTCACAATGACCCCAAGTACCTACAACCCATGGCATGATTTTCCTTGGAAATTGAGACGATGATTGGAAAACAAGCCAGGCGTCGTATGTTGTGGTAATTAATATCCTAAACAGAATGATTACGCCAAAGTATGCAATAAGCCTTAAATAGATATGCATCATTTCTTGGAGTTTGAGGAACACCTGTAGGATGACACCTCAGTGTCTAGCCGAATAGAATACCGCCAGATATTTCCACCCACTTTTTCTAATTAATTAGCTTGCCTTAATTGTGTACACAACAACTCGTACCTTCAACCGCAACTAGGTGAGAGTCTCGAGCAAGTGTTGGTGCAATTTTCAAGGTGGTACATGGTTAACCTCATGCTTATGGTATGCAAATAACCATGCTTATCCCTTGTTGCATCTATAAATAGGTGCCTAGGCAGTAGGGAAATTAACTTAGCAATTTTTAGCAAAATTAGCATTAGGTGATTGATTTAGCATTTGGCATTTGCAGTCTGCTTAGTATTTAGGTAGAGTTCGGATTTAGGATTTTTGCATAGGTTCATTGTCTGATAGTCGTATAGGTTTTGACATTATGAATACCCCAATTAGGCTGACCTCCCATAAATCTCAAATGGCCTTTTTGGGCGAGTTTTCAACTAGACGCTTGAAGAGGATGACAAAGAATAAGCATTATTTGGTCATCGTAGCTATGAAATGGGTCCTAGGTTGAGACTGCCTCGAATATGAGGAAAAATACAAAGTAAATACTGATGTGTGCTCCCATTTTATGGTATTGATGGTTGACATTCAAATCCCCAATCCACTTATCATCTGACTAGTGACAAAAATATTTCCAAAGAAGTATCTGAATGGCCTCGGGGAGGTGGTAGCAAATGTTGCATTTGGTGGAGGAATTTTCACTATGAGCGACCTTTGTAGGTTTATTGAAGAAGATGTGGTCATCACAAGGTTGTCTTTTCTAAGTGGTTTCCACCTTCAATCGTAGGAAGTACATCACCAAAAGGTTACCCATGCCTTTCATATTCTCTTTCAAGTCTACAATGTGGTGTCGTTCTATGATATTGATTGGTACACCAATTTTAGGAAACTGTTGTTCCCTCCACCACCTGTCATTGCTTCTCTAGATGGTTTCACTAGTCCAATGGTTGTTGTCAAGGATGATATGGTTTTGGGTTTTTTTGTTGTTCCTGCTTCTTCCCATGACTAAATATTCCCTCCTTTTCATGCTTTAAGAGTGAAACTCGTTAGTCTTTTTGTATATAGCCTAAAAAAGGTTTCATAATATATAAATATATATAAGTATATACTTTTTTTTAAAGCATGGCCTTTAAACCATTTTTCTACTGTACTTATTGAAGTATATAAATATAATGAAGATATGGCTTATGTTTAAAATTTATGTATTGCTGCATATTTCTTGTCCCTTTTGGCATACGTGTTATTTTTTGTATCACAATGTGAATTTTTGTTGCATCATGGATTAGGAAGACTAGTCAAATAAACAAAAGAAAAAAGAGGAAAATAATCACAATAATTACATATTTACATGGTAGAATTGACTAATCAAGCTCTATAGAAATTTTAAGGTGGATTCCCCTAACGGGACCCTATCGCTTTTCTTTCTATGTTTTCTTATTTAATTTCCTCATATTGCTCTTACTGAATTATTATGAATGGACCCTCCAATAAGTTGTCAAATTTCTTGTGTTGATCAGCTCTTACTATCTGTTGATTAAATTTTATCACTAGACTCTTACCATCTAGTCTCTAGTCTAAACAGTCATCCAACTGAGAAAACATACTTTAACCTGCTACGTTGTGTACGATTGATTCCATAGAGGGTGGTGGGTGATGATTTCTTGGAGGTTCTCAGTTTAGGTTATGGAAATCAATACATAGGTAGATATTTGTGTTCTTCTTTTGAACTGGGATGAGCCTAAACACCCAAATGCTAGGCTCGATTAAGAAGACAATTCACATCAGACTAGCTTTGTTGATTGTTGCGCCATCAGCACTTCAATCTTGGAATTTGTTGGTCTCTTTTTTTTGCAAGCCGATTTGGCCTCTCTTTCTAGTTCTATCTCAAGTTGGATTATGTCGAGATCATACCCTTTGATTTTATCATATGACCAAGCCAATACTCGATCATTCTCCTTTGAAAAGTGGATGAGCCTATCTTCTCCTTGATGCAAGATTCTCTTTCTGATTTTAAGATTACTTGCATCTCTGATCTGAAAATTCATATAATTGCCTTCATTTGCTATGAGCTTTCTCTTATTATTTCTAATATTTCCCAAAAAGGGGCTTTTGGGAGTGACCAAACTCTTTGGAATCTTATGAAGTCCCTACTAAATGTCTTGTCCATCATCGGTTTTGGCAACCCTTGATTGGAATTGGTCAATAACTTCTCTCGATTGTGAACCGATCAAGGCAATTTGTTCATCACTATCAAATACTTGCCAGCTCTGACCACTATTTGGAGTCGTTGATCATAATATCATTTTCATAGAGTGTTTGTTATGCATTGGGGTGGGAGGTAGTTTAAATTGGGATCCAATTTTGGTCATGTGATTCGCATCAACATTTTTTTCTTGAGGAACAACTTGAATATTGAAAGTTTCAAAACTCTCGATTAGGTCCCAGACTTTGTTTCCATAAGATCTCATATGGGCATCCTTTGTAGTATTGATATTCTGAACTTGTTTGGTGATTACCTCGGAAGCCCCAAACACCTTTATGTGCTTGATGTCCATTTTCTCTTCTAGGCTCAAACCTAGTATGAGGCCTTCATATTTAGCCTCATTGTTGGAACAATAAATTTGGGGTCAGAAAGGTTTGATTGCCTTCTCACCGCTTGGGGAAGTCAGGTATACTTCAGCTCCTACACCAATCTTGCATTTAGCACTATCGAAGTGTAGTGACCATAGCTTTGTACTCAAAATTCCTTTGGGCTCTCATGTTACCTTCAGGATGGCTTGGTCTTCATCATAAATGATATAAGCTCCTAGTCTAGTGGCATGATAATTTCTGAAAGGGTCCTTATCAATGAATTCACTTAGGATAACCTCCTCTTGATCGGTCTAATCTTCGATGATTTCTTCATCTTCTAGAAGCTCAGTGTATTACATCTCCTCCTTGGAGATGGAGGTGTGAGTGGACTCAAATAATATCTTAGCTTTGTCTGCAACATGTTCTAAATGCAAAGGTTCGAACACCAGCTTCATTTTGGATCTATGTTTGGTCCTTATAATTAGGTGTGACCAACCATTAGAGGCCTCCTCTATAGTATTCGTGAGGATTTTGGCTAGAGGTGATTGATCAATAGTCTTTCCTTGAAGTGATTGCTCATTTGGATCTATGATTAGGTCTTCTTGGAGAGCTCTCTATAGCAATGTCTTTTGCTCCAAAATGGCTAAGATTTCCCACAAGGATATGTTATCAAATTATTTTTTCAATTGTTCCACTCTATTGAATGGTGGCAGACTCAGATGCTTTCGCTCAGATATTTTTGTTACGATCTCCCTTTGTGGTGAACATTGTGGTACCACTGTGGAGGCACCAGGTTTGTGTTCGGGAGCACTTTTAGGTTGTGGACCGACTAATTTTGAGACAACTACTTCGCCCATGAATCTCCCTTTGGAGCGAGTGTTATAATTAGAGTACACTTGTGGGGTCTCTGAAGTGGATGCATCGAATGTGAACATCACTTCCTCTCCTTCCATCCATAAGAAGAGGGTGTGGTCGGGATCTCTATTGGTCTCTTGTTCTAGAGACATCCCTTGCATTTGAGTGGTGAGTACCATATTTTCCATTTGTAGAGAGGTATATGCATAACCCCCTTTGTCTGACATTGTGCCTTGGTTGCACTACTCTGCCACCTTCTGTTGTAGATTGGCGTGTGGGCAGTTTCAGGGCATATATGAATCACCAAAAGGGAAACACCAAGGGTTGTCACCATCGACCAAATTGTTTTTCCCCGTCGTTAGCTCTTTGTTAGAGCTTAGGTTGGCATTTTGTAGTGGAGTGGGCACTGGTACTATTTGACTTGTTTGCACCTGAGGATTTGTGTGAGCACCTCCTTGGAACTGATTTTGTTGGTAAGAGGACCTTTCACCTTGATAATTCTAACAAGTCATATTTGGAGGAGTGGCTTGGTTGTGCTTGATGATAGTTATCTTGTTGACCATAGCTCTCAACATTTCTTTTATGTCGCTTATCTCATCCTTCAAGGAACCGGGTGTGACATTTTGTGGTATTCTTGAATATGTGTACATGGATTGAGGAGGAGCAGTTGGTGTGATAGGTGGTGTCACTTGGGTGAAAACTGGTAACTCAAGGAATACAGGCATGATGGGTCAAGGAAAAAACTTTCCAACATCAATAAAATTATTTTATGCTTTAACTACAATGCTATATGCATCTGGTAGAGTGGTTCCACCAAGTGATCGGTCCATCATTGATATATCGGCATTGATGGACTTCAGGTAAAACATGAATGCCAAATTAGGTGGCGGCCGAATTGCAGCTTGAATTATTTGCCAAGTTATGTGGAACCGAGCATTGAAGTCAGTCAGGGCCTCATATGGATTCTGCTTGATGATCTCTAGCTGGTGATATTGGGAAGAGTTATCTTTGTTTTGAGAATATTTCATAAAAACGATCCCCAAGCTGATCCCAAGTGTCAATAGAGTTAGTCGATGAAGTGTGATACTAATTTGACACTTTTCCTCTAAAATAAGTTGTGAGTAACCTTAGTGCTATGTTCTAGTTTGTAAATATTTGTACCAAACATACATCTACCACATCTTGTAGATGTTTAGATGGTGTTCTTGAGTCATCTATGGTGAACTTAGGAATATATTTGAGAGCATAGATCAAGATGGGGGCCCAAATGGTAGGTGCTACTAGTGATCTAAGAGTATTTTTGGCATCCCATGCCACATAGTTTCAATTAGCAATTGGTAACATGGCCAGTGGAGGGGTTGGGACATTTATGTGATGGGTTCTAGTTGGTACTGTTCCTAGCAGTGGTACCAACAAACCAGGGTTGTTTGTTGTTTGGGATCTTGTGACAATTCAATGGCTCATATAATTGTATAAGTCTTAAGCACATTTCATGGTCCCACTGGGCATGCTAAGAAAAAGAAAAACTATTGATGCCAAAACATACAAGGTAACAACCCTTTGTGGGAAACTCAGTTAAAGGGGGAGCCTATTGCATTAAACTAAGTAACCTCTGAATTTTAAAGAAGTCGGCTTCTTCTATAACAGGTGTTTTGAATGGGAAAAGGAAGAAGATATAAAAATAAAATATCTAACTAGGGTGATGCACCAAGATTTATATGTAAGGAACAATAGAACTATCTTGTAGATGTGGTTTAAGGGCCCGTTCAACAATATTCTATGTCCTGAAATAACAAACATCAAAAAGAAAGACCCGGATAATTTATTTCATAACATAAAATAATTTGCATAGAGATTTATTGAACAGAAAGAGTTGGAGACATGGTTCTAAATCAGCATTCTATTCAAATCATTGAAGTTGAAAACAAAATATTCAGAAATAGCATAGTATGATGTTATCCAATAGTTAAGAAATAGAAAGGCCAAATTACAAGGGCATAGTCTGTGAGTCTTTACAATTATCTAACAAAAAAAAAAGGACTGGTGTCTTCCAAATTCTTCTTTAGATATTTTGAACTTGTTCTTCAAAAGAAGAAGTAGTATATATAACCAGAGGCTTCCACCACTTGAAGGATTGCAATAGAAAATATTCCCCATCATGAATGATGATGTTCACAGTAATGACTCACCACGTTCATTATAACAGAAATATTACCAAGCGTGAACCCATTCATTCATGAGCCAGATGCATTCTCTACATCATAATGGAAGTGGTCTTCGATTACCCTGTGCAAACAAGTGTCACCTCCTAGTGAAAGTAGTTAGAACACATGGTAGAGTATGGTAGCTTGGCATTCACACCACTCCTTTTAATGAAGATGCGCTGAAGGGACACGTGGTGTTATTTAATAGCCCTTGGTTCCTTTTCTCGGTCCTTTGATGAGAGCTTGTGATGAGAGGAAATGTGGCAGCATCCTTACTATTGGCACCGCTTGAGGGGCCCACCAAAAGTTTGCATAGGCAGAGGTTATGTCACTGGCAGTTGGGGCCCAAAAGAGAGTTATACGAAATCATACCTAACATGCCTAATCTATTGAAATGTGGGGGAAGAATAGGACTCGGAAGAGAAGGGAAGGGAAGCTCCCCTTCAGTGAGTGATTAGTTGACACATGGCGGCAAGTAGTTGAGATCACCAAAAAACTAGCATGGAGGCCTTTAAAATCATTGGTCACGATCAGTAGTCGAGCAAGACATCAAAACAACCTGAAGGGTGCATGGGGTTATATTAAATATCCACACCATTTTCCCTTAAATAGATTATACTTTTGCATAGCCAATCGTAATGTATTTGCTTGAAGAAATTGTTCCTTTATAAACTTCCCTGCTATTCTCTCTATATCACCTAATGATTGGCAAAAATCCATGAGATTTGAGAAAAAAATTGACAACACTTGAGATGGTTGAAGAATCCTCCTCACCTTGGGGCTAATGACATGGAAAACAATGACTGTGTGAAAGGAGTCTTCAACCCTTGGGAAATTTAGTGAAAACATGATAGCTAAATCCTCATGTGCCAAGTAACCCTCAAAAGGCCTCTCCCATGGTTATGACTTCAAATGCACCCAAAAATTCCATGGCTGATAAGAGATTGTATCTTTAAAGAGTGCACTTAATGCAAAGCATACAATAGCCTCTACCGCCTTCTAAATAGAAATTTTCACTCCCACTCTCCAGAAAAATAGTGCAAGATATAGAACTATGAAGGCATTGTTGTTTAAATAAAGAAACCTTTGTTCAGAAGCATGCATAATAATGATACATTTAGTCACCAAAATGATTGAAAAACCCCTGTAATATACAGTTTCTAGATTTGGCATGCTTCGCACAAAAAAAATTCTCGTGCTAGGAAGTCCCATACTGTAGTATCATTAAAACTCCATCACCTAAAAATCATGAAATTTGAACCCTTGTCCTATCATCATTAAAAGGTACCTGCAAAAGACACATGTTAGAACAAAAATGGATGAAAATATGCCACACGGTGAGATAGCAGCCTTTTTTTGCATGTCAAAAAAAAATTATAATCTATATATAGTTCATCTCGACACATATGCCCGATGGGAATTTCGTAAATAATCATGGAATTTTTGTGTTGAAATTTATAGTGTTGAACTATAAGATGACCATATGCCATGGGAAATCTCATTATTATGTTACATTTATTTATGGTCATTCAACATACACCTTTATTTATTTATAATCCTTCTAGATACACGGATTTATTTTATGTGTTCAAAATTTACTAAGTTAAAGGAGTTTAAAGCCTTGGTTGAAAAATAAATAGATAATAAAATAAGGGTGATAAAATCTAATAATTGTCATGAATATTTTTCCAAGAAATGTAATGAGTTATGTGAGCATGTGGGTAATTTTCAACAAAATACTACACCTTGCACTCCCCAAAAAAAATAGAGTAGCAAAAAGAATGAATCAAACTTTCATTAAAAGTGTCAGAAGTATGTTAAGTGGTACACAACTAAATTGATACTTTTGGGAAAAAAAATTAAAAACTACATGTTATTTGATTAATAAATCTCTTTTTTTAGCTCTTTTTGATAAAACTCTTTATGAAGTGTGCATAGATAAGAAGCCCTTATTTTATAATTTAAGTATATTTGGTTGTGAGGATTATGTCCATGTGTCTTACGAAAATCAATCTAAACTATATACAAACATTTAAAAATGTATCTACATTGTTTACAATGAGAATGTTAAAGGTTTAAAATCTTCTAACTCAAAAATACTTTTTATACAGATGTGATTTTTAGAGAGCTTGGAGCTTATTTAGGTGGAGAACAATCAATAGAACAAGATGAAACAAAAATATAAAAAATCAAGAAGATGAATATGCAAAAGAATAGCTAGATGGATCTTATTTAGTTGAAAAAGGGATCCTAGATATAATGTATAGATCACCAACATGAATCTTTTTAAAGAACATTAGGATGCAAATTGGAAAGGAGCTTAGATTGACTTCCAACCTCATAGATGATTCAATCAGCCTCATATCTAATCCTTTAATGCCTTAGAAATTGGTTCAAATTGATTTTCTTTAATAAACTTAATGAAACTATAAGACTTAATATGAAAATACAACTTTTTTATAATACTAAAACTGTAAAACCAAATTCCAATAGCAAATCTAGAAAGAGAAAAGTACTTTGTACCTGTCATATAAATTTGAAGCTGAATTTGTTGGAATAATTTGCTTAGGGTGCCTATTTCTTAGTAATTTAATTTTAAATATGTCTTCACAGTCCTCGAGAGTCTGATAAAAAGCTTCAACCTTTTAGATCCCACTGTCAAATCTTTGTCAATTGTTGAGATAACTAAGTTTTTGTATCTTGTCAAGGTGTAGGGTTTGAATGCAATAATGATCAAATAGTCTTCAATCTTCCAATATTCTTCAGATCTAAAACTTTCACATTCAAAGAGAGGAAGGAATGTGCAATATAGGGGCTTGCCTCAATCAAACCTCATCTTGGTGTTTCCACCTCCACAATGGAAAATTTAATGAAAGAGAGTTTATCCTTTTGAGGGGTAGAGGCTAAATGATAAACGAATGATGAATCAAAAATAGATTGTAATTCACCATTCAAATATTATCTCCTTGAAGGACTAAATTCATGCACATCTCCTCACAGCTTGATTGCATTTGGCTTGATTTTCTTGAAATACCTACAAGTTTTAGTACTGACAAATAAAATTATAGAATAAACATGAACTTACATAAAACTTGACATAATGCTTCCATGCTAAAATGTTGTAATAAATCTTCTCTTGACCTGATCTTGAAGTATAATAATTTTAAATAGATTTTCTTATTAATTGAAATTGTGACAACACTATGTATTTATATGCAATTAATCTAATTTCTTGCAAACTAAATTTGGATAGCCAACATTTCACATTTGAAATTCAAATAATAAAAGGCCAACTCCGACATATTAAAATTTGGAGACAAAATAGGGGGAAAAATTCACCCAAGGAACCTTTGTCCTAACCCTCTTTTCCAAAGTGGAAAGTGTCAAGATCAAAATATTAAATGTTTTCCTTGGTTTTATACATGGGTTTTCTTGATAAATGTCCAAATGGGACATGGAATGCATAATTTAGGACTTTAGATGCTCAATTAGGTTCGAAGAGATAGGAGGGAGAAAAATCTAGTGTAAAATTGTCAAGGGTGACAATTTAAGACGCTACATATCCAAGGATGGAAAAGAAGAGGAGGGTTCAAATGATGGTTTGCAAGAAGAGAACACAAAAAATAGGCAAACACCATTACTCCTACCTTGAGGAGATTAACAATACAATAGAATCCAATTGACAAGTATACCACACCAAATTTATGTTGTGTATGTTTTTTGTTCAATATTGGTGATGAACCTAGATCTTTTAACAAGGCTCTTTCTTCATAGGATAGTTTTTTGGATGCAACCCATGCAAGAGGAGATGACAGACTTGGACAATTGTGATTCTTAAGGTCTTATTCCTTTTCCCAAGGGAATAAAGCTCATTGGTTGCAAATAGGTGTACAAGAACAAATTTGATATAAGTGGTTAGCTAAAATAATATAGGGCTAGATTGATGTCCAAGAGCTATTCCCAAAGAGATGGAGTTAATTTTAGTGAAATTTTCTCTTTTGTTACTAATTTATCTTTTATAAGATTCATTTTATATCAAATGGATGTAAAAACTACTTTCTTACATGGGAATATTGAAGAGGTTATTCTATATGCAATAACATGATGGTTTTGTTGTGAAAGGGAGAAATATTTTGTTTATAGATTGAAATGGTCATTGTATGGTCTAAAATAATCACTTAGGGTGTGGTAACCAAATTTTGATTATTTTGCATTAATTTATTATTGATTAAATTTCAATCATGTCTTGTGTGTAGATATATGTTGTTTGTTAGTAACAACAAAATGATGATAAAGGACTTCAAAACTTATCTTTATAGCACATTTAAAATGGACTTGGGGACTAATAATATTCTTGGGATCGAAATCAATAAGGATTTGGTATTCAAAATATTTGGTTGATTCAAAGTATGTGGATACCATTTTGCAATGGTTTAATATGAATTACTATGAACTAGTGAGTATTTCATTTCTTTTTGGTGATAATATCACTTTAGACATGTGACCTAAACTAGATGATGATTTTGGTGTGATCTCTAATATTTCTTATGATAGTGTAGTTTGTAGTTTGATGTATGCAATCAACCAAATATTTCCCAAGTAGTGGGGTTTTTTAGTAATTTTATGTCTAACCCTAGTAGAGAACATTGGAATTTTGTTGAGAGGATATTTAAATATTTGTGCTAAACTTTTAATTACAGCTTTTGTTATCATGATGTTGATAATGAGGGCATGTCATTGGAAATACAAGGATTTGTTAATACAGTTTGGGTGGGTGACTTGGATAACCAAAATTCCACTAGTGCCCACAATTACTTTGTCAGCCACTAAAAATAATGACTTCTACATATGCCTCTAAAGAGGAAATTTGGTTACAAAAAATTTATATTAGTATTGGTTTTGATAGTAATATTGTTACATTGTGTTCTTATAGTTAAAGATACTATTTTTTTGGCTAGGAATTACATGTATCATACTCAAACTAAGCATGTTTATGCTCAATGTCCCTTTTTGCAAGAAATGCTTGGGAATGGTAAGGTATTGTTAGAGAATATTGATACTTTAGATAATGTTGTAAATTCAGTTACAAAGCTAATGACCATGAATAAGTTCACTTGGTGCAAGAATTCCATGGACCTTGATTCATGTAGTTAATTGTATTTGTATTTCCTATGGATGTATTTGCAATGTATAATGTCACGTGACAGAATATTAGGATTAGGGTGACATTTATCTTTCAATCTTATTTATATTTTATGTACCTCCAATACTCTTGAAAAGTGTCCTTTGGTACCTAGGGTGTATTTGAAAACTAATTTATAATTAATATTCCCTGATAATAATGATCTTATATGCATTCATGAAGGATGTGAAGTTCGCAATAGTAGTTATTAAGCTATTTTTAGAAAATTTATCAACTTGGTGTGAGAATGAGTAGTGGAACATCTTGCATGTTGTTAGTGGGTCCCATATGTGTCGGGTGGTGATTTTGAACACCGACCTTGGGATATGGGCCATTATGGAGGAATTATAAGTCAAAGATGCCATATATTATTAGTATGGAAGTTGCTTTTGTTATTCATGGCTAATTGGGAGTTACATTTTCTATTTTCAAAAGAGCCTCTTTATTTTGTACATGGGATTTTTTATATTTTACCATAGTTTCATGATACATTATTTTTGAAAACCATTTGTGTATTCCTCACATCTCTCTATGAAGTGGAGGCATGAGATACTAGTTTCATAAGTTTATTTTACAAGTATGCAAAAGCTATTGAAATTTTGTAAGAGTGAAGAGTGTGTTAGTGTATTGGATGTGTCTCTTTGATGAATATTAATACATGCTTATCCTCTTTCTCGTGTAGTTTTGTTTTAGAGTTTCTCCATGTAAAAAAAAATTCCATATGGTTTGTTGATTTAATTATTATTTATCGAATTTATGCAATCACATAATCATCATATGTTAATCTTTGGATAAATAATTATATTTCAAATTTGCATACACTTGTAAGAGATTTTATTACAATAGTTTCACCTTTCTTCTCTACATCTATCATGGATGGCTTCTTTAGATATAATCAAATCCACTGCACCTAAAGATCAACGTAAAATAGCCTTTATCACCCCTTGGGAAACCTTTGTTGTAAAGCATGTCGCTTGACTTGAAAAACACTAGTGCAACCTATCAAAGAGATGACAATAGTATTTCATGATATTTTTGAAGTTTATATAGATGGCATACTAGGTAATTCAAATACTAGAGTTGAACATCATGTTATCCTTTAACAAATTTTGGATAAATTAATAGAATATAAATTCCACCTAAATCTAGAAAGTGTATTTTTTCACATATGAAAAATCCTAGGTTTTATTGCATCTATAAGAGGAGTTGAACTAGATCCACCTAAAGTTTAAGCCATCAAAAATTTGTCCTATTGTAACAATCTCAAGTAGCTTTGCAATCTACAAGGAAAGCTCAAAGCTACTTGAAAACTATCCCATGGCTCACTAATAGGTGTCAACCATTTGCATACCTTTTAAAGAATAAAGTAGTATTCCCTTGTGATGAACGGTGTCAAAAGGAATTTTCTTCCCTTAAACAATTTCTTGTGAATCCCCAAATACTCGTTTCACCTACTTTAGGTAGATCTTTTTTATTCTATACTTCAGCCAATCAAATTTTCATATGAGTCCTATTGTATCAACATGATGACCAAGGAAAATAAGAGTTTTCCATTACCTAATTAGGGCTTTTATTTTTCAAAAACTCAACTAGACACCCATGGAAAAATAAAGCTTACTTATTGTCTTTGCATCCCAAAAGCTATAGCACTACATGCTCAATAAGAAAATATAACTTATTGCTAAAATTGATCCTCTTAAATACCTTGTATCCAAAACAAATATTATAGGAAGAATGGTGAAGTGGTTCATATTGCTAATTGAATTTTATATTGAGTACATAAATCAAGGGGAAATGTCTTGTAGATATGCTAGAAAAATTACCTTTATGAGATTTCCAACCTTTAACTGTAGATTTTCCAAATGAGTTCATTCTCTCACTTGAGAAAATGCCAAAATGAAAGTTATGATTTGATGGCTTCAGCTCTCACTGGTTGGGTTGACATCCTATTTCTCATACCACGTGGTGGTAACATACCAAAAACATTAGAATTGGATTCCCTCGTATGAATAACAAAAAAATATGAACCACTTGGTAATATAATGAAACATTAAGCCCTTGTTAAACTATAGCTATTCTCAATTAATAATCAAATTCAATGATGAGTATCACATAAAGGATGAAAAACTCATCCCCTACAAGTAAATGGTTAACAACTTAAAATGATATTTCACCCATATTCAATTTGAGCAAGTTACACATACCAACAATAAATTTGTAAGTGTTATGGCTACTATTAGCTCCACTACCAATAGATGCAAACACTCAACACTATCAAATATTGATTGAGAAATTATTGATCCTTAAATATAATGTGCCAAAATCCAAGATGGTTTGTGAAATTATTAGTCCCAACTTCCCCTAGTATTGTGATATTTACACCTACCTTCACAACCAAACCTTACCATAACCAATACAAATATTTTATCCAAAAAGCCTCTTGATTCCTCTTCCTTGGAAACACCTTGTATTATAAAGGCTATTTTTGGACTCCATTACATTGTTTAAACTTGAAATAACTCACCTAAGCTACACAGAAGTCCATGATGATATTTTTTGAGCATGCACTAATGGCGTGGTCTTGGAAAATAAACCTCTCAAAATAGGATATTATTGACCTACTGTGGAAAATTATGCTTTTTAGTATATATACAAATGTGTAGCTTGTCAAAAACATGGAAGTATCATTCATGCTTCTTCTCAAGCATTGAAAAACATTGCAATTCCATGTCCCTTCTCAACATGGGGCCCAACATCATTATAAAAATTAACTATTTTTCCTCTAATGATCATAAACACATCATCCTCACTACCAAATATTTCACTAAGTGGGTTGGATTTATTCCACTTTTTTATGTAACTAGTATCCAAATCTCTAAGGTCGTCGTAAATAACATCATTTTTTTATGGTATCCTTTCTACCATCATTACAACTAATGGTAAGCCCTTCAAGAATCAAGAACTCAAAGCCCTTTATGATAAATTTCATATCAAACAAAAATTATCTAGACCCTATTACTCCCAAGGTAATGTTCAAGCTAAAGAATCCAACAAAGGCTTGATTAAAATCATTAAAATTATTTTTAATGATGTAGGCCAAGATTGGCATCTCTAGATTTATCTTACATTATGGGCTTATCGAGCCAACATTTGTACACCCATAGGGGAAACCCCTTATTCTCTTGTCTTAGGTGTTAAATCTTACCAATTGAGATTGATTTACCTTTCTTACACATCTCCTTACAAAATTTTATTGAGGATGAAGAATACAAGGTTGCACACCTCTGCGAACTCAAACTTCTTGATTGTCAGGTCGGTGATGCAACCTGCAATGAGATGATGAGGCCATTATGCTACTACTATAAGTAGGGTTTCAACAAAAATTCTTAACTACATCTTCATGTGAAACTCCCAAATTGTTGCAAGCTTTGTTGAATTCTACAACATTTAGGTGTTGCATGTCTTCACCATGAAATTTTGGTAAAAAAAATCCTTAAATTTAATGAAAAATCATGTCAAAACACAAGTTACAACAGACCAATATTAGCTCCCCATGATAGAGGAAATGGAGGTGGATCAACACCATGACCATTGTCACCCATTATTTGAAGTGGTTCTTGATTTGGATCTTCATTACTACAAAAATATTACTAAGCACTAAATTTGTTGGTGAAAATGAATATTCATTTGAATGTGTTCAAATGGGTGTCTAAAAATAAAGACCATGAAGCCTTGCCTTTATCAACCAAGATGAAAATATTTCAATCAATAGAAATGAGATATTTTCCTTGCAATCTTAGCCTTTTCTATATCATTCCCTAACAACACCATCAAAAATTAGAAAACAACACAAAACAAAACAATGAGTACAATAAAACCCTTATTTAAATTATATTTATGCTTATTTCCCTTCAAATATTGTCATTATTTTGTTCCTAGAATTTCCCACTCAAAAAATATTTCTTCTACCCTCACTTTAATTTTGTGTCATGTTTTTTACTTGACTCTACCACCTATATTGCACATTTATGCTTGCAATGTCATCTAAGAAGTGGAAATCACCTAAGTTTTATCTTTCATTAGGTTGTCACAAATCACTAACATGTTTTCCATTTCTATAACCTCTTATCAAAAAATTGAGTGGCATCATCACTCCAAAAGTGCAATTTTCATATAACTTAAAACCTCCTCCCATGTTTGGCATGCTATTACAAGCATTTTCCACCTTCGTCATGCTTTTGAGATGGAATTGACATATGAAAATTACACTTTGGTATTTTTTTTGTTTATAACTTGAAAAGTACACTCTAAGGGTATTTTTCCTTTATTTAAGTTATTGGAATGGTTTTATAACATGATTTCCACTTTGGTTTCCCTTTTTAACTATCTCAACCACTCAAAAGGTGTGGAGTTTCACTTCTCTTTGTGTTAGCATGCAAGTCATGTTTTTCTCATGTATTTCCACTATTGTCACATTTTTCTCCTAGCTATGCCCCTAAAAAAGTGTCACATGAATTTTATTTTGACTTTAGTTCTTTCTTTATTAGAGTCTTCTCATCTTTGCCAATTGAATCACCATTTTGGTATGGCACTACCCATGAATAAGCGTGACTTTTATTTTGTTCTTGACTTCATGCTAGTTGTTAGCTTGGTCATCACTTGACACTAGAATCATGTTTTTGGAATGGTTTTTCCATTAAAGTGAAATTAACTTTTTTTTAACTCATTTCCATACTTGGCACATTTTCACTTGATGTTAGCCACTCGAATTAAAGTCTTAGCCACTAGAAATGTATTTTTAGAATGGTATTCCCATTGAAAAATTCAATTCAATTATTATTTTTAAATCATCTCCATACTTGATTCATTTTCACTTGATGTTAGTCACCTGAATCAAAATCTTACACTAGCATTGCTAGTTATAAAGTGTGACTTTATCACTAAATTGAATTCATTTTCTCCTTGCCACACTTTTACACTATATCTAACATCTTCATCACCATTTTATGCTAGCATAACCACTAGAAAAGTGCAACATGGCTTAATTTTTGTGGTGGAATGCTCTAATGACCCATACCACTTTAGGTGTTTCCCCCTAAGATATTAACATTTAAAACCTACACTTATTTGAATTTTCATCTCACTTTCCTTCTTGGAAAGCTTCAACAAGCTCTCTACCATTTTGAGGATGGGTTCTTCCAAGACTTATCTTGTATTTTTCTTGTGCCAATGTGTCATTGGAATGAGTGCTAGAGTATTCATTTAGCTATTTAGTAACAATATCTTCATAATCAATCCTCTAACATCATTTTTTCTTTTTAAATAAGCTCGAGCCTCCAATACTTCATTGTCTACTGATTTGGTGCAACCTTGAATAACTTGCAAGAATGTTAGTTGAAAAATAGACCAAGATAAAACAACTTTACTATTCAATAAAGAAATAATTTAGTTTCCTTGTATGCAACATGACAAGAAAGCCCTAGTATATGGCTACAAATCTAACTATAGGAAAATTTTCATAAGGGTGTCAATATTAGTACTAATTGTCGTAAGGGGGGAATAAAGCAATAGAAAAATAAAATGAATTAAACTAATCTAATTCAAACAAGATTAAGATTCCAAAACCCATTACTCATGAAATGAAGCTCTAAAATTATGAAATCAAACAATGAAATCCTAAGATAACACAAACTGAATTCAAAACTTTAAAATGTATACCATCCCATGTTTGAGTTTTGTTTGCATTGACGTTTGGATGTTGGATTGCTCGATTCAATACAAATCCTCCATTTTTGTTGCAAAAGCTTCAAAAAAGTGCATAAATGGTGAACTAGAATATGATGATAACTCGTAACATGCTCAAGATATAATTATGCAGCACTTTGCTATGTACATTCTAGATGATTTGTGAGAAGGTAGAGATTTTTTTTATAGATTTCATGTTTCGAGATGAACGATCAAGATTTCATAGTAAAAGATCCTGATCAATGGTTAAAAACCATTGAGAGGAATTAGATTGGAAAGATTAGTGGATTTATATTGCATAATCTATGTGATTGATGAAATCAAGTTGATTATTCTTTTGGATTGAAGAAGTAGATTGAATAGTTAGTGGTATTGAAGAATAGATGAGTTAGTCAACTATTTAGAGTGAGAAATCAGTGATCGTGATTTACTCAATCATAAAAGGGGTGAAGATAATTAACTAATTGAATTAATTAATTAATATTTTGAATTGAACATGCAAGTCATGTTTTGAATTTAACAAATAAAGTTATATTTGTTTGTAGACCTTTTTGAATGATGTTGAATAATTAATTTAATTATTCAGGTTTAGAAAGGGGAAAGTGATTTAATTAAATTATTAAGTAATAATAATTTAATTTATTTAGGAGATTAGGGTATATTAGCGACATAATTAAATAATTTACGTTATTTAATTAATCAAGAGGAATAAAGTTAGAAAAATGATGAAATAGTGAATTAATTAAATAATTTAAATATTATTCAATTAATAGAGGAAAATAGGGTTTTCGATGTAAATGATTTGAAATGCAATTATATTAAATGATAATAATATTGATGAAGGAAAAATGTCATTCATGATGTGTGATATGATTTTAGGTCATTTTTACATGTCTACATTTGCCCCTCTTTGAGAAAAAGTATTTGTTGCTCTATTTCAAAGAATTTGATGTTAAGATCAAGATTTGAAAACTTTTATATGCCCCACTCTACCCTAGTGGTCAGAAAAAATATAGTACGATGTTGGGTTGCCCCCTCAAGAGGTTAGCTAGAAAATATCATTTTCGGGTCAGGCTCGCGACAAGGTTCAATTTTAGTTCAAATCTGTATAGGGCCCTTGTTTATAGTTTATATGTTCCTAGTTCCTCATAATTTCAACCTAGGATGGTTTCCTAGAATAAAACATTAAGGTTTGGGGGGTAAAAATAGGGAATTAGGGTTCATTTTCACTCTTAGCCCTTAGTGAATTCTTGTCTCTAGAGATCCTACTTTGATGATTGTCAACTCTAGATGTTGAGGATTGCAGGTGCCCCACATCATGTAGAGGTGGTCTATGACTTCAAGAGGCTCATTGGCACAAGTGTCACGGTATGTACACCCTATGTTCTTGTTTTTGTCTTATCATTTTTGATTAATTAGTGCTACAAAACATTTTTAGAAATAGCGGTAATTGCATGAAATTTTCACTTCGATTTGACCGCTATTGTTCTTTTTGTTTGTGTCACTTTTGATTTTCTCTACCACTTTTGTGTTTCTTGTTCACTATTGTGTAAAGTGTTCACTTTTGATGACTGTGGTTGCTTAAAATGTTTACTATTGTCTTTTGAATTGTGAAATGACTACTTTTGTTCATTTTGTGTGCTATTAAAAAAATTGGTCGTTTTTGTCATTGTTGAATTCTATTGCATTTATTGACCATTATCACCAAAAATGGGGTTGATATCGCATTTCTTGACCATTATTGTCAATTTTGAAAGTTTGAGCCATTTTATTTGTAGGCTTAGGTTCCTTATGTGTTTTTGTAGGAAATTCTTAACGTCCTAGGTTGAATGTTTACAGGTGGTTTTTCCTTTTATGGAGGTAGTTATATCTTCCTTGGTGTGACATTATTGTTGACTAGACTAGATGGCATCATAGATTAGGATCTAGAGGATCCATATTCGTACACATACTCATATTTTATGCACTATACCTAGCTTGACCGTCTACGTTATTAGCATTGTGTTTTTCATGAGAAACCTGAATTTATTTGGAGACCATGGTTAGGCTACAAGGTCTGGCATGATAATGAGGATCATCTTCGTTACTACCAAAATAAAAGATGGTTGATAGGCCACATGGACTCTTTGCTTGAGCGTTACTTACCTGATTAGGTTCTCCATTAGTTTGGATAGTATCAAACATGGTTCAGAGATGATTATCATGCATGTTTCAAGAGGACATCCCGAGAGGTTAGGGTGTGGGGTCCACAAGCCTCCTCTATAAATGATGTTGTTGATTTCAGACTACTTGCCCCATTTGGATGGGGATGGTCAGTAGGTTTAGAAGACCTAGTATGACACGTGAGTATGATCAGTGATGGGCTCGTTGTGTTCCACTTTGTTTCACAAATCCTACTGGCACTAAGCTAGTCATAGGGAGAGTTGGTGTGACTGATCAAAGGGGCGAGAGATAGTAGCTAAGGATTGTTGTTGAGAAGTTGGAAAGAGCAAAACATGATGAACAGTAGGATCAGCAGCCTAATTTGATGCAAAAATATCAAAAGGTACCTCAAGTTCCTTCCCCAATCGGGGATGTAGAAACAATGGCTCAAATTACCTAGTTGACAGTGGAGAGGGATGCAGTGATCACATAGAGGCAAGTTGCTAAGGCACGGGTTGTGGTAATGACTGCCGAGAGAGATGGCCTCCATCAAGATCGAGACGGGTTGAGGTAGGAGCTGGCCATAGAGAGGTAGCAGAGATTATTTGTCAAGATTTTAGTAGCCTCATCCATTCCCATGGCTTGGTATCAGGATGAGCGAGATTAGCTAATGCAACAGAAGAGTTATTATCATACATTATTATGATATTACGAAATATAATTAATCAAGAGGAATAAAGTTAAATAAATGATGAAATAGTGAATTAATTAAATAATTTAAAGATTATTTAATTAATAGAGGAAAATGGTGTTTTTGATGTAAATGATGTGAAATGCAATGATATTAAATGATGATGATTTCAATGAAGGAAAATTTTCATTCAAGATGTGTGATATGCATTTAGGTCATTTTTACATGTCTACATTAATGTACTTCATCTTCACTACCTACATCTTCTTCAGTATTTCCCACAAATAATATAGATATTGGCTCATCCACTTCTTTTCATTCTATATATGAATGATCTAGAATATTTTGTAGATTGAGACCAGCTAAATGGTATCAACTATCTCTTCCTCCAATGTCTATTTCTCATTCTTGAAATAGCCTAGAATGTTAATAGATAGTAAGAAATAATCTCTAGCTAGGATTGATGCTTATATTTAAGTGAAACCTAAAATCGTAAAACAATCAACTTGTTGGCTATAGACCTAGTAATACAAATATTTGATCATTTGTCTTACATGGCTAGGTTAAACTGGATTATATGAACCAATTAGCATGGTGTGTTCTTTGTAGTATGGTTTCCTTTAGAGCTCAACTCATTGAATGGACTATTTTCAATTGCATACAACCCCAATGTTTTGACATCACCTCAAAAGCACTTGACATCCGTTATATCCTATAGGCAGTTGCATACTATTCTCTTGCTAAAATCTGACTTGGGAGTGAGGGTTGATGGGATAAAAACTTTCCTTGTTTTAAACCTTTCCATCATTTCCTTTATTTACTTTTATCTCTTTTTTCCACCCATTCTACCATTATTTACTTATAAAGAGATAAATTTATATATTTAATCTATTTTAAAGGGATGAAGGGTACCCTAACCATAGATTTATAAGATTATTTAATCCTAATTTGAGTGAATGATTTTACACTGAAAAGAATCATAGCTAAAGGATCTCCAGCTCAAGGACAAGTCCCAATTTTGGTTGTAGCTCAATAATAGTTTTTTTTGTATTGATTATAGCGGAATCAACATATACAATTCAAAAAATCCATGATACTATCACTGGATCAGTCCTATCGTACCCCCATACAAAAGTATCCCCCATTAAAATGATTAAAAGATCCAAGATACTATCATTGGATCACTTCTATCATACCCCCATACATTATATCGAAAAGAATCCCAAATCAAACCTAGATTGCCCCATTACAACATATTAACGGTGGCCAAAAAAGAGGAAGCCAACTTATTTATAGCACCTGTACCAGTTCAGCATTAGTTACATCATAGATTCAATAATAAGAAATATACATATATACTATTTCCTATATAAACAATAACTGATAGTCAAAAAGGATATATACAACAAAATGCTACTGTCAACTGGAGTTTTACACCTCCTGGGTCTCAACTCTCATACCAAGAAAGGTTTTTGTCGCTGCCAAGTCTTCTTCAGATGGAAGAACCAACATTTGCTGCTCCATGAGAACAATAACCACTTCTTTTCCTTTGCTTGAGCCTAGATTATTCTTTCGTTCTTCCTTGAGTTCCTCTTTGAAATCCTGAAGTGCCTTGAGGAATACTTTTGCCCCTGGGTGCCCATTTTTTCACATATTCCCATATCTGGCTTCCAGGATATCAATAGAAAGCTCCTTGTTTTATAAGTACTTCCAGAATATTTCCTTCAAGATCTCCATTGTAAGATAGACCTACATAAGAATATTATAAAACATGATACCTTTAAAGGAGTCAGTAAGCAATCTCCTCCTGTTTTGAAATTTGTCTTCATTCCAAGCTTTCCAAAGTGCCCACAAAAAAAAATTTGAGAGGATGTACCAAAATAAGAGACCAACTTTTCTTAACTTAAAATTTTATGGAGGAAAGAGTAAATTTTCAGGGGACAAACCCCCATTATTCCCCCATACATTATGTGAGATATTGAACATGTTCCATATTTCCTTAGCAAAGATATAATCAAATAATATATGAGTTATAGATTCATGATTTCTACATAAAGAGCAGATATCAATGTCATCCATTTTAGTTTTATAAGGGAGTCTCTGAAGGGTCAAGAGCCATCTAAAACAGGCCTTTTTGGTCTCCAATTCTTTCTGCCAGTTTTTACAAAATATTTTATGTCATTGTTCCCTGGTTAGATTCATTTTCCAAGATTTTTTCATGTGATCAATGATGTCAACCTATTTTGTTAGAATATTATATACCTCTTTAACCTTGATATTCATAATTTTACTTCCATTGTGCCATAAGAAGTCTTTATATTGGAGTTATTCATCTATGGTTTCAACAGGGAATTTGAGAGAGCCACAGGCCTCTCTCAACATCATGTAGGTTATCCAGTTACTTTGGGGAATGTTTGATGCAGGCACAATCTTTCTAAACTTATTATTAGAGTTTGTTAATGTAGATCAAATAATGAGAGGTAGTAAAGCTCTCACAAAATCTCTGAATAAAATCAGTTTCAACTAATAGATAGGTGGTTGAGAAATTATAGGGATTTATCCAGATTGGATTTAGCCTGTATTAGCCTATTTGCTAGTATAAAAATGGGCCTACGTTGTAGCCTATGGACGGGCAAGTAGAGTGGAAAACCATTATGCAAATAAAGTTTGTTGTTGTCCATTTTATTGTTTTCTTGTATTTTTTTTTTTGGTTTCTTCGTGAGTTTTTCTCTACTATAGTTTTGGAGAGTATTATTTTATTCTTTGCTATTTTTTGGGATTCATCAATTTTGGTATCAGAGCCAGGTTTCTTTCCGGGCTGATTTCTTTCAACTTCGCTGAAATCCTTTCCTGAGGCATAAAACAAAAAAAAAGAGTTCAGTGCCAATATTTCCATCAGTTAGAGGTTGTTGTGTGAGTGTCAGCCAGCAAGTGAATTTGAATGCAAGTTGTATTCTATCACCTGTGCAAGAGTAGAATTTTTTTGAAGAAGCCCGATTTGAAATAGATCCCAGTTTATTTTTCAAGAAGCCACAAGGCTCGAAAACGTCATAGGCATCACTCATTTCTATGGCTGCACTCAGGGTGTTAACCACTGCCAACAATTATTAAAGCACAGCCAAGGAAGATGCTGCCATATAGAGGAAGATTTGCTTATTTGCCATCCAAGAAGAAGATTTTGCATTGAAATAAGTTGTAGCTGGTTCCAGCTCAATAAGATCATGGAGATTACTTGCAAGAGGTTGCATAAATTAGGAAGGAAATATGTCTAAAGATTTGTTAAAAGAAGGCGTCACTGTGAAGGTTGTTGTAAAAAAAACACAGTCCTGGTAAAATGCCCATAACTTTCTCGTTTCTCAACGAAACTGAGAAATTAAAAATGTTATGGAAAGCTAGGAGAAAGGAGCATCAAAACCCATCAATAATTTAGAAGAATTCATTCCAATAAATGATCATTTTTAGTCAGAAGGTGAGTAGAAGATTATCTTTCAGCCCTATACATTTATTGGTATCTAAACGTGAAGAGGTCATAGTCGGCACAAGAGAAGATCTTCTCTGTCAAGATATGGCATTTAGAGTTCGAGGAAGAGGATGAGCACAAGGAAGACAAGCTGCAAATGCAGAGATTCTTGAAGAGATGAGACAAATGCAAGCACGGTTGCAAGCGATGGAGCTTGTGCAAGGAGGAGGCATTGGCATGAATGATGTCAGTGATGAAGAGGAGGAACCTCAAGAAGAAGCAGTTGAAAAAGGATTTGAAACAAGACTCATCAAGGAAATTTTGGGAGCGAGTTTGAAACCCAAGTTGGAGGTGCCTATGTATGAAGGTACACTAGATTCTGAGAAATTGATTGACTGGATCAATGAAATGGAGAAATATTTTGAGTATGAAAATGTTGTTGATGACAAAAAAGTGAAATTCGTTGTAACCCAATTGAAGGGTCATGCATCTCTCTAGTGGGATGGAATTCAAGATAAAAGGAGACAAAAAGGAAAGCCAAAGATCAAGAACTGGGAAAGGATGGTAGCTAAACTAAAAGGTAAATTCTTGCCTAAAGATTACCAACTTAATATTTTCAAGAAATTGCAAAATCTTAAGGAAAAAGAAATGTCAATTAAAGATTATACTGAAGAATTTTATAGGTTGACCATTAGAGTTGGTCATATTGAAGATGATACAGAAAAGGTGGCTCGATATCTTAATGGAATGAGTTACAATATTCAAGATGAAATTAACCTTTTGTGTCCAAGAACAGTGGAGGAAGCATATCAGTATGCTCTCAAAGCAAAGGAAAAACTTTCCAAAAAACAAGCACAAAGCTCGAGAGGGAGGAGTAGAAGTTTCAAAGGAAGAGGATCACCAAGTGGAAGAGGTCAGTGCCAAGCTCATAGAGAAGAAGCCAGTAGCTCACATCACCAAGAACACTCCTCCCGAGGTAATGATTCTTTTAGAGGAAGAAGACCTTATTCAAAAGGTAGAGGTAGAGGATTTGTTGGCAAATGTTTTAAATGCAATCAATATGGTCATAGATCTTATGAGTGTCCAAAAAATCAAAGAAGTGCACACATTTCTCAAGCTAAGGAAGAGACTAGAGAATCACCTGTTCATACAGATGTACCTAAAGTTGGAGAATCACTACTAATGAAGCGATTTCTACTTAAACCAAACAAGGAAATCCATGAGCCTGCACAAAGGAAAGCACTATTCAGAACTACCTATAAAATGGAAGGTTTTTTGTTGTAAAGTTATTACTGACAGTGGAAGCACTAACAATCTTATATCCAATGAAATGGTTCATAGGTTAGGCTTGAAAAAGACAACACACCCAACTCCATATAAGGTGTCTTGGCTGCAAAAAGGACATCAAATATTGGTAAATGAATAGTGTCAAGTAGAGTTTCAAATAGGGAGTTACAAAGATAAAGTAATATATGATGTTATGCCTATGGATGTCTATCATATTTTCTTATGTAGACCTTGGCAATTTGATAGAAAGGAAATCCATGATGGAAGATGTAACACATATACTCTTGAAAAAGATGGACATAAAAAGAATGACTCCAAGGGAGAATGAAGAGATAAAAGCCCAAGTACAATATTTTCTTGAAAAAGGATTGGTAAGAGAAAGTCTAAGTCCCTGTGTTGTTCCTGCAGTGTTGAGCCCAAAAAAAGATGGAGGATGGAGAATGTGCACAGATTCCCAAGCCATAAACAAAATTACCATCAAGTATAGATTTCCTTTGCCTCGTATGGATGATTTAATGGATTGTCTGAGTGGTGCTAAGTATTTTTCCAAAATAGATTTAAAAAGTGGGTATCATCAGATTAGAATAAGAGAAGGTGATGAATGGAAAACCGCATTTAAAACAAATGATGGGCTTTATGAATGGTTAGTAATGCCATTTGGTTTAACAAATACTCCAAGCACTTTTATGAGGTTAATGAATGAAGTGCTTAAGGAATTCATAGGAAAATTTGTAATAGTCTATCTAGATGATATTCTAATATACAGTCAGTCAAAGGAAGAACACCTCAAACATTTAAGATTGGTTTTGAGTAAATTGAAACAGGAAAAACTTTTAATCAATCTTAAGAAATGCACATTTTTGAAGCCTTATTTGATCTATTTGGGCTTTGTAATATCTAGAGATGGTTTGAAAATGGATCCTGAAAATGTTAAAGCTATAATAGTTTGGCCTACCCCAAGGAATATCTTTGAGGTAATAATTTTTCATGGACTAGCTAGTTTCTACAAAAAGTTCATAAGAAACTTCAGTGGTATTTGTGCTCCAATTTTTGAAACAATCAAGGGAAATAAACAGTTGTTCCAATGGACTAAGGAAGCAGAAGTAAGTTTACAATTACTTAAGAAAAAGATTACTGAACAACCTATCTTAGCTTTACTCAATTTTGGTAAAATTTTCCAAGTTGAATGTGATGCTAGTGGAATGGTTGTAGGTGTTGTTTTAAGTCAGGAAGGTAAGCCAATTGCTTACTATAGTGAGAAACTGAATGATGCAAGAAAGAAATATTCTTCATATGACAAAGAATTGTATGCTCTTGTTCAAGCTTTGAAAAAGTGGAGGCATTATTTAATGCCTAAGGAATTTGTATTGTATACTGATAATCATGCTTTAAAGTTCATCAATAACCAAACCAAATCAAATCAAAGGCATGTAAAATGGGTTGAATTTCTACAAAATTTTACCTTTGTTATTAAACATAAAAGTGGCCAAACTAACAAAGTTGCAGATGCTTTGAGCAAAAGAAGCTTGATCATGCAAGGATTTGAAGTAAGTATAATGGGTTTTGATGACCTAAAGGAGATGTACAAGGAAGATATAGATTTCAAAGAAGCATATGAAGCATGTGTAAATCCTCTTAGTAGGGATAGAAGTCCTTGGATGGATTTCATGATACAAGAGGGTCTATTGTTTAAAGGAAGTCAACTTTTCATTCCAAGAAGTTCCATGAGAGATAACTTGCTAAAGGAGAAACATAGTGGCAGCTTAGCAGGACATTTTGGGAAAAACAAGACACTAGCTCAATTAAGTGCACACTATTATTGGCCAGGTATGAGTAATGATGTTAAGAATTTTGTAGAAATATGTAAAGTGTATAAAAATGCCAAAGGAAGCAGTCAGAATTCAGGTTTATATCAGCCATTGCCGATTCCCAACAGGCCATGGGATTCAATAAGTTTGGACTTTGTACTTGGTTTACCAAGAACTCAAAAAGGGCATGATTGAATCTTTGTAGTAGTTGATAGATTTTCCAAAATGGCTCATTTTATTCCATGTACAAAAACAAGTGATGCTACTAACATTGCAAAAAAATTCTTCAAGGAGATAGTTTGACTACATGGACTTCCTAAAAGCATTGTCTCTAATCGAGACACTAAATTTGTAGGGAACTTTTGGAGGACTCTTTGGAAAATGTTGGGCACCAACCTAAGCTTCAGCTCAACTTACCATCCTCAAATGGATGGAAAAATAGAAGTAGTCAACAGAAGCCTTGGAAACATATTGAGGATTTTGGTCAATATGCATCCCAAACAGTGGGACTTAGTACTTGCACAAGCAGAGTTTGCATATAATAACTCACCTAACAGAAGCACAGGTATGAGTCCTTTTCAAGTTATGTATGGAATGCATCCTAGAGGAGTATATGAGCTGAGAAATTTGGGTAAAATGGAAACACAAAATGCAAATGGTGAAGATTTTGCCAGTGCAATGCAAGATTTGCATGAACAGGTAAAAAGGAAACTTGAAGAAAAATACCATCAAGTATAAGAAGAGAGCTGATCAGAAAAGAAAAGAAGTCAATTTCAATGTTGGCGACCTTGTTTTAGCTCATCTCATAAAAGAGATATTTCCAAAAGGTGAATGTAATAAATTAAAGGCTAAGAAAATTGGTCCTTGCAAAATTCTAAGGAAATTTTCTAGCAATGCATATGAAATAGAGCTTCCACCAAGCATTGGAATATCTCCTATTTTCAATGTTGCAGATTTATACCCTTTCAAAGGTGAAGAAGAAATAATCAAATTACCTGAAGAGGAGGAAGTGCGGGTTGTTGAATGGGAGAAGCAGCTACCCAAGGAAATACCAAAATAGCCTAAGAACATCTTAGACAATAAAGTGGTCAAGAAAACAAGCAGCAAGGAATATTTCTAGTACTTAGTCAAATGGAAGGGACGCCCACTTGAAGATGCAACATGGATGACAGCTTCAGAACTATCCAAACATGGTACAAGTGTTGAAGAACTCATGGACAAGATTCCATGAGCATGTCTTTGTTCCTTGGGAGTCTGATGCAGGCACAATATTTCTAAACTTATTATTAGAGTTTGTTAATGTAGATCAAATAATGAGAGGTAGTAAAGCTCTCACAAAATCTCTGAATAAAATTAGTTTCAACTAAAAGATAGGTGGTTGAGAAATTATAGGGATTTATCCAGATTGGATTTAGCCTTTATTAGCCTATTTTCTAGTATAAAAATGGGCCTACGTTGTAGCCTATGGACGGGCAAGTAGAGTGGAAAAACATTATGCAAATAAAGTTTTTTGTTGTGCATTTTATTGTTTTCTTGTATTTTTTTTTTGGTTTCTCTGTGAGTTTTTCTCTGCTATAGTTTTGGAGAGTATTAGTTTATTCTTTGCTATTGTTTGGGATTCGTCAATTTTTTATTATGCCTATAGTTCATTCCAGCCTTTTAGATTACCTTCTTTTAGAATTTCATTAAAACAACAGACCCCTTTCAGGGCCCAGATCTTCGTAGAGCAACCTTGCATTAGGGCAAGAGGTTTCCCCTTATGTTTCAGATTCCACCAAAGAGACCTGTTGGCATATATGACCTTATTGCCTCCCTTGGTGAAGTGACACTTAGAAAGGTTATTTTTGAAAATTTCCCATGCTTTCCAAATGGTCTTAAAGACATTGGATCTTGCGAGTGTCATAGACCACTCACTATTAAGGACAACACTAATGGGGAGAAGCTTCCATAATTTGGCATTTTTTGGCACTGCGTTGGCAATGTTGTTTTTTATGAGCACTTTCCATGGTTCTTCTCCATCCAGGGAACCAATCACCCATTTGGTTGCTAGGGAAATTCCTTGTAACCTAAGATCCTTTGAACCAAACCCACCTCGATATTTTGATATTGTGCACCATTCCCACTTGATTGCATGTTTTTTTCTACTTCCCTTTACCATCAAACCACAAAAAGTCTCTTATTCTTTTTTGGATATCATTTATTTGATAAGAGCAAAAGAACCAAATCGATGCAAAATATATACTATAAGAGGATAGGATTTTTTGACAAATTTGAAATCTCCCAGCAAAGGAGAGGTATTTTTTATTCCATCTTGCTATTTTATTTTCAATCTTATCTTTGATCCAACACCACATTTCCTTCAGATTTGGCTCAACAGCAAAGGGGATACCCAGGTATCTTACTATCTTATGGGGCCCTCCCCATCGAAATCCATACATATTACTCCACTCAGGTGGTTTATCCTCCCATCCAAGGAGGCAAGATTTTGTAGGAGCAAGTTTTACCACTAAAAACAAACAAAATATCTCAAGCTTCTTCATTAGGATTGCAAAATTCTCCTCTTCTAATTGTAAAAAGATAGATGTGTCATCTGAAAACTGCATATTGATAAGCTCATTTGAATATGGTAACTTGACACCTCTTACCCTTGGGTACATTGTGTTGTCTCTTAAGATATAGTGAAGTGCATCAGAGGCTATGACAAAGAGGGTAGATGCAAGAGGGTACCCTTTCCTTATTGATCTCTTGAGAAAGAGATTTTGTGAAAGAGACCCATTGACCTCCACTTGAGCAGATGCATCCTGAAAAGGTGTCATGACCATGGTGTATAAATTTATTGGGAATCCAAATGCCTCCAAGAAAAGAAACAAAAAGTCCCATTCTATCCTATCATAACCTTTTTCAAAGTCTAAAAGCAACATTGTTGCTTTTTGTCCAAATATTTTTGCCCAATTCATGGCCTCCCTTCTTGTCACCAGGTTTTCTAAGATGTACCTCCCCTTGATGAATCCAGTTTGAGTTGGATTGATGATACTAGGGAGGATATTATCCAACCTTTCAGCCAGGGCTTTTTCTAGTATTTAATATGACACATTCAAGAGGGTGATGGGCCTCCAATTATTGACTAGGGTCCTATCTCCCTCTTTGGGGATTAAATTTATGATCCCTCTGTTGATATTTCCCCCGAGGGATCCATTTTCAAAGGCTTCTTTGTATACCATGAGTAGATCTTCACAGGTCTAATCTATGAATGTTTTATAGAACTCAGCTGGTAGACCATTTGGTCTTGGAGACTTATCATTCTTAAGGGAGAGGATAGCCCTTCTAATCTCCTCCTTGGAGATTTTTGCATTAAGAATTTTTCGTTGTTCCATCATCAACAGGGAAAGCTTTAGTGGAAAATATTTGCAATCAGGAACTCCAAAAATGGTGAATAATACAAGTTATAAAGGATGTTGAATCGCCAGGTTTTTACAAAAAAATAAATTTGTCTCGATTAATTCGCCAATGCATTTTTTTTTAAACGATTTGTCATTGGAACTGATTCTCTAGTAGTTTATACTATAATTATAGATATTAATTATATTCGCCATTAATTTAATATTCCTACAATTAATTTTTGGGAAATATCACCACTAATAATTTACCTTTTCATTTTAGGGATATTTTAGCCTTGAATAGGTTTTTTTATTTATTTCCATCGATTAGCTTTTTAATTGAATGGTTTCAAGTCAATTATGTGTTTTTGTATGCACATGCCTTTTAAAAAGGTTGTTGAGGCCCGAAATTTGATCTCCATTGTTCACTATTACCAATAGTTCATGGCATACATCATCATCGTTGTATCGGTGAGACATCCCTAAGTGTCCCACCGATGATGTTCACTCATGTCGATAAGGCTTCCATACTCCACCTAGGGTCCACCAAGGCACAGGTACACCACTTGTGTAATTCCAGAGAATTATGAAGGGAATATAAAATATTCGTGCCAAATTCCTAGAAAGACATTTGATCAAAGCTTTGTTTGATCTCCATCATTCACTGTTGCCAATATTTCATGACATATGTCATCATCATTGTATCGACAGGACATCCCTAAGTGTCCCACCGATGATGTTCACTCATGTCGATATTTGCTCACGGAAATAACTTGCGGCTGTTTTATTTTAAAGCTAATCGATGTTAAAAAATTCAAGTTTCATTTAGTCTTACTTTTCAAGTGAGATTTTTTAAAAACACTTCATCCTTGTGTCCTTCAATGCATTTTCAATAGTTAATTTATTCTTGGTGGTGAGGGGCTCTGCCCCTCGACCCCACTTGTATCATGATAGGAGTGTGTTAGGGTTGTTGTCCCTGGACCCCGTGAGGAGGCCTTGCCCCCTCGACCCCCACAAGGGGGCTCTGCCCCCTTGACCCCACCAGTGGCTGACACCCTTGGGCCCCTAATTCAATATTGAAAAAATAAAATTAAAATGAGGGAACTGTGCCGACCAACTATGCAAATTTTTAAAGGAGAGATTCACCATTATAATTAATCGTTTTAGTGATTATTCACTAGGATTCGCCACTGTGATTTTTTTTTTACCAATTATTCTTTAATATTCACCAAGATTTTACAAATTTTTTAATAATGTGCATAAGATTCGCCAGGGAAAATTACTAATTTTTTCAAATAAAAAAGAAGATTCTCCAAGATTTTACATCTTTGTTGAGAGGGGGGTTTCTTAAAGTTATCCTTGATCATCAATCCTCTTAGGTAGGATCCCCTTAATATAATCCTTAGCTCTAAAACAAGACTCATTTCCCCCTTCAGAGGTGAATAGGTCTTGGTGAAAATAGAAAAAATTGCTTACTAATTGTTTCCTGCTCCACAATAATATTGCCCTTGTCATTTATCAGATCAATCATTAGTTCTCTGGATTATTTATCCTTTAGAACTTTGAAGAAGATTTTTTTTCCTTTGTCCCCATTTTCTAGCCAATTCAATTTGGCTCTAATTTTCAGACCTTTAACCCTACTGGCTTGAAATCTCCTAAGGTTTTCTCTGGCCATAGTGAGGCTATCAATAATTCCATTATCATTAGGATTATTTTGGGCCTCAAAGTCTGATTTGAAAATAATTTATTGTAGAGTGTTTTCCTTTTTCCTCCTATCTTTGGCATTTTTCCTTCCTATAGTCTAGAAGAGAGTCTTCCATCCTTTAACATTTAAATCCCACCGCTCAATGGGAGATAAATATTTATGGAGCCATTTATTGATGGATCTAAGTGAGGAAATAGCATTTTTTGCATCTTCATCTTGAAGGAGGTTGGTGTTGAGGCAAAATATTTCTCTGGAAACTGCCTTAGCAATTCCACCAGTCTTAAGAATAAACTTGGCTCTTATTGGGTGATGGTTAGAGAGGGTATACGGGGTAACCTCCACCTTGCAACCATCCCTGATAAGAGAAGCTACAAAGAAGGCTTTGTTCAAATAGAATATATCAATCTTGCATAAAAATATCCTACCATTCTTCTAGGAATTGGACCAAGTAAACTAGATATCCTTACAGTCCTTCTTTTGTCCTTCAACGGGATCCTCAAGATTTAGCTTAGCCTTTAGCCTTAACCAATGAAATTTCTCAATATCTTTCTAGGTGAGGCCCACCACACCAAATTTGTCTTCTTATTTTTCCACAAATTTGAAATCACCCCCAAGAATCTAGGGGATGTCTTGGAGGTTAATCATCCACCTTCAAAGTCTGACTCTATCCCTGTAGTCATTAGGAGCATAGACCGAGAAAATACCAAATCATACTTCATTGTTATTAATGATTACCCACACAAACCTATTGCAAGGAGAGATTCTAGAGTCAACTACAAGCTGACTCCATCTATTGCCTATTAGGATGATAGCTCCTTCCTTCCCCTAATCATGATTGGTCACCAGTTGTGATGCCTCCTCCCAAATTACATTAAGGCTAGTCTCAAGGGTAAACCCTATGGATTTAACTTCTTGCAACATCACAAAGTCCTTTTTTTGAGCAACCATCCTTCTAACCATATGTTTCCTGTCAGGGGTATCTAGACCCCTCACATTCCAAGAGAGGTAGTTAATTTCCAGTGCACTTCTCATTGACTAGGTGGCTTTTATCACATATGAAATTATCAAAGCATTTAGGCAGTTTAGTTTATGCCTCAATTCTTTGGGCCTCAGGTGGGGGTAATACCCCACTTAGTTTCTTTCTTTTGTCCTTCAAAAGGAGGTTAGTTCCCTTCTCCTCCTGCCCTCTTGAGGCATCCAAGCCTTTATTTTTTCTATACCTCCTCATTTTTTTTACTAAGACCTTAATAGGAAGTCCCTCTCCATTGGCGGTCTCCCTGGTGGAGATAAAGCCTATGTCATCTGCAGAATCCATGCCTAATTGGGAGGCAAACCCATCTGAACTAATCACTCCATAAAGTGGGCTAAAGGTTGTTAGTGCCAACTTTACTATCTGATTTTCAACAATCTTATCAGTTTCAGGAGTACAAACCATATCCTTGCACTCAAGAGATGGTATCGAGACTTCCTCGGCCCCTATTGGCTAGGGTAAATCACTTCTATTATCTTATTTGAGAGAGTTCAATGCTTTGGGATTATCAATGAGTGTTTTGATGCTCACCCCAAGTGTTTTGGAGGGTCAATTTCCAAACTACTCATGGGTTTTCAGCATCTGAATTTCCTCTATCATTTTAGAGAAGTTAGATTCTCTAAAAAAAATGCAATTAAATGAATATATCACTTTTTCAGGGTTGGAACTATTTTCTTTGGTTCTCTTGGTTGCCTGATTTTTTGAATTGCCAGTTGTTTTGCATTAAGCCTTCCATTATTAGGAGTTTCTTTAGCTTCATTTTCCTGAGGCAGAAAATTTCCTTCCCCACTATTGTTATTATTCATTCCCTCTGCAATATTTTTCGACACCGAATTGTTCAATGCCTGAGATAAATCGTTCAGGCTTTCTTTGTTTTGTTATGGTTTTCTTTAGAGGAGATATTCTTCTTCTTTTTTTTATCAGGTCCTTGCGAGTGGCCACTATCTTCATCCCTTCTTGAGGATTTTAATTCCTTCCCTCCTTCTGGTGGAGGGTTGCTACTTATAGAATTATTTCCAAAGGTCGAGGCCTTGTTATTCTTGTTTTTGATTAGTGGGAAATTCCTTCTAATGTGTCCCTCTCTGTGACAGAGATAACACACATTTAATCCTCTTAGGGTTTCCATAGCGTAGGAAATGCTTCCTTCTTTGATTTTAATTTTCAGGACTTGCGGTAGATCCAACCCTAGTGTTAGGGAGACCAAGACCCTTGCATCCAGATGAGGGAGATGGGTTTTGGTCTCATCCATTCTCAGGACCTTTCCAAATGGTTTGATCATCAGAGGGACAAATTTCTAGAGCCGAGGAGGCACATTTTTTATTACCAGCCATTGAGGGTTGGCTAGAGCCAAGACCTCTTTTTCCAAGGCCTCTGGGTGCCATGCAAGGGCACAAAAAGTTAGTTTTCCAACCATCCAAAATTCTTTATTAATCACTTCTTGCTGATATTTAGGGTTATTTAAGAAAACCACAAAAATCCCTTTTTACACCATTCTACAATAGTAAAAATGAAACCCTATTTTCTTTTCCCAAACATTCTTAAACCATTCATCCATATACTTCCTAGTCGGGACCCTATCTGGATCAACGGTGGCAAAGAAAATTGTAGAATTAGAAATTTTAACATCCTCCTCTGAGATTGCATTGAGCACGGAATCATTTAGGACCAAAACAGACTTCAAGAGAGGATGCGGTGACTGCTTACCTTATCCTCTAAAGCCATCATCCAAGAATGGATTACCCAAGTCTACCACAAATCTTGCACCTTGAGGAAGCCTCGCCCGCTCACCCGCCACGATGTCCTTGAAATATTTAACGGCTTGTTTGGAAGAGCCATCGACGGAAGAACCATTTAAATATTTATCAGGGGGATTTGTATCCAACTCCATCATTAGTGAAAAATCCCTCAAGACCTTTGCACATGCCTTGGCACAAATTTACGGTTGCAACCAGGATAACCCTGTCACACCCACACTAGACCAAGGCAGAACGTAAGCACCAATGCCGCTAGAGAAGTACAGACCGTATTGAAGAGATTATCAAGAAGGGTGGAGGAGGGTCAAACCTCCTCCACGGGTGCCCGAGGACACCCATAGAAAACAAGTTACACACACGTGACCAAGTCACGGAGATTTTCAAAAAAAATCCACCCCCTCAATAATAGTTTATTAGTTAATAATTAAAAATGAATGATTATGTTAAGTTGTTACCATTGTTTAAAATATTATCGACCTATGGCCAAGAACAATTTTTTGAAGGTTATGGGCCCTAAGCCAACATAACCATATCTCTTATAATTAGATACTAATATAAACTACATAAGTATGTATATGGCTGAAACTTTTTCATATCAACATTCAAAAACATATATTCAACTATAGTAATATCATTTAAATCTCGATTCGAAGGTTTTTTTTTAGTGCAATTTTTTTATCACCTCGCTAACTAGGAGATCCAACTCTTCAAGAAGCTTGGTGAAGTTTAGTTTGATCCTATTGTTTATGCTTGTGCTATTTGTTTAATTTAAGTTCAATATTTCATGTTGTGATAATTCTTATTTGTGGAATTGTATTGTAGTGATTTATGAATGGTTTCACTTTACATATTATCCAAAAATTTTAAAAACATTCAGTTATTCATCGTAAATTTTTTGTGTGATTGAATCAAAAAATTTAATTTGATTTCTAAGAAAATATATAGTTGTTGTACATGTCGGTGAATGCTTTATTTTTGTAGCGGGGCTTGTAGTTCCTATAGAAACCCATATATTCTTTTGTTACAACTTGTGAATCCTGAAATGGCCAACCCCATTTTGAGTTTTGACTTGAGATTTTTTTTGCTCAATGTTTTCAGATTGGTATGTGTTTCCTTCTATCAAACTTTTCTCAAAACATTGCATGAAATATGAAAGTGTTTAAAAGAACACTTAATAAATATTTTTCAAATGACTTCTAAGCTTCATTTCCTCATCAATGAGCAACATACAATGGAATATGTCACCGGTACACTATATAACTATGTTGTTTTGCAATTTGATTAATAACTATGTGTTGTTTACATATATAGCTCAAAACCTTTGCTTCAACAATATACATAATGCATTTAAATCATTTTTTGTTGTATCAACAATAAGAACAGTACTTATAGAACCAAACCAAACCTATAACTACTTATGAAATCTAGTAACATGCATGCCTAGATTTGAAAGTGTTTGAACCTGACTAAGGATTGCTCAGAATGGTGAAACAACAATAACCATCAAGTCTGACATTCACCATACTTGGTAATGAGCAGCATCAAGTCTAAACATGGTTGTGAACCTTACAATTTGTCCACATCCAACAACTTCCACCTCAAATGACCCTCATACTGGTAGCATACGCCTCCCAACACCCCATGGGAATGCTTTAGATGATAAACTATGCCCAACATAATGTTTTTGGACCTGAAATACTCACATCAGTAATTGAACTTCTCATTTGCCTTGTTGTAGAGTCCCTTGCAACTAAAAAAATGGAAGGAATGAAAGCTTAAAACCTAGCAACCTCTTTCCAAGTGATCACGACCCAGAAAACTTGATGCATATGCCTTGTTTCTTGACGTTTAGGGTTTTATTGGTCACAACCCTCTTGTAAACTCGCCATACAGGTAACCACAATAAACAAACTTGTTTTTAATGTAGATTAGGCACTAACTCATTTGACTACAAAATACGACAAAAATTTATGAAGAAAGATTTATAATTAGATATATCGTCACGTACCTATGATATTCTATGTGAAATTTTATAAAAAAAAATATGCCCGACGTTCGTCAAAATTTTGATGATCCTGATTTTTTCATTGATATTTCAACAAACATGTAAAGTCAAATTGTGGCCGACATATGGTTAGTGCGTCGTTCATTGGAATTCCGATGAATTTTTTTTTTAATAAATAAAAGTTAGCTCGACAATTTATCTATACTTGCGACAGTGTTTTGCTATACTTGTGAATTTTCTCTACTTGTGAATTTTCTATACTTGCAATAGTTTGTGGAGAACTAAGACGATTTTCTTCGAAAAAATCAGAAAAAATTCAAGAAGATATCGTCAGGTTGAGGGTAGTCATTGTCTTTTTCCAGAATTCATTTGTGAAGTCAAATTTTTTCTAGGTTTGAAAATCATATTTTAAAGCAACATCTCATCATATTTCATTTTTAGACTTGTGCATTTTTAGAATTTCATTTTCAGATTTTGTTATGCAAGTTCTATATTCTGATTTTAGGATTCTAACTATTGGCAATCATAGTAAAATAAAAATTTAATAAGTTTTGGAATTAGCATTTTAAAGTGTTTGTTGGGGCCATTAACTTCAGGCTATCTTCTCTTTTGCAAGGGTGGTTGCATGCCGATTTTTTTTGGTTCAAAATTTTAAAATTATTAGATTTTTGTACTTGTCTATGATTAAAAATTATTGGAGTGTGATTTTGATATTTTTTCAAGATCTAAATATTCAAGCTTGGTGAATAAAAATCATGTCATATAATATTAGTGTAGAAAAAAATGAAGAGACACTTGCTAGATTGTGGGCTAGATTGAAAAGAAAGGGTGAGGGGAAATGTTATTGTCCTTGCAATAATTACAAGGGCTTAAAGATGAGAAGAATTTTTAATCACAATAGTTGAGAAACATTGTAGGAAGCATGGTCACATTGAAGGGGGCCATGATTATCATCCATTGGTAATTTTTTCATTATATGTCTTTATATTGATTTAATTTGTAAATTTTTATATCATTTTAACATTTTTTATATATATAAAAAATCACTTGATCATGATCATGGTTTATTTGTATCAATCATTATCATAAAGGTGGGGCACCCTAGGGCACATGATATGGATTATCACGGCTCGGAGAATGTGGTTTTGCAAGCAAAGGAACATGGAGCTATGAATATCGAAAATGAAATTAATGATCCTATGGAATAAGATGATCATGCGCTAGAAAACACAATTGAAGATGATGGTACAAATACATTGATCCATGACACATTTATTGGCACAGTTGATCATGATTTACCTATACTTGAGAAGGCATGTGAGCCCCTTTATGAAGGCTCCCAAACAACTCTTCTCTCTGTTGTATTATTGTTGGTGAGCTTGAAGGTTATGAATGGTTTATCCAACATAGAAATCTCACGGATGTTAAGGTATGTCATATATGTCATCTTTTTCATCTATTTTTTTGTTAGTTCATCACTAGTAAATATAGGATGAAATATGTACCATTAATATTCTTTATATTAACAAAAAAAAAATCGTTGTAGATTGATAAGCAATTTTTTTTTACCACCATCAAATACTTTACCTCACTCATACCGAGATTTATCTACCATTATGAAAGATATTGGAATCCAATATCAAGCAATAGATGCATGTTCCAATGATCATATTATATATCATAAACAATGTGAATTTGCAACATAATTCCTGGAATGTCATATCAGTAGATATTGAATAGATCAACTAACAAAAAAGGTGCCTCACAAGGTTCTTCGTTATATTCCCATTATTCCACTTATGCAACGATTATTTAGGTGTGAAAGCTTAGCGCAATTTATGGATTATCATGCTCGGAATAGAAGTGGAGATGACATTCTTCGAATTCCTATGAATGGTTCTGCATTTAGGGACATGGAGGAAAAATGGCCACACTTTAGAGAAGAACCTCATAATCTCAGGCTTTCATTAGCAGTGGATGGTGTTGATCCATTTGGAGAGATGAGATCTATTTACTCGGTGTGGCCTGTTTTTGTTATCAACAATAACATTCCTCCATGGATGTCAATAAAGAGGGAGCACATAATGTTGGAAATGATTGTTCCAGGTATTTATTTACATCAATTTTATTTAACGTAGTAGCATCTCATTTATCTTATTTGTTACATAATGACTTATATTTTTTTCATTTAATAGTCATGTACATTAATTTATATATATTGTAGTAAAATGGTTATAATAATTATGTAATGTTTATGTTCATTCAACTAGGTAAGTACCAAGTTAAAGATATGATTGTATATATCAAGCCTCTTATCGACGAGTTACTAAAGTTATGGAATGGTGTCACTATGTATGACATCTCTAGACCAATAGGACAAAGACAATTTCAATTGCATGCAATGTTTGTATGGACAATTCATGATGCCCGAGGGCTAACACATTTGTGTGGTATGTTATAACATTCAACTACACTTTAATGATATTTAATTTTATGAAGTAGATATCATGCATGTTTTTTAAATAATCCATTCATTATATATAATTATAAAAATTGACATATTTAATCCAATTATATATGATCTTGCAAGTCTTCAAACAAAGGGAAAATTTGCATGTCCATTTTGTGGTCCAAATATGAAATCTCGTCGTTCAACAAGTTTAGGAAAGCAGGTGTTTGATGAGTATAGGCACTTCCTCCACATAAATCATAAGTATTGAACTACTGAAACAAATATTTTCAATGGGAAAGAAGAGACTACATCAAAACCACGAAGAATGACACCTCGCCTATAGAAGTTGGAATATAATAGAATTAATCATCACGATTATACATCAGATCAAATTTTTTATCTATCATATATGATATGTTTGGAATTTATATTTTTATATTGCATTTAGTTTACTCATGTTGTAATTGAAAATGATTGTTGTTGTTAATTTGTTTAACTTATATGATTCATGAAGGTCATCAAGGCATTAATGGTCGATTTCCACAGGGACTAAAAAGTCATCCAAAAAAATTTAGTAGGTTGCCCTACTATGAGAAGCTACAAACTATGCATTTGTTGATACAATGCATATCGGAAAGAATATAATAGAAACATTATGGAAAATATTGGATGGATGGCATGACAAAGAAAAAATTGTCAAAATTTGTAGTGACATTCAGGAAGCCAATCATGCAATGAAAAATGGCATTCAATTAAATAGTGATGAAGACCAAATTAATATAAGTGCCCTTCCTTGGTTATTAACGGAGTAGAAAAGCAATGCTATAAAAGAAGTCATACAAAAATATCAATTTCCCATATGATTTGTTGCGAACATAAATAATATCATAACAAAGAAAGGTGAATATGGGTCAGGGATGAAAATGCATGATTGGCATACCTTTATTAAGGTAATTATTTTGGTATATTTTATATATGAATGTATACTGCATTTACTTTTCAGTGTATTATGTTTACTAGTTTTGGAAAAATAATGAAAAGATCATTTTATAATTTTTGCAGTACGTTCTACCTCTATCTCTCCTAGACAACTTTGACAACAATGTCAAGAAAGTTATATATAATCTTGGAAAATACATGAGGTAAGTAGCAATATTTCTTCAATTCGTTGTATAGATCATATATTTTCTATTTGTTTTACTTGTTATGTAATATATTGTATATTTTTGTTAAATATTGTTAATATATTTGTGCCTTGAATCACTTGTAGATGGTTGTCATCTCAAGAAATCCATAAAGAAGATATAAATTATTGGAAGAGAAAAATTCCTCGTCTAATGTATGAAATGCAAAAATGTCTACCTTCGACATTTTTCAATGCGCAAGAACACTACCTCATACACCAAGTTAAGGAGATTGAATTGTGTGGACCTGTAAACACAAGGTCAATGTGGATGGTTGAGAGGAAATTGAAATTTTTTAAGGCTTTGTTGAGAAAAGGAGCACATCCTGAGGGTTCTATGGTGGAGGGTATACCAGACCATGGTGTACATTACTGAATATCTTCCTAAGTTCACAACAAAGATCCATGTAGATCGCATTTGGGATCCCAACTCCATTAACAAATTCAAAGGGGAGTACCTGATGGGTAAAGGTAGATTGAGGAAAGTGAGAGGTAATTATAAGATGGTCATGGAGATTAATTAGAATACATTTTACATTGCCTTCAATTTCTTGAAAAGAAACAATAGAGAACTAGTCCAAATGAAAGAATCTTCCACACACAAATATAATGCAATATGCCTATGTCGATATTGTACAATGTGCTTCCTCGTTCATGTAGGCCATTCTTGCAATGTTTTTATCAGTGAAGCTTGCTAGTTTTTGTGCCAATATATTGTATCCTGCCAATATAAACATAAAACATGATCGAGGTGACATAGATACTGCTTGGTTGATATGTTATATCTCTTCAATTTGAAATGTGTGAACAATGTGTTAGCTCTCAAAAATATAGGTAAAATACCTCAAGAGGTTGCCAAACTCTTGGTACGTTTCAGGGTAACATACAAGGCTAAATAAGGCTAAATATTTTGGTCGATATTTTGCATTGCCTTCAATTTCTTGAAAATAAACAATAGAGAACTAGTCCAAATGAAAGAATATTCCACACACAAATAGAATGCAATGTGCCTATGTCGATATTATACAATGTGCTTCCTCATTCACGTAGACCATTCTTGCAATGTTTTTATTGGTGAAGCTTGCTAGTTGTTGTGTCGATATATTGTAACCTACCAATATAAACATAAAACATGATCGAGGTGACATAGATACTACTTAGTCAATATGTTATATCTCTTCAATTTGAAATTATTGAACAATGTGTTAGCTCTCAAAAATGTAGGTAAAATACCTCAAGAGGTTGCCAAACTCTTGGTACATTTCAAGGTAACATACAAGGCTAAATAGTTTAGACCTTCTTCTCTTCAGGTGTTGCTAAACCTAGGTGGGTCTACCTATGTGAACTGAGCAGACTTGAATGATGTGATTTTGTCACAGTGATCTATTCACAAATGGAAATATTACAATGAACAGATGTAATCCTTATCTAACATAAATTTTATGAGTAAGAAATATGTTCAATTAACAGATGTAAAAAATAAAATGGATGAACTAAAAGATAAAAATGCTAGACCAATGCCTTGTTGGGTATATGGAGTCTAATGAAAATCTAAAAAAGTGTAATCTATGGTGGCAATAATTCAAATTGTTTGGCACACAAATGTAGTTTATAACTTGTATAAACGTGCAAATAAATGATTGACAAACTTTACTTGAGACTGAATGGCAATCCTAGTTGTGTGATTCTTCTTACTAATACAATTAATACTCCCCAATTACTGTGATTGATTAGAAGTATTTAATCTCTACTTGAAAGAACTAAATAACCACATCACACAAATACAGAAAATTTGTACTAATAAATTGAATATATGCTTGATATATCAATTTAAACAATAGAAAAGTATCAAAATGGAGACAACCATATAACTATATAACTTCAACAAACAATTGATACCAAGATTAAGCCACAAATTCAGATATCTTCGTTAACTTCATCAAAATTCATACATGCATCTGAGTCTTTTTGGATGAAAACATCATTAAAAATCTATCTACTATATCCTTCTTCTATCCGCCTATATATGTTTGACATTATAAAATAAATATAAATAAAACAAAACCATGAAAGGACACGTCCTTTCAAAAAAAAATTGCTTAACAACAATAATAATAAACTAAAAATTAGGCTCTATTTAGCCATAAATGGAATTTTGATAAATGATCCAAGCAATCTTGTCTCTCATGTGTGTCAGTGTCTCCTAACACATTTTGGATTGCTATCTCCATCATCACCATCTTCTCGACCAACTCGCAAGCTTCATTTAGTGGAGAGTCTTTCTCTGTAGCCATTTCTAGAAGTTCTTGCAGCATTGACTTGCATTCATCGACCCATTTGGCCTTTCCCTTCATTTTTCCTCCATCTTCAAATAGTGTTGGTAATCCCTTTTTTGTGGTTTCAACCAATCCTTGAGCACCTCCTTGCATCTCTTCATGAAAGCTCCTATGTTTTCTCATGATGTCATCAGCAATATTAATAACTTCATTATCGGGAACATCCCTCTCACTTATTTCTTGAATCCCCCCATCAATTCTTATATGTTCTTGTTCTGTAATATGGATATTTGAACTTGTTCCCCAAAGTTTTTTCAACAAGATCATCAATTTTTCCTACCTTTTTCTAATTATTGTAGTAAGTGTGTCATGTTTTCCTTGAGAGTATGCACCAGACTCTTCTCACTTGTCCTTAGCTTGGGAGATCTTACCATGAGTTAGTTTCTTAGTGGGTCCTAATGCAATTCCTACCATATCTTTCAAACGATCATTCTCTTTGAGAAATATTTCATTGTTCATCTTATACATTTCTTTCTCCTTAATTAACATCTGCATCTATGCCTTATTCAACTTGGCAAAATTAATGCCAATATTTGTTGTCATTATCGGATCAACTTCTCCAAATTTTAATACCATTACATGCCCAAAATTTTTCTTTGTATCAATCACAACAGATTTATTGTGTGACAGGTACAGGTCCCAAATCATGAGTGATCCCTCATCAGGATTTTACCTGGATCCTGCATATATCTTTATTACACCTTCAGGGTTGGGTTTGTATGTGGCACTATTATTCTTCAAAAAACTATCAAAAACTAAAGCAGAATTTAAATCCAACCCAGGAAAAATCATGACACCTACATTTCCTAGCAATTTTCTTCCCTTTTTAGGGGTCATGTTTTCCATTTCTTTTTCTACACTTAGTTTCAAATTTCTCAATAGTTTCCCCTCATTATGTGGTGTTATATCTTCCATTGATTATCTTCTTGATTTCCCCTTTTGATTGTACAAGAAGGCTTTAAATTCTCAGTTTTTGACAAATTCGTCATCAGCTACAAAAGACTTGTATGCAATATGTCTTGCATTTGTATCTGAATTCTTTTCAACATTTGTAAGCTTGATTTCTTGCCCTAACAATTTTATTAATTGTACTATGGGGCCTTTCATCACCAGATGTCTCTTCCTCTGAAGACAACATTCCAACATCTGTCAATCTTTTGTTATATTCTTCAACCACTCTTTATGCTTCTTCTTCCTCTAAATTCCTAATCAGATCATCATACTGATGGGGTACATGATCATACCCACCCAAGTTCATTTTATCTCTTACAAAGTGGATATACCCCTCTAGATCAAATCCTTTCCATAGTGGACCTTTCTTCATATTGTATTGTAACAATTTACTTAGAACTATATCATATCCATCCCTTGCTAACATAGTGAAGTCACCAAAACAAAGAGTGCTAGGAACAAATGCATTTTTTCCAAAAGAACTTAGGTTCATGAAATTTGAATTATCTAACTACCTAGCAATCTCTAGGTAGGCAATCATGTTAGTACTATTCTGGGAAGGATAAAAGGTGCGTCCTCAAACCCATATATCTTGATCATATTTGCACCTTCCAAGAAATACCATTCCCCCTAATTGTGATTGACAAGCCCATCAAATTCCTTAGGTCTGAGAAACATTTTTATTTCATCAGACAGTGAGTAATCACAAGGGTGATTATACAATTTATACAATGGCTTCACAAAATATTCTTCAAAATGTATAAAGAAAGAACTAGCAAATTTGTTGTTCCAAATGGTAGTCCAGAGTTGTACTAGTAATGATCTTCCTTCCTTATCAAATTTTGAAACTCTTAACCCTTTAGGCCATAAATTTAGTTCTTGTCCATAGTACAATATCGTATGCATAAATATTGAATAGGGCTTCACATGTAAAATAGGAGATCCATTTTTTATTGACATTAATCTTACATCAATTTATTTGGCAATATGTGAAGCATAGTCAAAAGTTCTAGAATTATGGCATTGAACATTTGTTGCCACTACCATTGGCACAATTGGCATGTATTCAGGGACCTCCATCCCTAATACTTGGACTGCTGAAAAATATGTATACTTCAAGTATGGTTCAAACATGTCAACATGAAATGGAGTGCCATCACTATCTTCTAATGGAATTGAGGTTCCATCATTTTTTATTTTGTGCAATGGTAACCTCCAACCCTTTTATATAGTATCCATTCTCCAAAACTCCCTTTCCAACTCCTCATTTACAATTTTTCATCACATACCCCCTCTAGGTTAAAAATCTCACTGATTGCAGCCTCTGATATGTGTACAAAGGGTTTTCTTGATGGATCACAAATAGCTCTCAGCTTTGGGTCATAGTGGGCAGCTAGCATTTTTACCAATTCTGCATCTACAAACACATTTGGGTAGACCAATTTCCCTAGGTTAAACTTCCATGGGTTACACATTGGTTCATATCGATTCCTTTGGTGGTAATGAAAGATGAATAGCTTGTATCCCCTAATTGGAGTCCAAATATCACCTATGTGTTTGCACTTATCCTCCAATTTTTCTACTTCTTCCCTAAGCTAAGTGGAATGCCTATCTTTAGGTTCTAAACTAGGTAATTGGTCAATTAAGTCTTGGTTCAATTTCCTTTCCACTACCCCTGGCTCATTTTTAGTTTCAATTTTTTAATTTTTCCCTCTAGGGCGACTACTCTCACCTTGTCTCTTTCCCTTTGTTTTCCCCGAGCTGGTATTTTTAATTTTACTCTTTATAAATCATAGAATAGGAAATTCAATTGCAAAGAACTTGCCAATTTATTTTAAAATCTTTGGTTGTAAGTCCTTCAACCCTTCGTTCGCTCTCCTACTGCTAATTCTACAAAAATTTCCTTCAATTACTCCTCTTCAAAAATTGTCTACTTATTTGTGTGTTTGTGACACCATTAATGTTCTAGCTCTTAGCACGTACGAGTTTGCATCTTTTTTTAAATTCTCACTGTCACATCAAGTGCTTTATATCGGCATGACATTTCAAACTCTGGGTGATCCTTTTTATTCAGGTTCAACCAACATTCACTAAACAGCCTGTTGATTGGGGAGACATTTTTCATTTTTTTCGATATCACATAATTCATCCTTCTGATCCATAATGCATAGATATTTCCATGAGTCACCTCGATGAATCCTTTGACCCATTTTTATTCTTTATCGGCAAGAGACTATGTATCGCTAAGACAATTAGTTTTTTCCCTAATGTTATGAGTCTCCTCGATGTTCATTCCTTCAATCTTAAGTATGTTGCCAAGACTCTTACTGATGTAATCCCATAAACATGACATGGAGATTCGGGGGAACATTTAGAACTCGCCCTGATAGAAATTTTATTGCCAATAGTATCTACTTTTGTTTCATCGGTAAGACAGGATGGGTGTCTCATCGATGATATTTCATCGGTGAGACAAATGTGCTCAGGCTGACTTAAGAACCTTACTCCAATAGTGTTTTGTTTTTTTGATGTGATTCTTTATGCTTTATCGGTGAGACATGACAAATCTTGTATCGATGGTATTTCATCGGTAAGACACATATGCTCAATATGACCTATTGATCTCTTCCCGATGATGCTCTTCTTGTCGATGAACTTCTTCATTGGTGATATCATGAACTGTATCTTCTTGATGCACATCTTCATATGAAATATGATCAGTGTGACATTCCTGAACTCTCGTCAATAAGCAGGAAAATATGTATAATAATATAATGCTTTATGAATTAGAGAGACATGCACCATCTCTTGTTGATATGGCTTATTTACTCAAATCCTTGGGCTTAGACGGAATTCATGTTATCAAATGGTTAAGGCTGATGTGATAATAGATATTCATGTCATACGAAGGATATTATATCAATTTTGTATTCAAAATATGGTCTCCTTTGGGAAACTTATGAGTATAAATCACTATAAAAATTTTAAAATTGTATAGTTCCAACACAATGGGTCTTGGATACATATAGTTCGGAGGTTTCTTACGAAATATTATAAGATCATTGGTAGTGAGATGTTAGGTTTTCAGGCACATCAATTATAAATTAAGGTTGTATACCATGGTAATTAACTAATTACGTGTCGTTTGTGAATTTTATTTTATTTTGATACAGTTGGTCGAGAGTGGGATGCACTACATTTGTACGTCGCAAACAATCTTGATTGGATGATGGTATGGATTGAACGATTTCAATAATTTGGTTGCACATTAACATGAGAAGGTGTGGCTTCATTGGTTAAAGAAGCTCATAGTAATGGATATTCCAATGTTACACCAAGGGAAATTAATTTAGCATATGGTTTAAGAGATAAACAAGTACATATAAATATATTAATCACCCATATTATTTAATTATTTTCAATTATGTTGATGTATATATATGTTGAGTTTTTTTTCTTTACATACATTCAGCCAAGAATAAATATGTTTATCAATTGATGATGCAATAATTGTCACATGTTTGACATATTGCAGGTGAAACACCACAAGGCTATGTGGTGCAATGGTTGTAAATTTTGAATCAAAAAGTTGGATGACATGAAGAAAACTTGTGATTCTGGGAAAACTGTAGTCTTTCAGGTGACTAATGTTTCATCTAGAAGCGACATACATCCAGAATTCTCAGAAAATTGATACTATGGGATTTTGGATGATATAATGGAGTGTGACTTTAAGTCCTTCAAATTAGTTTTTTTTTTCGTCCAATGGTATAGGCTATGATTGAATGAAAATGATCCTGAGAGAACCATTATTGAACATGATAATGGATTTACCATGGTTAATACAAGGTCGATCGAGCGAGCTGGAAATGAACCCTATGTTCTTCTTATTGGGAATAAGTGTCTCAACTTCTGGCTTGAACCTTTAGAAATACTTGGAAAATTTATCACCATTCTCAGCCTTTATCGCTCTACCACTGAGACTCTTTCATAGAGGCACGGTCTGGAAGTTTACCATTTTACCATGGGCTTCTTTCATTTTGTCTGCGGTTGGGCGGTGTTACCGCCATACCGCAAGGTCTCCTTCCTAGGATGTTGGTAGCACTGTTGACGGGTGCAATTATTTTGAAGCCTTACCTCCCTATAGCGGAGGGTGTTCGTTGGTGACGCGGTGGTCATGACAGTTAAGCAAAGGCCACTTGGCACCTCACCACGATGGCCTTTCGACCATGTCACAATGGTACGATAAGCCATGGCAGTCAGATATAATAGTTACCTCCTTGTCATGGAGGTCTTGTGATCAGGGATCAGTAGCACGATGGAGCTCGATGGTTGGTACAGGTGATTACCACCATTCAGTGGGAGGGTATTCTTAGCCTCGCAATTGGCCGATGGCACCGCCATACCATGGAAGATCGTTATGAGATCAACGATGACATGATGTTAAGCGATGGCCTGGTAGACAATCCACTACCTCGGTACTGCAACAGTGTTAGAAGGGACCTACAACTGGGCAATGGCACTGCCATTCTGCAAGAGGTCTCGCAAGGCTTAGCAGTGGCATGGTGAAGGTTGCTAATGAGTTGACAAGGGGTTACCACCATACTGCAGTGGCTTTTTTGACTCAGCGAGGTAGTGTGGTAAGAGATGTTTATCACTTGGGTTGACCAGTCTATCTTGACTAGAAGTGGTGAACAAGTAAAGAGGTAGCATGTGGTAAGTATTCAACATCTGATTGGTCAAAGTCTTGAGTGGTGAAAGGAGTAAATGCAAGATGTGTTTTGGATGATGATAGAATTTGATTAAGGCAAGTGATTTAATGCCTAGATGGTCTGATGCATATTTGTAGAGTAGATTAGTCAAAAGATTGGATTGCTTGATTGGGTGATCGATGCATTATTAAGACCTGGAATTGATTGGAATGTTTAATGTGATGTAAGACTTGTATAGTCGATTACATTGATATAATTCAATGTAGGGTGACGATAAATTTTAGTATAGAGACAGAGAAGTTAGTTGTATTCATTTTATACTAAAAGGAGTATTGTAATAGTGAGTGTTTGAATACTTAAGTTTGTTGTTGCGAGATAACGATCAGAGAGTGAGGATTGTGAGCTTTGTATATAATTTTTTTTACTATAATACAAAGTGTCTTCTCTTGGTGTGGTGGCTTTTTTCCCATGTAAATCTGGTGTTAACTATGTCTACTTATTTTTGTTAGCTTTTCTACTTTGTATGTGTTCATCTCAGTTGTTTTAAGAAGCTTTAAAATTGGTCTTTGCACTTCTCCTTTGTTTTATTAACGTTAGAAAATGAATTCCACACCTTTGTTTTTCCTTTCAAGTGGTATCAGAGTTTGGTCAATTGTGTTATCCTTGTTAGTAAGGCTAGTTTTTTTGTGCTAATATTATTCCAGTGGGAGTTTTGTAAATTTAGAACTTAGTTCTATTTGAGATGGCAAGTACATCAGGTAGAGTAGAGATTGAAAAATTCAATGGTGGAAACTTTGAGTTATGGAAACTCAAAATGGAATACTTGCTTGTGGATAGAGACCTCTGGGTTGCTATGTCTGGAACTTTGCCACAAAGTATGAAGCAAGAAGATTGGAACCTTGCAGATAGAAAAGAAAGAGGTCTGATAAGACTTACTCTAGTTGATTTTGTACTCCTGAACATCCATGAGGAGAAGTCTCCAGCTTCATTATGGAAGAAGCTTGGTGATATTTATCAAGGAAAGTCTTTGGTAAATAATTTATTCCTCAAGAAGAATTTGTACTCCTTGAAGATGGAATAAGGTGCATCTATTGCAGACCATCTGAACTCATTTAATATGAGTGTTTCTCATTTGGCATCTATGGGTTTAAATATTGAGGAGGAGGATCATTGCATGCTCTTGTTATGTTTGTTACCTGACACTTGGGATCCTCTTGTAATGGCTATTGGAAGTACGACCACTACTTTCAAGAACAAAGATTTTGTCGCCTCACTATTGTCTGAAGAGATGCAGAGAAAGTCTTCAGAGATGGTGAAAGAGGCCCTTGTTGTTTGAGGTAGATAGAAGGAGAAAGGAAAGAAGAAGCACAAGATGTACAAATCTAAATCTATAGGGAGATCAAAGTATCCTAGTAAAAATTCCAAGGTGAAATGTTGGAACTGTGGGCAGCTTGGTCATATCTGAAAGGATTGTAAGGAGAAGAAGAAAAAGAAGAGTAACACTTCAGAAAATGACCCTTCTCAAATTGATGCAGATGCCTTCATTGCAGCCTTGGAAACTCAAGCATCAGATGATGTATGGCTGGTTGAATCGGGTGCATCCTTTCACATGACGTCTCATAGAGAATGGTTCACTAAGTATGAGAATTATGATCTTGGAAAGGTGCACTTGGTGAGTGATTCAACATTGGAGATTTTTTGTCGTGGAAGAGTCAAGATACAGTTCCCTGATGATAGAATCAAAGGGATTGGTGGTGTACTACACATACTAGGTCTAGCTTATAACTTACTTTCTGTTAGTAAGCTGAATGATGCTAGTGTAGAAGTTTCTTTCTCGAGTAAAGGATGTAAGATTGCTAGAAGTGAAATGGTGCTAGCTAAGGGTGTACATATTAGCACTTTGTACAAGCTAGATGCATGCCATGTTCAATGTAACAATGCCACTATAAATTCAAGCAAAGCTATTCTTGTAGAGGAAGATGAAGATACTTCTTTGGCTGAAAATATGTTGGAGGTGAAACTCCCATCAAAGAAGACCATGTTGTGGCATCATAGACTTGGTCACATAGCTGAGAAAGGTTTAAAAACCTTGAAAAAAGAAAATCTTGTTGAAGGGCTTGATGATTGTAACCTTGAGTTTGATTTTTGCGAACATTGTATTTATGGAAAGCAACACCGTGTTTCATTTTATTCAAGTCCTCATTAATCTTCTGGTGTACTAGATTATGTTCATTCTGATGTGTTTGGTCCAGTTAATGTTCCTTCATTATCAAAGTCTAGATATTATGTTTCTTTTATTGATGACTATTAGAGAAGGGCATTTATATACTTTCTTAAGAGTAAATCAGAAGTGTTTAGTTGGTTTAAAGAATTTAAAACTTTGATAGAGAATCAAACTCGAAATAAAATCAAATACTTGAGGACAGATAATGGCGGTGAGTTTTTTTCTATAGAATTTAAAAGGTACTGCATAGACCATGGGATTAAAAGGTATAAAACTACACCTTATACTCCATAGCAGAATGGAGTTGTTCAAAGGTTGAATAGAACATTAATGGAAAGAGCGAGAAGTATGTTAAGTAGTGTTGGTCTAGAGTAGAAGTTTTGGGTTGAGGCTATGGCTATGTCATGTTACCTAGTAAATCATTCACCTTCTTCTGCTCTTGTTGAGATGGCACCTTTGGAAGCGTGGTCTGGTAAGAAACCCTCTCTAAGACATATGTGTGCCTTTGGCTATGAGGCATATGTATATGTGCCCAATGAGAAAAGATCAAAGTTGGAGAACAAGGTTGTTAAATGTATCTTCATCGGCTATAGTGTTGGTGTGAAGGGATACAAGCTTTGGAATCATGATACTAAAAAGGTTCTATACAGTAGAAGTGTAATATTTCATGAGCTAAAACCTTCAGTAGTTGATCCACATCTAGAGATAGATAAAAGAGAAAAGAAGAATGATGTAGTTCAGATTCCTCAAACTCCAGAAAAAGAGGAACTACATGGTGTACCTGAAACTAAGGAGAGTTCAAGCAGCTCTGAGAGTTCTAAAGATGAAGAACCACAACCTCATCTAGTAAGAATGTCTACACATGAAAAATGATAACCTAATAGGTATGGTTTCTCCATGTTAGATTCAAACTATGCCTATGATTTGATTACTAGCACTGATGAGCCTAGGACTATAAAAGAAAAAATTAGCATGTTTGATTCAAATTCTTGGTTGGAAGCCATGAATGAAGAAATGGAATCATTGAAGAAAAATGAAACCTTGGATTTGGTACCTTTGCCTGAAGGGCGAAATTTTGTTGATTGTAAATGAGTATTCAAGAAGAAGACCGGTCTAGATAGCAGTCTAGAAAAGTATAAAACAAGGTTGGTTTCAATGGGATTTTCCCACATAGAGGGAATTGATTATGGAGAAATATTTTTCCCTATAGAAAAGTTGACATCTATCAGATTTTTATTGTCATTGGCAATAGCATATGACTTAGAGATTGAGCAGATGGATGTGAAGATAGTGTTTCTCCATGGAGAGCTAGAAGAAGAGATTTATATGTCCTGGCCTGAGCACTTTGTTGAAAAAGGTAAACAAATTCTCGTTTATAAATTAAAGAAATCTTTGTATGGTTTGAAGCAGTCTCCTAGAATGTGGTACCAAAAATTTGACACTTTTGTGTTGTCTATGGGATTTGTGAGAACAAAATATGATCATTGTGTTTATTATAAATCTGAAAATGATCCTATGCTTATTATTACTATGTACGTGGATGATATGTTATTCATAGGAAATAGTAAGTCTATGATTTCTGATCTTAAATCTCAGTTGTCTGCAAAGTTTGAAATGAAAGATATGGGTACAGAAAGGTACATTCTGGGGATGGAAATAACCAGGGACATAATGGGTAGAAAAATTTGGGTAAGTCAATACAGTTCTGGAGAGATTTGGTATGGATGATTGCAAGCAGCTAGTTGTTCCAGTTATGCAGGGAATGAAATTATATGTTGAAGATTGTCCAAAGTCTACTACTGAGATGGAGGACATGACCAGGGTGCCTTATGCAAGTGTTGTTAGCAGTCTAATGTATGTAATGGTCTGTACAAGAGAAGACATTTCCTAAGTAGTGGGAGTTCTCAGCCATTTTATTGAAAATCCAGTAAAATCACATTAGGATGTTGTGAAGAGAGTGTTTAGATACTTGACGGGGACTTTGGAATATGCTCTGTGTTACCATGGAAATTTGGTTGCATCACAAATAACACTTAGCATTCATGGATATGTAGATTCTCATTGGGCAGGGGACGTTGACAACAGAAGGTCCACCAGTGGATACACTTCCAAGCTAAATGGTGGTACAGTCGGTTGGATGAGAAAGCAATAATTTGTAGTTGCTTTATCCACTACAAAGGATAAATACATGGCAGCAACACATGCCTACAAAGAAGAAGTTTGGTTGAGTTTTTTGTGCTTTGATATTGGTTTTAATGTAGGGTAGATTACTATTTGTTGTGATAGTCAGAGTGCCATTTGTTTGGCAAAGAACCCAACTTTCCATGCTAGGACAAAGCACATTGGTGTTCAGTATCACTTCGTGAGAGATATGGTGGAAGATGGAAAGATCTATTTACAAAAGGTTGACACCTTGAAGAATGTTGCAGATGCATTAACAAAGCCAGTAAACATGGACAATTTTAGATGGAGCACAGACTTGATGGGCCTTGAGGCCTATGATCGTCAATAGTTTTTTGAAGTCTAGAGGAAGCCAGGAAGTCTTTGTCAAGTGGGAGCTTGTTGGGAATAGGTGTCTCAACTTCTGGCTTGAACCTCTGAAAAGACGGCAAATTTATCACCATTCTCAGCCTTTACCGCTTTACCGTTGAGACTCTTTCATAGAGGTGTGGTCTAGCAGTTTACCACTTTACCATGGGCCTCTATTAGTATGTCTATGGTTTGGGGGTGTTACCACCATACCATAGGGTCTCCTTTCTAAGCTAGTGGTAGCACGGCTGATGGGTGTAGTTAGTGTAAAGCCTTACCTCCATACCGTGGAGGGTGTTCGTTGGTGAGGCGGTGGTCACAGTGGTCACCGAAAGTTAAGTGAAGGTCACTTACCACCTCACCACGATGGCCTTTCGACCATGTTGCGGTGGTGTGGTAAGTCATGGTGATCAAATAGAATGGTTACCTCCTTGTCATGGAGGTCTTCCATCGGGGCCTGGTAGCACGGTGGAGCTCGACAATCGGCACAGGCAGTTACTGCCATACCGTCAGAGGCTTTTCTTAGCCTCGTGGCTGGGTGGTAGCATCTCCATACCGTGGAAGATCATTACGAGCTTGGCGGTGATGTGGTGTTAAGTGACATCCTAGTAGACAAGCCACTACCTCAGTACCATGATGGTGTTTGAAGGGACCTATGGTTGGGCAATGGCACCGCCATACCACAAGAGGTCTCGTGAGACTCGGTGGTGGCACAGTGAAGTTTTTTGATGGGTTGAGAAGGGCTTACTGCCATACCATGGTGGTTTCTTTGACTCGGCAAGGTAGTGTGGTAAGAGATGTTTGTCACTTGGGTTGACCGGTTTGTCTTGACTAGAAGTGAAAAACAAGTAAAGAGGCAACATGTGGCAAGTATTCAACATCTGATTGGTCAAAGTTTGGAGCGGTGAAAGCATTAAATGCAAGAAATGTTTTGGATGATGACAGAATCTAATTAAGGCAAGTGATTTAATGTTTGGGTGGCCTGATGTGTAATTGCATGGCAGATCCATCAAAATATCATATTGCTTGATTGGGTAGGTGGTGCATTATTAAGACCTGCGATTGGTTGGAATTTTTAATGTGATGTAAGACCTGTATAGTCGATTACATTGATATAAGTCAATGTAGGGTGATGGTGAAGTTTAGTATAGAGACAAAGAAGTTAGTTGTATTCATTGTATACTAAAATCAGTATTGTAATAGTGAGTGTGTGAATAATCAAGTCTATTGTTGTGAGCTAACGATCAGAGAGTGAGGACTGTGAGTTTTGTATGTAATTTATTTTATTGTAATACAAAGTGTCTTCTCTTGGTGTGCTGGGTTTTTTCCCGAAAGGGTTTTCCCACGTAAATCTAGTGTTAACTGTGTCTGCTTATTTTTGTTCACTTTTCTAATTTTTATGTGTTCATCTCAGTTGTTTTAAGAATCTTTAACACTATTCTTTGCACTTCTCCTTTGTTTTATTACCGTTAGGAAAGAATAAATATGTTTATCAACTGATGATGCAATAATTTTTACATGTTCGACATATTGCAGGTGAAACACCACGAGGCTATGTGGTGCAATGGTCATAAATTTTGAATCAAAAATTTTGGATGACATGAAGAAAACTTGTGATTCTGGAATAACTATAGTATTTTAGGTGACTAATGTTTCATCTAGAAGTGACAGACATCCACAAGTATCATAAAATTGACTATGGGATTTTGGATGATATATTTGAGTGTGACTTTGAGTCCTTCAAATTTGTTTTGTTCATTGTCCAATGGTATAGGCTACGATTGAATGAAAATGATCTTGAGAGAACTGTTATTGAACATGATAATGGATTTACCATGGTTAATACAAGGTCAATCGAGCGAGTTGGAATTGAGCCCTATGTTCTTCCAAGCTAATGTGAGCAGTTATTTTACTCAGAGGTTCCAGGTAAACCAATTTGGTCATTTTTTGTTAGACATGATCCAAGAGGAAGGCCGGTAAAGTATAATGTGGTGGAAGAAGAATATACTGAAGAACTAAAAGATGATGTAGATGATGATTAGGATCAATAGTTAGTTGATGATGTGCCTAACGAAGATGTCAAAGAAGAGGAACTAGATCATGATGATGTAGGAGTTAATGTTCATGAAGATGATATCCATGTTGATGATGACATTGTCGAAACAGATATCAATGACGATGATGATGATATGACCAATCCTTACAATGTCGAATTTGGATCGGATGATACAGAAAAAGAGCTGGATGAAGAAGAATATCAATGACATTGATATGAGTTATGCGATTATATTATCTATTTGATATTGATTTCTTGATAGAATTATATTTGAATTATATGGTTACATAGTTAATTCATGATGTTTTTAATTTTTATGCCATTACATAATTAATTCATGGTGTACTTTTTAATGTTTTTAATTTTTATGCCATTACATAATTAAATCATGGTGTACTTTTTAATGTTTTTAATTCATGATGTTACAACTATTTGTGTCTATTTTAATTTATAATCTATTAAATTCAAACACATCCAAAATTATGTCCCTTTCTTTAATTGATTATTATGTTATTTAATTATTAACTCAAATGGACAAATATTATTACAACACATTAATTTAGTGAAATGTGCATAATATTCTAGAATGTCAAATCAATTTCTAATGTAGCATTACTATTAGATTATTATTTTTAGTCCCTTGATATCTTCTAGGAGGTGTTCAAATAAAGTGTTTTGAAGACATTTTGTGCTTCAAGTTTACATAATAATTAAAATGAAGGAAAATAATTGGACCCAAATTGTATTTTAAATTTGAATCATGTGAGCGCAAGATTGGAGAGTTGGGGCTATGATCCAGAAGGCATAATGACTACAAGGATCAATTGAAATACCAAACCACCCTTAAAGCATCTAGCCAGCCAAAAATTGAAAAATGGAGGGAGAAAGAGGACGAACAAGTGCAAGTGCCAACAAATCCACTGTAAGTGTTTCATGCTATATTTTGGTCAACTCCCATTAATCTTCGAATCCACTATAAAATCCTTTCAATTTACTAAACAAGGTTGAAATGGTAGTGTGTTTTTTACATTAAGTGGGTAAGGCTTATTGGGGCAGAAAATTGTTTTTTTTTCAACATCTTTCATGTTTTTCTAGCGTCCAACACCTCTGTGTATGTAATATCCCCAAATAGGGATAATAGAAAAACAACAATATTTTCAAAACTAGGGCACAAAAAATTTGAAACTTTATTTGCATATAACAAATTCTACAAATAAACTCAGAACTACAATCAGATTATAAGACTATTTTTATCATTAAAGAAATAATTTTTTGGGTAATACTAAGTCTAACCCTAGAAAAACTATAGAAAATTCATTTGTTTCTACCCATGAATTAAATAAATGAACACAATGATTTTTCTCATATATTTCTGAGATAAAGAAGAATAAAGTATGCAGATTTAGGTACAAAATACCTCAAAAATCATTCTCAAACGCTGGCTATGCTTAGAAAAGACTTCAAACCCTAGTTGACCTTGTCAAAGTAAAAAAAACACTCTCACAAGTATCTCTCAATCACAATATTGTCTTTTCTTGATAACATCATCTATCAAATCATTCAGAGGACACCATTAATGCATATAGGATCAAATAACTTCAAAGTCATCTTGCAACAATAGCACCTTATCCAAAAAAAAATTGATCACACTCCTCACTCAACACTTAATACTTAAAAGGGCTCACAATCATACACAAATCAATCCCATTTTACTCTATCAAACATCCCTATGTTGTCTACACAATCTCTAAACATTAGATTGTCCACAAACTTCATTAGATTTTCAATACATTACCTTACTGTCTGATATCAATGACTCTTAAGAGAACATGAAAGGTATCATAAACTTTGTGGTTTGGACTTCAAAATTTTTATGATTATCCCAACCATCCACCAACATTAATAATACATTTGTATGCACAAGAACCTTCCCTTTGTCTACAAAACAATTAATGTTGTTGACTATTATAAAAATTAGGGTTACCAATCAATGTATATGAAGATTTCAAACTCATGGTTCTACCAAATCAAAATATAAGAGGGCCCTGATGTCTCCCCTTAACCTCTTACATTCATGGAATTCATAGTCAAATTATTCACTCATATCAACATCCCTCCTTTATCACTGATATAAATCAGAATTATCAATTGTTACCAACACATAATAGTCCATGAAAAAGTATACAATTATTTGCATTCAATGCAACCACCAAGTTGAAATAGAACCATTGAGATAGTAGAACATTGTTTTAACCCTTATAACACAAATACATTCAAATTCAATGATAAAATTTCAAGAAAAACTCACTGATCACGTGACTTTTGTGTTAAACTTTATTGTAGCAGACCTAAGGCATCCACCTTTGTTGACCAAACATTGATCAAATGCTTTGCAACCTTAGATTATGTTAAAACACATCAGGACACATTGCTAGAGGATATCAAAACCTGAACCCGTAGCTTTGGATTTCAACTCCAAATTAGCCTCCAAACAATAATTGATTGACCTAGCACTAAACTGCATGCTTCAGCAATAATATAATTTGTTTTCCAATCAAAATAACTTTATTCTAAAAATTGCAGAAGTACCTTAGTTTTGAATCAAACCCTTAACCCCTGCAAATTTGTCTCCAATGGAGACTAACAAATTTAGCCCAATTTTCAACTTCATTGCAAATCCACCCTTAGGTTTTCGTCCAACTCTTTTTGATCTACTGAAGGTTTTCATCCTCAGCTTCACATCATCAAACAAATTCATCGCATCAAATCCATAAAGCACACTTACTACAACTTAGCAAGCCTCCTTATAAAGAAATCCAACCTCTCATGAGAATGAATGGAAAACTTAGCACTCATTGCATCTAGGTGATTCTCATAGAGGTGAAGTGTTGGGCCTTCCCAAGAGGTCAATCCCAGTACGACTCCAACTCAAGTGCATTATCCATGGAGTTTCCTCCAAGGTTAAACCCACTTAGCTTTCTATCGCATTTGAAAACCTATGAAAATAATTGTGCCTTATGAACCATTCACTATAGAGCCTTTTATCTCATCAATTAAATAACTTGATTCAAATAACTTTCTTGCAATGAATTCAACAATTTTCTTTTACATCAAAAACAACTTCGTATAACTACAGAAAATAATTTTATATGGAATGGGAGAAAGCCTTCTCATTTGTAAGGGGTTAGAAAGGTTAGAAAGTTAGAGTCTGAAGGGAATTCAAGAAAAATTTTGGTTCCCATTGAGGTGTTTCCTACCCAAATGGAAACTACCTCAGAGGGACTATTGTCTTCGAGGAAGGTGGTCCAAAAAAAATCATAGATAGGTACAGAAAGTAATAGCAACCTTTCACCAACTAACCCAATAAACCTCCAAGAAATAAGAAAATGACTCCTCTATATGTTCCCAAAACCCAAGGCTTCAAAACACAAGGTTTGGGAAACAAAATGCAAATTTTGAGCAATTTTGACAACTTTTGCAATTTTCAACCAAATGATATCCTATCAACCTAGGACTCCTCAAACATGCTAAATATGACATAAAACCATGAATTACATCAATTTAATCATATTTGGACACCTCTAGAGTGGTTGACTAGTGTTGACCTATTCAGGACCTAGTTGGCCTAGAGATGAAAAAAATGGCACAATGGCCATTCAACTTTGATCCAATACATGGAATGACCTTATTTACTCATGAAAAGAAACAAAATGTCCTCATCACTACCTTATTACAAATATTGGCCCAAAATGGTCATGGTGGCCTCAAAGGGCTCTTGGTGCTCCTGCACTGTAGACCCCCCTAAGAAGATTCTCTTGTCATAAGACAACATAAGATGACATACGTCTTAGCTTTATCAATTCCTTTTGAAATAAAATCAAAGTCCATAAAAAATAACTAGCCAAGCTGAAGGGTGTGGAAAACTAAGTCCATCTTCCAGGAAACCTCTACTAAGTCCATGATCTCTTGTAGATGCTCTTTGTCACCTTATAGCTATGCTTTCCCATGTCTTGATGGACCATGAAAAACCTCAAGGAATTTTTGGTAACTATCTCTCTCATTCGATGGAGTGCAAGTACCACCAAATAGGTATTTTTTAGATCTATCTTCCTCAAGCGAGGGAAATTCAAGAAGAGAAGAGGAAAGTGAGACATGTAGTAGGTCTAAAAGAGGGAGATCAACTAGAGGTCAAAAGTTTAGAAGAAAATTTCGTAAATGCATGGATTTTTTTCTTGCTAAAGGGGTGTCATGTTCTTATGATGATGAGAGCATAGGCGACATCGAGGTGCCCTTGAGGTACAAACATCTACGAAAAAATTGGTACCCAAGGAACTTCCTCCAATAAAAATTGATTTTTGTGTCAACGAGAGGATATATCGCATAGCACCATCATCATTACATGGTTTGGGCCTATTTTGCATGGATGGCATAAAGGTCTTTTACAAACAAGTGACTGAATTGATGGAGTATTTTGGACCCTATTACAGTTACAAATATTCGATATAGTTGGTTTGATATACACGAATTATGCGTAGGTATACATTGTCAGCAAAATTATATACAGCTAAAAGATAAGGATCAAAATAAAGGAGTGGCTATGTACATTGAAGGAAGGCCAAAAGCATCAGGGAATATTGCAGGGTTTATAAATAGTACACAACTTGGGTCAACAAATAAGCAACCCAATTTCATATTCAAGGCGCACGAGGGAAACTGTGTATTTGTATGTGCAATAAAATCAATAACTATAGGGGAAGAGTTTCTAATCGATTACAATTTGAATTGCATAGATACAAAGATATTTACTATGGGGGTGGTATATACTATATACTAGTTTACCCAACCTCCAATTAATGACTCCAATATACCATTTTATTATTATGTTTTTTTTTTTCATAAGTCTATTGGTTTCATTTCAGTGATGTTTTTTTATATTTAGTTTTTGTCCCAGCGGGACATTGATCCTAGGGGGAAGGCTCCATATCAAAGCATGGATCATGATGCATTTTCAGGTGCTTCTACCCAACATTTTTACCTCATTGTAATTGTAGAAATTAGATACGAGAAAAAAATATTATTATTATGTTTTTTTTAAGAGTTTATTGCGTTAATTTTGATAATGTTTTTAATATTCTTGTCACAGTCAGATTATCGGGGAAAGGCACCAGCAGTAGAGGATAGCATCCATAGGGAGGTTCAAACACTATTATGTGATGATGACATCGCATATTCCACAAACCCTCTGGATATCATAAGGAAGACCCAAAAAAATGCAATGAAGAAATCCTTCAGTTGTTATTCATAGTGCCTCAAACGGATGAGATAAGAGAAAGGGTTATAATATTGACTAAGAGAGCACAAAAATTGCAAGTAAGTTGTCATGAGATCTTTAATTATAACATAAGTGCATTCATGATTTTATATTTTATACTCTTTTATGTCATGAACTAAAATATGTGTTGTTTTTATAGGATTTTTTGCATCCTTAGGATGTTGTTGGCCATGATCAGGGTACTGCAGGTGTTGCTTGGGGAGTAGGGGTTGGTACAAGTGTCGATATTGATCTTCCTATGCATACATCACATCATCTGACCCCATCATTTGTTCCTATATTATCGACTAAAATGTCGGCAACACAAAGCATGCAGGCATCGAGTAGTGCACCCTCTGGTAGCGAACACATCCCAGAACATGCGTCAGGACATGTACTTGGGGATGCAGAGGCCATTAGTATTGGTGATGTTTTAGCAACATTTCCTGGATCTTCCCATATTACTACTATGGGAACATTATCAGTCACATTTGTGGTGACCGAGGATTTCATTCCCATAAAGATAGAGAAGGTCCCAGGTACTTTAAAATGTTTTAATTATAATTATATATAACCCAATTGAAATTTACTTATTGATCGCTCTTTTTAAACTAATGGTCTCATGATCATTTTCAGGAAATTATTTTTTTTATAAACATCTAAATGATATTAGATTGGAGATCTTTGGGCTCACCATACATACACGGTGGAATGCCCAAAATCAAGATTCAAAAGATTAGCTCATTAACCATTTAGTTGTGATGTTTGGTAATAACACATTCAATCAAACCAAGGTCCTTAAGAAAGTTGGTACCTATCTAAATTATGTGAGGGACCAATATAGGTCACATTTAGAGAACAACAAAAAGTATGAGCATCCCCCCATGATTCTGGAGAGGGAGTGGAAGGACCTAGTGTCGGATTGAAAGGAGAAGGCTGAAAATAAAAAAGGAAAGACACCACCGGGCCAAGGAAGGTATGTGATACTATCAACAATGTAAATATATATTGATTTCTCTTTCTTTTTACATAATCTAACGTATTTCAAACTTTTCATAGGCTACCCGACACATTGAAGGCAACAAAGGAAAGACTAGAAAAACACAAGTAGCACAAACTTGGCTCTGGTGGTTATATGAAATTAGCCTCATGAATTGTAAATATCAATAAATGAAATATTGCATCCAAATAATAAATTGCAAATTATTTTGGTTTTATCACATCATAGAAGAAAAATTCATGATCTTATGCAAAAATGCAGGGCTCTAAATTCAATAGAGTGCCCACAAAAGAGGACTTGAATATTGTCTTCCAGCAAGGCTATGGATTCGTGGTTGAATGCCTAAGACTCTTGACTGGGAAAACACAACCTGCAAATGAAGGTCATGGTGTGCATCCCGGTACTAGATGTATTCATGTGCTATACAAAACACAATATGAATTAATACAATTAAACATCTTTAATTGTAATTGGTGTTTTAATTAATGTAACCTTTCATGTTTCAACTTTAGAGCATGTAGAGCATGATCAACATGTTGAGCATGATTAGGATAGACAAGATTAGGAACATTATGTGGCCCCATCAGGTAAAGAGGACCTCTCTAATGTTCTTTTAAACATATTTAACTGCAATTGGTGTATTAATTAATGTAACCCTTTGTGTTTTAACTCCAGAGGATTTAGAGGGTGTCCAGCATGTTGAGCATGAGCCTATAAGACAAGATCAGGAACATGATGTGGCCCCATTAGGTAAGCATCACCACTCTAATGTTCTTTTAATTAATGAAATACTTGTAATAATAATAATAAAACATAGCAATTTAACATTTCTTTGTTATTGCAGAAGACCCCCCCTTGCAGCGGCCTCCACGTTGTGAATACATGACTAGGCATACATTAAAATCACGAGCAGAGGGTAGAAAAACTCAAGGGGGGACATATGATTTATAAAATGATACTCCACTTCTTTATTTAGCTGCAAAAAAGAAACAAAAAAAAATGATTGTAATCATATTATGACAACCATATTTTTGATAATATGTTAATGAATGTTAAAAACTGATATTTTTGACAGCCACATTTTTTATAATATGTAAAAAATTGAAAGTGTGAATGCTATATGTTAATGAATGAATTTTATATGTTAATGAATGAATGTTATATGTTAATGAATTAATTTTATATGTTATTAATGGATGAATGAATGATTAATGTTATATGATCGGGTATGGGGAATTGAGAGTGATGTGAGGGGGGGGAGGAGCCAAATGAGCTTCCACCTTCACATGGTTGGCCCTGTTAAGTAGAGAATATTAAACTATTCTTCAAACAAAGAGAAGCTCAATAAGGTAATGCACTTTTCAATATTTCATTATGCTCCACTTTTAAGCTTATGCGGTTTTCATTAGTTCTATTTTCTTCAATATGTTACCTTTTGTACTTATTTTACTTTTTAACACATCTCATATGT
>CM021104.1:333808267-333912741 GCA_007115665.2 Sequoiadendron giganteum | reverse complement strand
AGTAGGGAACTTACTGTCAAAAATCAGACTTACAACCTCTTGTATGCTCACTATCTTTTATCACTCCCAACATGTATTACAATAGGACTCAAAACACATTCATGGATGCCACTATGTACTTAAAAAAATAGTTGCATGACCCTTTACAAGTAATGAAGAACTTTACATTGAAAAGCATCAAATTCTAAGGGATCACTGTAAAAGAAATCAATTTTACAAGATTGAAAGGTCACTATCCTTATGATCATTAACATTTTTCAAGACTCCATGTTACTCACAAAAGATTCACATAATATTCTTTTTTTATGATTTCATTAGGGGGCCTTGATTATGTCATTTTGTTGCTTTCTTCAGAAACCCTCGATATATTTTAATTTTTTTGGTAACCATCACTGCAACAGTGTATGTCATCTAGTTACTAAACCATTCTCCATTGAACTAGATACAAGAATAATATGCATGCATGGATTGAAAATTTGTTGTATTGATTGAATTTTCCTACCAAAAGAGGGAATTTGGTTGTTCATTTTTGGTTGAAGCTTAATTATTGCATGAGTTGTCAATGTTGATGCATTGACCTTTTTTGTAGTAGTGAATGTAGTATTTTAAAATCATAAACCTCAAGAGCAGTTTTGTGTTCAATGACTTGTCAAGGTAGAGATCACTGTGAGATTTTGGAAAATAGATAAAAAATTATATTAGCAAGGCTATGGAGTTGTGGCTGCATTGGTCCTTTGTTGATTCTTCCATTTCACCTTCTTGACTCTAACTGCCCCTTTTTGGATTTATGTCTTAGGCCTTTTCACACTCATGTAATTAAGCAAGTTAAATGAAATTGTGAAGACAACAAGACAATTATCATCTTTTTTCTATATCAGTTTCAAATAATTGATAGCAATTTCATAGAGGAACATAAAGGGTGACCTTATTCTATACACAGCCTATACACCTAATATGTAAGACTAGAAACAACAATCTAGCTTTGCCAATAATTGAGTACATACACCCCTTAAGTAGAATACCCTATCTCTTATTTTCCATAGCAGTGTGCAATAGCTTAGTGAAGTGTTATATGAAGGAAAAAAAATGGTACAAAATCAATTGTAAATATTTTAATTGAACACATGTTGTTTACAAATTTGGTTTTATTAAACTCTGGAGTAACTTTTATTAAATTTTGGGCATGATTCTGATTTTGAATTGACTTGTTTTGAGATTTGGAGATATTGATGCCTTATCAATTTGTATGCTCATTTCACAAGGAATAAGTTCCACCCTACCTACAACTATGATAACAATTGATTCTTCTGAATGTTATTTTTTTTGTATTGAAGTTTTTTTCTTTGATGCAGTGTTAACAAATGCAAACGCATGTTAGCAGAGATTGTTGTCAAAGCAGTTCTTGTTGTTGCAGATTTGGAAAGAAAGGATGTTAACTTGGATTTGATTAAATTTGAAGGAAATTTTGGTGAAAGGTTGGAAGATACATAGTTGGTTGAAGAAATTGTTATTGAAAAAGATATGAGTCATCCATAAATTCCTAAAAGAATTGAGGATGCAAAGATAGCTATCTTGACATGTCCTTTTGAGCTACCAAAGCCAAAGACAAAGCATAAGGTTGACATTGATACAGTTGAGAATTTTTAAGCTTTACGGGGGCAGGAAAGATAATACTTTGATGATATGGTTCAGAGGTGTAAGGTAATCAAGATCTGTCTTCTTACTTCAGAATCGTATCTATTGGTTTTTTAGTGTTGAATTTTCTTTATAATTTACTAAATAGTTTATGAACCATGCTATTCCTATTTTGATAATATCATTGTCTATAGTTGAATAGTCTTTTGGAGTTCATTTCTACCATAGTTTTGTCACTTTGTGAGCTGGGATTGCTAGCTGGTATCAATGAGATGTCACTTCTGACAATTCTTTAGAAAAAACACACTTTAGAGAAAATAAAAATGAGAGTACAGTTGAAATATTTTTAACATGATTTAAAGGTGATTTTAATGCATGTAAATGAAAAAAATCAATCAATGAACGTTGACCACAATTCATCGATTTTGTTTTAAAATGCAATTTTTGCAATTAATTATGTGGTTTTTCCCATTAATCGTTTTCTTTTAGTGATTAATCTTTGCATTTTTTGTGATTAATTATGTGTTTTTGGAAATTAATTGTTGTGTTATTGATGATTTCTTCTTATTTGGTTGAAATTATTTGTAATTCTTCTTTGTCTTGGTAATCTATACATGCTACTACAATTAAATCTTCTATAAAGTGTGTAAATTTGAAATATGTTCTTTATCGAGGATTACCATAAAGGAATAACTTGTAGATGCATTAATCAGCAATAACAATAAAATCAATAAATCATATAGACTTGATTTACTTGGAGAAATCCTTATGCAAGAAAACTCCATTGGAGAAAGAGGACAAGTATGTATAAATTTTTGATGTATATGAGACAATGTCAACATAGCAACACTTTGTTCTTTGACAAAACTCTAGCAGCAACCATGTAACTATAAACAATCGTCTATAAATCATTCACTATTTTAGTCTCCCAATTCATTTATCTTGAATTTTTAGTCTTCATTCCCCCTATCTTATTATTTGAATTTGATACATCTTTCATAGAGAGAGATTGAGAAATCATCATATGCTATGTAGATATGTTTACAGAAAATTGATACTGTAGTTGCATATCAATTTTTGACAACATCAAATTGTCCATTATGGATATATTTTATTTTATATGTGCTTCAGTATCATTCTTTTATGTGGAAGTTGCATCAAAATTGATAGTGGTAAACTAAGGTCACAATGATCCCCCGGAATTGGTGAGATATATTCCTTAGAATGATCATTGATTTGTATATCTATTTGATGTGAATTCCTTGCAAAATATTTTTGGCCAACTCTTTGTTACCAGTGGGCATATTGTTTGCTGCATGTTTATATCTGTAGTTGTGGTTTACACTCATGGTTATGATAAGATAATGACAAGATTATGGTCTACTGTTGGTGCTCAATTTTCTCATCACGGGATTCAAAGGAATAGATTTGTGACAACAATCATGGTTCTTTAAAATGAACATAGCCACAAGGCTCCAATCATAAAACTCACCCACACCAATAATAAAATTCATTCAAATGTATGTAATAGCATACATTTGAACAAATAATGTTAAAAGCAAATTGCATAGTTTTGTCAAAATTTTGATGAATATAAACCAGCAAACCACTAAAACTTTTGGTGAAGTTGTTGTACACGTGATGATATTTTCATCGTAATGGCATGCTCCACATCGTCACAATTGTGATTAACATAATGCAGGGTTTTGTCACAATTTCGATGAATATAAACCAACAAACCACTAAAACTTATGATGAAGTTATTGTACACACAACGATATTTTTGTCATAATGGCATGCTCGACATCGTCAAAATTGCGACGAACGTTTTATTTTTTTGCAATGCTTTCAAAGAGGAATTTCGTATTGTGTTGTGGTTGTTTTTTGTCTCTAGATGGATGAAGTTTGCATCGATTTTCCAATGAATAAAAGTTGGTCGTGCAAGCAATGAAAATCTAGTGATAAAATTTATATGAGTGCTTCGTCGTTATTGCGACAATTGTTTTTCAATATGTCCACAAAAATTCATCAGAATTTGGAGACAAATATAGTAGTGAGGCAACCTAAGATGATCTCCAGAAGGTGTTCACCCAAGTCAAAACTCAAGATGATGCACTATTGAAATGGAACAACCTAATAATCTGAGTGTGAAAAATTGACGTAGTTGAAAAGAATGAATGGCCACTCAAATAGATAACTTCCTTTAATGGTGTCTCAACTAAATTCTACTCATGCCCTAAAAATTGGATCAAAACCAAATCCATAACCTGTAATCCATCACTAATCTTTAACTGAAAACCAAACTCAAAATGCAATTATCGCCCAAGTAGGAGACATGTATGATCTCCTCCACAAACCAGCTAGGGTGGATCTCTCACCACCAAAACCATCACTAAAGATGAGGGTTTTCATCCTCAACCAGTTGTAAATGTTAGACTGGAAACAATCCAGCAAAGTCTCCTTAAGTTGCCAAATCCTTCCTTGTCTGAATGAGAGCCAAAATGAAGTTGTATAGAGTGAGAGGAAATTAGGGTAAATTTAGGTTTGAAATTCCCCCCTATACATTTTAATAAATTAAAACATCATATTCCTCCTTGGGCATCTTTTCTCATAAGGAAACTATTTTTCCTTATTTAGCCTTCTAAAAAAATGTAATCTCATTAGGAACCAAAGTAATTTTTGATGACCACCTACCCCTCACTTAAGTTAAAAAATTATTTTATAAAAATAACTTGAGTGACTAATAAAAACCAAATATTAAATAATTCAACCTTAGGCTCTCCAATGCCACCATAGAAATAACACTACTAAGAATGTTATGGCCCTGAGACGAGTCTTCTCAAAATAGACTTACTATAAATAGAAACCACTAAAAATAGTAAGTACTCACCAAATATCAAACTGGCACAAAACATTAAAGATCACTAGACAACTTCCACACACTACCCAGACAAGAAACCCTACACTACACTGCCACCAAAACCAGTTACTAAATATAGTATTTACTAAAAATAGTAAGTGAGTCAGAACTAAACTAGCCCAAAGGACATAGAAAAATGGGGACATTATAGTTTTCCCTTACCAAATATTGTTTGTCCTCAAGCAATTTCAATACTACCCTACAACCAACAATCTAATCCACACTACAACCAAAAATGATTTTAGGGTCCCAAGTCAACCTAGGAGATCTATAGCACCATCTACCCAAAACATTGTCTCGTGAGGTACAAACACAAGAGGCCTCCTGAAAACCTCCAGTAGAAAGAGTAATCAAATAATGTATAAACTAGATCAAATCCTCAAAGAAATGCTCCTCAAGAGAACCTAACGGATGTGCCATAGTAGTAAACTCTAGAAAGTTAACACTAGCTCTCTCATCCTAAATGATAGTTGAACTATAGACCAGTATGATCCCTAGGTTCCAAGTTAATCTCATAAAGGAGCCACCATCCCTACACTACACTACTATGATCATAACTATCAAACCAACATGCCCAAACTGCTCTCCCCTATCTTGGACCCCCCAAGAGTAAAAATCATCAAAGCCTATACGGAAGTACCTTAAAGGATTGAAGTCAATACCATGAAATATATCCTACCAAGATAACTTAGAGATGACTACATCAATAAACTCACTACCAATCACAATCCTGGATAGCATAAAAAAACACCCTGCTCAACCATAAGAGATAAACCCAAGAATCACACCTCATGATGCCCCAAATATGAAGAAGTTCCATCACTTCTATATCTCTAAAATCTACCAACCAGGAAATTCCTATGTTGTCACAAACCAAAATCATAATATCCACACTTAACCTCCAAGTGACAAAAGAGAGTTTTTGAACACACCAAAAAACCCAAACCACTGCAATCACTAAAACATCATTAGAAATAATGCATATCATCCCCATGAAGTAACTGCAGTGAGTGTCACTCACCAGAGTGGAAGTGATAAATGAATGAGTTGTGTTTGGAAAAACACTCACAGCTAGCTGCATCAAAGATAAAAACAAAGGAGAGATGAGTATGGAGATAGCAACAAAATCATCTCCTAAGATCAAATCATTTGTGCCATCAAAACTCAAACATGAACAACTCAACTATTGGAGTGAAGAAACCATCCAAGTCATCTATGGATTTGAATCCAAATTCATAAACAAGTTGATCAAGAAGTGGGAAATGGTACTAATATTGGAAGTTGACCCGCTACTCTAATCTTGAGACCACCTCATGACTTGAAACTACACTTGGGTCCCAAATCTTGTAATCAAATCCACTCTCTCATCACTGAAATTGGTTATGTCTCTTTCATCCAACTTGAAAAGTGGATTAACATGAGTAAAATCAAAATCCCACTCAAATAACGGATTAACAACAAACCGATGAGGCTTAGCCACTCAAATAAAGGATTAACAAAAAACTAATGAGGCTTAACATTTTACTCTATAAAATGTTAAGCCTCATAGAGCTGATCATTTTCTTCAAGAAGTGCCCCTTGGACACTTTCCAGAGCAAGCTTCATAGATTTAAACTCAATGGTGAGCTCACTAACCTCTCCCCTTAATTTCTTAGTCAAGAACAAAGTCTCATTAGAAAACTTGGTGGCTATATCTCTATCATGCATCATTTGTAATTAAGTTGTTTTAAATTATTTCATAGAGCTCTTCATTGTTTGCAAATCAGAAAATGAGATATTAAGCTCATTTTTTCCTATTGGTGCACTTTGAACTAATTCTTCCATATGCATATCTTAGCTTTCCAAAATTGATACAATATACACCTCATTTTCAGTGGATACCAAGAATTGTCTTTTTCAATCATGATCAAACTAAAGTGACGAAATTTGTTATGTTGCATGTTAAAATCAAAATTAGACTCATACTTGTCATTAGGGTCTCCAAGGCTGTCCCAAATCACATGCGTCTTTCCCTTATCAATCTCAATAGTGGATTGTGAATCCAAATCAACCAGGCTACAAGGTCTCTGCTCAAAATTAGCTACCTAAAATGTGAAATCAGATTCCTTTTCAAGATTGAAAACATCACTATCAATGCCATCCTTTATGCATGGCTCTCGAGATGAAGGACATATTTACAATAAAAAAGGAATACATTCCAATGTGGATCCTTTTCATACTTGGGTGCCAACACACTCGGATCCCATGTGTAGAAATTTTGGTCACTTTGTTTAGAGAATAAGTGTTCATTGTGCTCCTCATGAGTAGTTTCCTTTCTAAATAAGTCACTCTCCAACTCATTTTGACTAAAATCATCATAAGAAACACTCTCCATAGGCTTGGTTTGGTAGTCTAACCCAAATCCACCTATGTCACCATTACCCACATGGGGTAAATAATCATCATTATTAGTTGATTCGAAGACATCATCTCTTTTGTTTTCAACATGATCATCATCTAAAGGTATCTCGACTTTATTGGATAGCTCTAAGGATGCATTTAAGGCTGCTTCCATATCCTTTTCCCCATGCACAATCTCATCAATGGAAACAGCATGCACTTCTTAAGAGTGGTCTTGAGGCTTTGTAATACATTATTCTTGATTGATGAAGTCTTCTTCATAGAGAGGTTCTAATAATTTGTCTTTCTCGCATTCAAACTCATCTTTAGAATTTTCTATTCTTGTCATGTCAAAATCAGCAAGCTCCTTTGTAACCACCTTTTCTACCTTAGACTCTTTCTTCTCTTTTGCAAGGACTTCTTGAGAATCTCATTTCTTCCTTTTTCTTCTTATGTAGTTATTCAAACCCATTTTTCTAGGGTCCCTCCATACAACGAACTCCAAGAAAGCTTTAAAGGAAACATTGTCTTTGATCTCATTAGGAATGTTTTGATATTCATTAATAATTTTGGGAGCTTCACTTTCATAGTTAACTCTTTCCTTATATAATATTATCATTAGCTCTTGGATAGGATCTACTTCCTTGGGTAGGAATCTAGGTCGCCAATCCATTCTTTCACATAACAACCCAAAGAACCAAGAAAAAAAACTGAGTTGCTTCCCCCAAAGGTGAAATTACCAACACACATGCAAGTGTTGATCACTACAAGCAACTAAAAATTGATAAGGTTTAGCTTCCTAATAGCTTGGCAAGTAAAATTTGATCTAATACCACTTAAATGGACAACCCTGTTCTAAGTTTTGACTTCAGACCTTTTTTGCTCAATTCTTTCAATTTGGTATATGTTTCATTTATCAAAATTTTCTCAAAACATTGCATGAAATATGAAAGTATTTGAAAGAAAACTTAATTCAGATTTTGCAAACAACTTCTAAGCTTCATCTCCTCATTAATGAGCAACATACAATGGAATATGATCACCGATGCAATACAAAACTATGCTTTTTTGAAATCTGATTAATATTGTAAGTGTGGGATTAGGTGTAAAGCACAAAACACTTCTTAATAAGACATTATATCAAAGATTAAACAAATTGAACTAATTCAAAGCAATAATCAATTGAAAGCGTCATATTGTTCTCTATCCTCAAAGATTTATTAAATCAAAATGTCTCTCAGATCGTGAGTGCACTATGATTGTTAAAATGACAATTCAAAGAATGAGATGGATGATAATGCAATGATATGGAACTAAATATGACAATACTAGATGATAAATGAATTAAACTAGCATGAATTGACATGAAACAGATAATTGCAGCTACAGGAGGCAGCCATGATATGAAAGCTTGATTGTTGGATATTGGATGCTTGAATGCTTGAGTGCTTGAATTCCTGTAGAGTAAGAGTGCATTAACTTGATTATCTCAATCCTTTTCTTGGTTCAATGAGGCTTTATTTATAAATTTCCTAGTTGTAGAAATGCACAGGGAAGACATTGAGAGGCTTGGATTCAATCTGGAGGATTGAATGGTGAGATATGGAGGAGATTGAGAGAATTTTGTTGATTGTCTCTACCCATGAAAACACCAAGCAAGAGAAGAGGAAGGATTGATGGAGGAGGATTGAGAGAATATTTTGGAATTTGTCTCCAATTTGTCTCCAAAACTTCCCATGAAGTTTCAATCAATTAATTTTGACATATTTTAGACATGGTTTAGACATAAGATATCTAATTCATTTTTGAGAGAATATAGATGGAATATTCCTTATGCTTTAATTCAAATATTTTTGATTTATTTAAATTAGCAAAAGAGGGATAAATAATTTAATAAAACGAACTATTGGATAGTTGTTTATTAGATTAAACAGAAGAATATGGCAATTAATCAATAAAGTGTTTTGATCTTTATTTAATTAATTTAAGATTGACGTGATAGAATAAAATAGGGATTTGATAATTAAATCAAACAAAGTATTTAATTTTGTTTATTTAATTAAGATTAATTTAAAATGTGAACTATATAAATAAATATTTCTATCTATTCAAATAGTGGAAGAAATTAGGATAATTAATCAAATAATTTGTATTTAATTAATCGGAATTCTCCAAACCAATTTTAGGTGTATAAATTTTGCCCTTCTTCGAAGTGATGTGTTTACGTGTTGCTTCGAAGAAAATTTTGCTATTACTGTCAGGATCGATGATAAAGAAAAATAATTATGTATGCCCCAGACATTGATTTTCAGATGATGGATGATAATATGCCCCCTTGGGAGATAAATTAATGATTTGATGATTTTTAGAATTTTTTGAAAATTATGATTTTCTGATGTTTGAATGATGATTTGATGATGAAATAATTTATCTCCTGACAAAAATGATGAAGAAATATAGCCCACGGATGAATTCCAATTAATTTCATGGATTAAATTAATCAAAAGGTATAAAACCCACCAAAAATACCTTTCCAAAAAATTATATATAGTCCAAAAGGTCATTTTCCAATTCATTTGCACTATTTGAGTTTGAAAACCCTTTGATAGAGACATTTTAGCCAGCTGGAGTAGGATGCCTATCCCCTACCACACTCATCGTTTCGAGCGCGTTCGATGTCATCGACGGTCGACTGCATACAGACCTCTTGTATGTACCCCTTAACCTCCTCGTAATTTGTGCATTTTTGTTTTTTATACATTTCATAGTTTAGGCATTTTTAGTATGTTTTAGTGCTTTCAAGCCGCGTTGTAGTGCTTTGATTTTTACCGCTTGCGTTTAAAACTCTAGCTCTTCCATAGGGTAATGTAGCGCTTTCATTGATATAGCACTTAGGATTTGAATTTTAGCACTTTGATGCTGGATTTTAGCGCTTTGATTTGGTGGATTAGCACTTTCATGGTCTGTCTTAGCGCTTCTAGTAAAGTGGCGCTTTGATGGACTATTGTGGTGCTTTGATGTGGTAAAGTAGTGCTTCAGGATTTTTAACGCTTCAGATGCCTGTTATAGCACATCGGAGTGCTGAAATAGTGCTTTCAAGATTTATCACTTTGGGTGCCCGATTTAGCGCTTTTAACTGGTAAAGTAGCACTTCTGTGATTTAGTACTTTGGGTGCCTGATTTAGCGCTTTCATGTCACATTTGAAGATTTTGACTTAGTGAATCCTAATTTTGTCAATTCTGATCACGTCCATTCTTTGAGTTGGTCTGATTGATAATCCAAATTCTTGATGTGTTGGATTGATGATTTAAATAAAACTAACTTCTCATGATAGGTGAGAAGAAAATCCTATTTGTGATGATCCTCATGATAGGTGAGGAAATGATTCAATATTCGATAACTCTCATGATAGGCAAGATTAGATATTGTTTGATGAACCTCATGATAGGTGAGGTTTGTTGATGTTTGCCCATGAATTTTAATCAAAAATTCATACCAAAACTTTTTGGAATAGACTTGATAGTAGAATGACTTTTTTTTTGTTTCTTGACATAGTTCACTGATTGTGGATTTTTTTTTTATGACGATAGGAGGATTTGGGTACTCTCCAGATGCGAGAGAGGTTTCCATGGACCACCAACTTGATTCCTCATTTGACACCAGATGAGCTTCAAGTGATAGGACGATTTGGTTTGACCAGCCTACTTGATATGCCTCAGATTAGGATTAATTGGGGTTTGTTGACTACTTTGGCTGAGAGGTGGCACAGTGACCACAACACCTTTCACCTACCCACTGGCGAGATGATGGTCACACCAGAGGATGTGTGGCAGATTCTACGTATTCCATTTATGGGGGAGATCATAGTATACGATTCCCATGGGACCGGCGGCAGAGATGCTCTTCGCAGAGTATTTCAGGATCAGAACATTGTGGGTCCGAGTGTCTGATGGAGGATGATTTCCGATTCTTACGCGACAATACTAGCAATGTTTGTTGGCTTTATTGGAGGTTTCCTTTGCCCTGATCACAGGTCAAAGGGATTCCTCATTGGCTGGGGCAGGACTCTAGAGAGAATGATGGTACATGGTACCAGATATGCATGGGGGATGTGCATGTTGGCACATCTCTATCATGATCTTCACTCAGTTGTGTACCTTGGAGCACGGAGCATATCAGCAAGGATGACCCTATTACAGGTGTGGGCATGGGAGCATTTTGTTATTGCTTAGCCATTTTTGGTTGCAGATAGACCACCAGGCAGACCTTATGTGTTCAAATACAGAGGTCAGTTTATACAAGCCTGGATGGGAAAGTTAGAGCACTAGAGGTGGGTCTTCGATGATACAGAGAAAGTTACCTGGTTTCCATACCTTGACTATGAGTAGTGGGATGAGGATGATGCAGTATTGGGATTTCTCTGTGATTCCATGTATCTAATCGGTCAGACACCATTTGTTCTAGAGCGATTCTTGTTGCGCCAAGTGTATCGACAGTACGGCATTATGCAATGTATGCCATAGGGAGTTGCCCATTATGTGAGGCGATGGACAGATATTCCTGATCGAGGTCCCTGTTTGTCTTATGATGCTCTAGTAGAGGGATACAGGGCACTACAGCCATCACCCTGGGACATGTGCAGAGATATTGCAAAGGCATCGGTCACTGAGGAGTATGATGCCTTCTTGGATTTGGTTCCACATCCTTGCATCACCATCCCAGATGAGCTAGCACCATTACCAGTAGAGGATGATGTGGTAGAGGGCTCCGCAGAGAGCAAGGGTGATACTTCGTCAGGTAGTAGCATGGAGAGTGGCAGTGATGACAGTAGCAGCGATGACAATGATGGTGGTAGTAGCAGTGCTCCATCATCTAGTAGGCCTCGCAAGAGGCAAGTAGTGACAGTGCCAGTAGGAGATCAGCAGAGACAAATAGCAGGTCTCCAGGCATAGGTTCTGACATTACAGGGGTAGTTGGTATAGGCTCAGGGTTTGCTGGTTCAGACCCAGACTCAGATGTAGGCCCAGGCGCAGGCTCATGCTAAGGCTTTAGCGTAGGTTCAGGGACAGTTGTCCGTTGTTCAGACGCAGGTGGCCACATTGACAGTTGAGTGAGACAGTGCTCGGCAGATTTCCAAGATGGCACAGGAGATAGCAGAGACCCTCTAGAGAGTAGCTGATGGTACCTCAGTGGCGGACTATATGAGAGAGGTTATGCAGGTTGGCTGAGAGGCAGAGTTTTATAGAGGCAGGTATCATGATGCAGTGTCTGCTGAGCACAGAGTCAGCTATGCCCCGTCGAGATCTGGGTGGACACACACATGGATAGTCAATGAGGGGGTGACACAGCCTCCACGCAGAGATCCCCAAGATCCTGGTTCCTTCGAGGGTGGTTGTTGTACTAGTCCTGTTGGGCCCGCACATTCTGGTAGTAGCAGATCATAGATGCTATTGTGATTCTCCTTTTGAGCTATGTTGTATATTATGATGTACCTCATTTTTTATGATGTATTTTTATTCTAGACTTCATTATATACTTGACACTTGATAATATATATATGAGATGCATTTTATATGATATGATTATGATTAATGATTTATGATTTATGATGTATGTGATGGATGCATTTATTTATGTGATGTTCTATATGAATGATTTTATTCCAAATGTGATGATGTAATGATGAATGTATGTGTAGAATAGACGATATATGGATGTACGATGTAAATGTATGGATGTATGGATAAATGTTGTTAATTTTATGTAATGATGATTAAAAAATGATGTTCTTATGATAATTGATGGATGTAATGATAATAATGACATGACTTGCATTTATTGTATATGTGATAGAATGTATGGATAAAAACTGATGTATGCATATGATGTTTGGTGGATGATAATATGATGAATGTTGTTATGGTAAAAATGAACATGATGTACTTTTATGTACAGTTTAAGTCATAATTTATTTGATGTATGATGAAATGCACGAATGATAATGATGAGATGATGATTCCTACATTTTTTTTATGATGATTTTTGGATTTATGTCAAGTATACTCAGTCTTATTTGTAGATTAGATAATCATTTATTAGAATCCTTTATGCAAAAATTACTCTGCAGATAATGAACATGATGAATGCAAACTAATTTTAACATGCAACTATATGCAAAACAATTGTCATTTTAACAATATCTTTGTGCTTTTTTTCATCATAGAGCTTTATTGAATGTTGAAAGTGAATACAAGCGTCAATGGTATGTTTTAGACCAATGATGACCTGAGTAATTCTTTCATGATTTTTGATATTGCAAGTGAACACAAGCATCTAGGTATGATTAAACTGAGATGACTTGAGCATTCATTATGTAAATAGGCAGTGGTTAATCATTTTAATGTGTGAATTTTGAATGTCATCGGTGATACATTTGCATAGCACATCCCCCGACAATTCATACATTTATATGATTAACTTACAAGCAGCAGATAATAAAAACATCATTCTTCTTCCTTGTTCCTCTAGTTTAATACATCATTGAGTAACTCTAAAGAAATGATAATTAAAAGTACAATTTATTCATTGTTGACATTAACGTGTTTCATTCTTTATTCAGATTTTAGATCATCCATCCTAATTTTTGACCAAAGACCTAACCTACTAACCTATCCTAGGGGTCTCAGGGGCTGATCAAATACTAGCCTTGCCTATGTTACACACGTAGAGACCACGTAGTTTGACTGACATAGACCTATGTTTTTGGATTTTTCTTTTTCAGACTTATCTTTTCAACATCTTTTTGGATTTTCGATAAAGATACAGATGGTTGATGTTTTTTTCTGATGATGATTGATGTTGCTCTTTGATTTTTGTTTTGTTTTTTTGCTTTACTATTGTTCTACCTTTTGGTTTAATTGATGATTTGTTGCCCCTAGTGATATCCATATGTTGCCCCGAAGCTTTGGAGTGATATTTGACCATTTGAAAATGATTTTTGATATGGATGCAAAAGATGGCAAGACTATTGACATGATATGAAACGGTACTAACTTCCAGACTAATCATCCCGATATATATCAAAATATATGGGAAATCTGATCTTAGAATCACATACGACACCCGTTTCCAGGGTTTCACCATATGCTTTGATTACACTATTCGTGTTTTTGTATTTTTCGCATTTTTCTCTTTTTCTTTCTTTTTGTAGTTTTATATTTTTATTTTTATTTGTATTTTTGTGTTGCCAAGATTCCTGTTTGCCAAGTTTTCATCAAGGAAACCATTTTTCAGAGGTTTGACCTATGCACTAAGAGATTCAAGCATATAATTTTTTGAGATGAATATTTTTGATAGGTTCATCAAACAAATCCCCTTCTAACGTTGATATTTGATATGCTCCTAATCCATACACGGATATGACAAAAAAGGAACCAAGCCAATTAGGCTCAAATTTCACTTTCTTCTCTCTATCTTGTTGATTCCTAGGGTTCTCTTTTAGTACCAAGTCACCAACCTAAAAGACCCTTGGTTTTACCATGTGGTTGTAACTTCTTGACATCCTTTGTTGATAATCTATTAGATGATTAACAACTTATTGATGACGCTCATCCAACAACTCCAGTTCCTGCAGTCTGGATACCCTATAGTCTTCATCTGAAATGATACCTCTGTGTGATACATGAAGGGATGGAATCTCAACTTCAATGGGAAATATGGCTTCTGACCCATATACCAAGGCATATGGTGTAGCTCTCGTTGGTGTTCTGATACTTTTTCTATAGGCCCATAGTGCAAGGTTGAGTTGAACATGCCAATCACATCCAACATCGTTAACCGTCTTTTTGAGAATTTTGAGTATTGTTTTGTTTGAGGCCTCTACTTGGCCATTCCCTTGAGGATAGTACGGTGTTGAAAATCGATGTTGGATATGAAATTTATCACATAGTTCTTGGACATCTTGATTCTTGAAAGGTCATCCATTATCAATGATAATGGATTGAGGGATTCCATAGCGACATATGATGTAGTTCAAAATGAAAGAGGAAATCTACTTCCCAGTGATGGTAGTAAGAGGGACTTCTTCAATCCATTTTTTTAAATATTTTTTAGCCATTATAATGAACTTTTGTCTATTAGATGAAAATGGATTTATTTTTCCTACCAGATCAAGGCCCCATTGGCAAAAAGGCCATGTTGATGTGAAGGGATGCAGTTCTTGTGTTGGTGCATGAATCAGATTTCTGTGAACCTAACACTTTTGACATTTCTTAGCAAACTGATAGGATTCTTTCTCCATGCACGGCCAATAATATCCCAAACAGAGGAGTTTCTTAGCTAGAGTTATCCCACTCGAGTGAGTGCCACAAATACCTTCGTGAACCTCTCATAGGGCCATTTCAGACTCTTTGTGTTCTAGACATCAAAGTAAAGTACCATCAAGACCTCGACAATAAAGTATGTATGCGATTAAAGTATGTCATGCAGATTGGTGGATGAAGTTTCATTTTTTATTCCTGGATAGATCAGGAGGAAGGAAATCATTTTTTAGGTAAGCATAGGTTGTTTCATAGATGGAGGTTTCTGTGGTTTTGATATGGTAGATGGTAGTGGATTCTTGGTTATTATGGGAAGGACATGACACTTCTTCTACCATAAACTCATAACAAACACGTTTCTCAGGCAATTGTAGTAATGAAGCAATTGTAGCCATAGCATCCGCGGCTTTGTTTTTCGCCCTTGGAATTTGATCAAACTTGATACTGAAAAAGGACTGTTTTAGATTATCTATTTGTTGCTTGTAGGGCATTAACTTTTCATCGTTTGTTTGATACTCATCATTTACTTGATAAATGACTAGTTGAGAATCCCCATATACTTGTAAGTCTGTGATCTTCCATTGAGTTGCTATTTTGATGCCAATGATTAATGCTTCATATTCTGCCACAATATTTGTACACTAAAACATTAATCTATATGATCTTGGAATGGTGTGTCCTTGTGGAGAGATGAACAAAACTCCTGCTCTAGATCTGCGTTGTGTATATGATCCATCAAAATATAAAACCCATTGTTGGGGCATCACTGTCAGAATGTCTGCATCTGGAAACTCCATTGTCATTGGTCGATCATCTGGTAAAGGAGCCTCTGCTAACTATTCAGTGATTTCCTATCCCTTGATTGCCTTTCTCTCTACACACTGAATGTCAAATTCGATTAATAGCATGACCCACTTTGCCAGTCTACCTGTTAAGGCAGCCTTACTGAGCAGATATTTTAAAGGATCGATTTTTGCTATCAGCTTGATTGTATGAGTTAGCATGTAGTGTCTCGGCTGTTGAGTAGTGAATACCACCGTCAAGCAAGATTTCTCTATGAAAGTGTAATTGATTTCATATCCATTTACCTTTCAGCTGATATAGTAGATAGCATGTTCTTTTCCTTCATGATCCTCTTGCGCTAATAGTGCCCCCAAAGAGATATATGTTGTGGCAATGTAAAATATGAGAGGCCTTCCTTCTATTGGTGGCCTGAGAATGGGTGGTGACATTAAATACTTCTTGATTTGATTGAATGTCGCTTCACACCCTTTGTCCCACTTGAAAATAATTTTTCTATGTAATAGATGATTAAAAGGATGACTTTTGTCCGCCAACTGGGAGATGAATCTTCTAATAGATTGGAGCCTTCCCTATAGTGACCTGAGTTGACTTATATTCTTAGGAGGTGGAATCTCCATAATTTCTTTGGATCCACCTCAATGCCTTTTCCTAAGCCTTAATAGTTTTTCTGATGTGACCTCGAAGACACACTTCTTGGGGTTTAACCTGACATTGAATTTCTCCATGCATGTGAATATTTTGTCTAGGATATACAAATGTCCTTCTCTAGTAGTATATTTTTCCAAGATGTCATCCACGTAATCTTCCATGAAGGTGTGCATCATATCATGGAAGATTATCATCATTGCTCTTTGATAAGTAGCTCTTGCGTTCTTTAGACCAAATGGCATGACATTCCAATAGAAGGTTCCCAATGGGCATGTGAAAGATGTCTTTTCTTGATCTTCTGGAGCTATTTTTATTTGATTGTATCCCGAGAAACCATCCATGACTGACAACATGGCATGCCCAGTCGTTAAGTCCACAATGATGTTGATATTTGGTAGTGGAAAATCATCCTTGAGGCATGCTTTATTTAGGTCCCTAAAATCGGTACATATTCTGATGCTATTGTCCAGTTTTGAAATAGGTACAAGGTTTGATATCCATTCGGCATAGTCTATAGACCGTATGAATCCAGCATCCAACAATTTTTTTAGCTCTGTCTTTACCATCAATGCGATATGGGGATGCATTTTTTGTAAATTTTGCTTGATTGGCTTGATTCCTATAGACAAAGACAAGTGATGCATAAGTAGATTTGAGTCTAAGCTTGGCATATCAGAAAATGACCAAGCGAAGTTGATGCTTCTTTCTTTAAAGAATTGGATGAATTCTGGTCTTTCTTGTTCTGTCATGGATTCTGCCAGATGTAGGATTTTTGCCTTATCGTCAGTGTTGATATTCACAGATTGTGTTGGTTCCACCAAGATTGATGATCATTCATGATAGTGTTCTGGAAGAGTGTCAAATCTTCCATCTTTCAATGCCTCAGAAAGGTTTTCACCGTTAGATGTGTTCTTTATTTTTACTCTTTCCATATCTAATGCTGACATAGAATGGTTTTCATCATTAGATCTATTTTTCCTGCTGTTATTTTTGCAACTGGAAGATTTGACATCCTCCTGCCAAGTCGTTTTGTTATGATTTTTACAGATAGAATTTGTATCAGGTTCAGTATGACATAGGAAGTTTACGATAGCATCATCATTTGTAAATATTGATATATTCAAAGGTTCGATAGGTTCTCAGTCAATGAGTTCAGGATGGATTAATGGCATTTGGTTATCAGATTATTTCAAGGTGATGGATGTAAGGGCTTGGACATCCATTTCATCAAAGTCTTTTATTGGAATATCGAGGTCCGTGATGGTACTTTCTTCAAGATCATCTAGTCCACTCGAATTCTGCTCGTCCCCACTCGAATCATCGATATCTAGTGAACCTACCATGAGTGGTCTAGACCCAGAACCTTGGCCCTCCTCACGCGTTGGTGCATATTGTTGAATTAGATTGACTAGAATATCAATGAAAAATAGATTAGAATACAACGCCCACTCATATTCATTTGAGTCTATTTCAGAACTATCTCTAAAATGAAGGATATTTTCTACAGTCGTCCTTGTTAGCTCTTTCTTCTCTTCTTCAGAGTATCCTAGTCTTGGCTTCTCTTTTGTGTGGAGAGTGAGGGGTTGAATAGGCTCTGTGATTCCATCCTTGATTAATCCAACAGGTCCTTGTCCTTCATACCCCATCTTTTCTAAAATAGCTTTTCCTTTTCCATATTTATCAATGTTGATGTTGACATTTTTGATACTGATATCTGATGTAGAGGGTTCCTCATCTTTGTATAGCCAATCCAAGATTACTTTGTTATTTGCCTCATCCTCTATTGCACCTTTTTGACAAACCTTTCATCAAGATCTGTGACTGGTAATGATGTTTGAGATTTGATCATAGATGGTTTACCATATGTCCTAAGAGATGGCATTAATTGTAATAGGTTAAGCAATTTCTCTATAGAATATGTTCCCATTCCTTTTTCAGTCAGTTTTAATTTCTCTTGAAACTTTTGTGATAAAGATGTTTGTTGATCCTGACTATCTGTTGATTGAATTTTAACAGGACTTGTCTCTTTTTCTTTACCCTTCTTCTCGACCCACTTGGTGGTGATACTTGGACGTTGGTCTTCTTTGGATGGTTTTGAACATGATGCTTCCTTGTTGTGTGGTATAAAGGTATCTTGAGAGATCATAAGGGTGTCACAATGTTGAGGATGATTGTAATCAGTAGATATAGTCACCTCTCGTCCATTTATTGGGAACTTCAAACATTAATGATATGTCAAAGGTATAGCCTGCATTTCATGGATTCATGGTCATCTTAAGAGAATTTTGTATGTTAACTCTTTCTCTAGCACTTGACATGCTATATGTTTCATCATGAGCCCTACTTGAATGGGTAGCACAATCAAGCCTTTAGACGATCTTTCTTCCTCATCATATGCTTTGATAATCATTTTTTTGCGAGAATCAATAGCATCATCTGAATATCCTAGTGCACGGATTAACTTGAGAGTGAAAATGTTCAGACCATCTCCCCCATCTATTAAGACTCTCTTGACGTGTTGATTGTGGATTAAGACTTCAATATCTTGTGCAGTATTATGGGGATGGTTTAGCGAGATATCATTCTATTCAGAGAATGATAGACAATGTGGGGTAGTAAAATGTCCCACCATAGCTTGAAATTGACACACATCTAGATTCTTTGGTACCGTAGTGGCAACTAAAGCTTGTCCGAGAACCTCCTTATGTGATGGTGATATTTTAAGGAGTTCTGGTATTGATATTTGAGCAGGAATATTTTGCAGTTGATCGACGATGTTATAGTGAGATGGAGGTGGAACTGCGTGTGTAGACCCAACTCCTTTTAACATGACCTTGGCTTGCCCCATATTCATTACATTTACTGGTTGATGCTCTTCACGGTCTCTGATTTTTAAGGCATTGATTTGATTATCAGAGTTTGATATGTTCAAGAGCAAGTCCAATGGAGTAGTGTTGTTGATTTTGGGTCCGTCAATGTTGTGACTAACTATGTGATCACTCTCTATTCTAGATAGACAAAGGATTGTTGTGTCAAAGACATGGCTGACATTCTTCCCTTTGTTGTTTGAAGATGATGATGCTCCTTTGTCATAGTTTGGCAAAGGGTCTTTGAAGGTCGATTGATCGTTATTGTTTTGGGGTGTTTTCACATATGCTTTGTTATTGTCGATCAAGTCTTGTATTGCGTGTTTTAACTCCATACAATTGTTAGTTTTGTGACCTTTGTTATTATGGAAGTTGCATTAATCAGCGTCATTCCACCATGGTGGTTTGACCTTAGGATCCTAGAATCGGGCTTCCCATGCAGTGATAAGGCCACTAGCGACTAGTTATTTCATTATTGATTCTATCGTTTGGCCTAAAGGTGTGAACCCTCGCCGATTTGATGGTTTCTAATATGGTTGCATCTTTACGATCTCGGTGTTTTGTATGATATTTGACTTGATAATTTGATCATTGTTTTGATTCTTTGATGTAGATGTTGTCAAGTTAAAAACCGGTTTGATATTTTGGGAATCATTTGTTGTTTCATTGATAGTTGTGTTGCGATTCTTTTGCCAAAATTTTGGCTTATCACTGCTTGAGTATTGATTGGAGGAGTTACTTGTGTTGTTTGTTTTAGCATTGAAATTTTTGATAATTCCTCTTTTCACTAATGCTTCCTCAATTTTAAGACCATTTTCTATGACTTTCTCAAACGTGGGAGGACATTGTAATTCCCGTCTATAACTCATTTCCTCCATTAAGTTGTCAATGAACAACTCCATCTTTTCTTCCTCAGGAATGGATCTAGGATATCTGGAAAATAGGCATCGCCATCTTTGGAGAAAAGACAAAAATGTTTCCCCCTTGTTTTGCTTTAGGTTATAAAGATCCTTTATTGTAACATTGTGTTGGATGTTAAAGGAGTATTGGGAAATGAATCTGTTGACTAATTCCTAAAAATTTCTGATACCTAGTTGTAGTTTTGAAAACCACTCCATACATGATCCTCCCAAGCTCCTTGGGAATAATCTCATTAATTAAGTTTCCTCTTGGGAAAACTCAAGACTCATTATTTTTAATTCCCTGATATGATCAATCAGATCCGTTCTTCCATTGTACTTATCGTACTTTGGAATTTCACAGTGTCTAGGGAAAGGTATCAGACCGACCGTTACATCAAAAGGATAAGGACAAATGTCCTATATCACATATCTTTTGGTACTTCCTTTCGTTATATCATGTATCTATTGTTGTAATAGTTGCATTTGAGATGTCAAAGTGGAAACTAGATCTATTGTTTGTGTAGGTTGTAGAATTTTAGTCTCACTTGTTCCAGGTGCTTCCTTCAGACGATTTAAGTCGAAGTCCTTGGGAAGTTTGGCAGTTGATTCAGCCAACATCAAAAGATACTTCTCCATATCTTGTTCTAAAATCTTTTCCATAAATATATGGAACTTGGGATCTTGTTGAGCTGCTTGAATATCCTCTTGAGTTATTTCATTCTTATCATTTCAGTTTAGATTGTTCCAAGGATTTTCCTCTGCCATTGTTTGGGATTTTAAAATTTCTTGCTCTAAGAGTCTTTGTTTTTGGGACCTAGTGAAGATTGGCATACAAATTTTTACCCTTTCTTTTGAAATGTTGATCTTATATGCTGGGAAAATGTCAATTGAACTTTTAACAAAAGTCAAATAAGATGATTGATCTTATTGATGAGACTATGTTAAAAATTTGATTACTATACTTGGTTTCATGATAAAGGATGATAGTATCCTAATGATGAAACTGCAGTGTAGTAACTGATTGTGTATTTTGATTTTGACACTTGTGATTTGCAAGATCTTGTTTCAGTTGATAAGATTGAAAGTTTATATAAACCTATCTATTTTTGGTCTCTAGACAATGATTCTGATAAAAAGAAACTTGGTTCTAATGAAAAACTGTGGATAAAATGACAAACTGATTGACTGGTGAAAATTTTGAACTCTCTATTTTGGAAGCACTAAAACATAGTACAAAAGCGTTATTTCATAGAAGCGCTAAAACATAGTTCTGAAGCACTGAAATAGGTGACAGAAGTGCTAAAATAGTGCTCGAAAGCATTGTATAAAATGATGGAAGCGTTGTTTTACTGAAGCACTGAAATAGTACATGAAAGAGCTGAAAAAGATGATGAAAGCACTAAAATATAGACTGTAAGCGCTGAAACAGTGCTCGAAAGCGCTATTTCATAGAAGCGCTAAAATAGTGACCAGAAGCACTGAAACAAGATTTTAAGACTCTCTACTATAGAATCTGATCTAGCCTTGTGGCATATTGTATCATGGATTGTGGAAGATAAGAAGGATGTATGTGTTGACTATGGTTGTGATAATAAGTGAGAGCTCTTCTTTGGAAGAAGGCTCGTGAATAGAGTGGTTCTACTGCGTAATCTAAAGTGTGACCCCTAGAAAAATCATGATATCGGTATATGAATGTTCTATGTCATAAAAAGAGTTCCTGATTTTGATATAGAAAATGATGTCTTCTCAATTTATTTCTATAACCGAGAGGTTTCTTGGGTTTTGTGACTTTGATTTTTCTCTTGACAAACGTGGTGGACTTCCACTTTTGCAGCATGGATTTTTTTTATCTAACTTGACTTTGTTGTTTTCAGGATGATCTTTAATCTGATTTTAATGAATTTGTGAAAACACAGCAAGCAATTGTGAATAATTGTTTTAACCGAATAGATCGTGTATATTCAAGAATCACGAATGATTCTTATTGATTTTGACGAGTTGTTTTGACAATTGTACCCAAATCAAACAGACTCACACTTAAAGACAAGTAGGTCATCATTATACTCACAACCCACATCTTGAATTACGTTGACTCACATAGCCGTGTCACCCCCTAGAGGGCGCCCATGTTTTTGTCATTTCCAGGCGTGTACTCAAAGTGACGGAAGTGGATATTGAATCCCTTGAGCAAGTGGTCCTTGGTAATTATATGGTGAGTGTCTTGGGGGTAGATTCTTCCCTCCCCTTGCACTACAAGTATGAAAATGTATGGATACTGACTCGGTGAGATACTACTCTATGATTTTTAAAAAGGGCTTTCGTTCAGTGCAGCAATTGATAAACTCCCTCAGGAGACCTCCCAATCTTTAGATCAAAGATTTTGGGGATGGTTATCTTGCTCACTACCGTCAAGTTGGACTTTCATCAACAAATTTCATTTTTATTATAGTGGGTTAGAATCCTTGGCTTTAGGTGTTCCCACTTAGGTCGTTCCCGTAGGGTGAGTACTTTTTTCCACTACGGTAGGCCTTCTAAAGGATTTAATAAAGCATAAATGACATGAAGTAAAAGTGAATATGGCACTTTGGTCACCCAGTTAAGGGGAGAGCATAAGCCTAATCACCACAAGCATAGCATATAAGTTTGTTTTGTTTTAAGCCCAAAAAGAAATTTTCTAATCTCTGTGAAGGTGTTGCTTCATAGAAATCATGTTGTTCTTTTTAACTTGTACTGAAAAAAATGTGGTGACTATCCTAGGATTGATAAATTTTCTTTTAAGAAAACAAAAAGTGGCTACCCTAGAATTGATAAAGTTTAGAAACCAAGAAGTGATTATCCTAGGATTGATAAATTTTAACCCAACTGTGAGAAAAATAAAATATGGCCGCGGTCGCGTCGGATCCATACTGATTTTACAAAAGCGCTGGAATATTGCACCGAAGTGCTAAAATAGTTACCTAATGCGCTAAAATATGAAAGACCTGAAACAGGACACCGAAGTGCCGAAGTTTGTCATGGAAGCGCTAAATCACGGATGCGCTGAAACAGTCGACGGAAGCGCTAAATTTGAAAGCACTAAAATTTTTGACAAAAGCACTATAGTAACACGGAAGCGCCGAAATAGAGCACAGAAGCATTGTAGTTTGTCACAGAAGCGCAATATTTTTTGACCAAAGCGCTAAAGAAAACACACCGAGAACCTGTGTGACACTTTCCAGAAAATTTGTAAAATTGGGGTTAATGCCCCACGGTGGGTGCCAAATTGTAAGTGTGGGATTAGGTGTAAAGCACAAAACACTTCTTAATAAGACATTATATCAAAGATTAAAAAAATTGAACTAATTCAAAGCAATAATCAATTGAAAGCATCATATTGTTCTCTATCCTCAAAGATTTATTAAATCAAAATGGCTCTTAGATCGTGAGTGCACTATGATTATTAAAATGACAATTCAAAGAACAAGATGGATGGTAATGCAATGATATGGAACTAAATATGAGAATACTAGATGATAAATGAATTAAAATAGCATGAATTGACATGAAACAGATAATTGCAGCTATAGGAGGCAGCCATGATATGAAAGCTTGATTGTTGGATATTGGATGCTTGAATGCTTGATTCTTGAGTGCTTGAATTCCTGTAGAGTAAGAGTGCATAAACTTGATTATCTCGATCCTTTCTTGGTTCAATGAGGCTTTATTTATAGATTTTTTGGCTGTAGAAATGCATAGGGAAGACATTGAGAGGCTTGGATTCAATCTAGAGGATTGAATGGTGAGATATGGAGGAGATTGAGAGAATTTTGCTGATTGTCTCTACCCATGAAAACACCAGGAAAGAGAAGAGGAAGGATTGATGGAGGAGGATTGAGAGAATATTTTGGAATTTGTCTCCAAAACTTCTCGTGAAGTTTCAATCAATTAATTTTGACATATTTTAGACATGGTTTAGACATAGGATATCTAATTCATTTTTGAGAGAATATAGATGGAATATTCCTTATGCTTTAATTCAAATATTTTTGATTTATTTAAATTAGCAAAAGAGGGATAAATAATTTAATAAAATGAACTATAGGATAGTTGTTTATTAGATTGAACAGAAGAATATGGCAATTAATCAATAAAGTGTTTTGATCTTTATTTAATTAATTTAAGATTGACGTGATAGAATAGAATAGGGATTTGGTAATTAAATTAAACAAAGTATTTAATTTTGTTTATTTAATTAAGATTAATTTAAAATATGAACTATATAAATAAATCAAATAATTTTTATTTAATTAATCGGAATTCTCTAGACCAATTTTAGGTGTATACAAATAGCAATGAGTTGTTTATATATATATAGCTCACAACCTTTTCTTCAATAGTATACATAATGTATTTTAATTATTTTATATTTTATCAACAATAAGAACATTACTTATAGAACCAAACCCAACCTTGAACTACTTATGAAATCTAGTAACATGCATGCCTAGATCTGAAGTTCTTCAAATTTTCGCAAGGATTGCTTTGAATGATGAAATGGAAACAACCATCAAGTATAATACATTCACCATACCTAGTAATGAGAAGAAACAAGTCTAAACATGGTTGGGAACCTTACAAATTGACCATGTCCAGCAAATTCCACCTCAAATGACCTTTATAATGGTATCATATGCCTCCAAAAACCCTATGGGAATGCTATAGATGATAAACTATGCCCAAACTGATACGTTTGGGCCTGAAATACTCACATCAATACTGGACCTTCTCATTTTCCTTTTTATAGAGTCCCCCATGACTAGAAAGATGGAAGGAAAGAAAGCTTAAAACCCAGTGACCTCTTCCCAAGTGAACACAACCCAAAATACTCCATGAATCTACCTTGTTTCTTGGTGTCTAGGTTTTTGTTGGTCACAACCCTCTTGTAAACTCACCCAGCAAGTAAGCACAATAAACAAACTCATTTTTAATGTAGATTAGGCAACTTGAGATGAGCTCTGAATGGTGTTCACCTAGGTCAAACTCAAGATGATGCAATAATTTGAGTGTGCAAAAACCCACACAGGTGAAAATAGTGAATGGCCACTAAAATAGATAACTTCCCTGAATGGCATCTCAACTAGCTTCTACTCATGCCCTCAAAATTGAATCAAAACCACATCCATACCCTGTAATCCATCACTAATATTCAACTGAAAACCAAACTCAAAATGTAATTATCACCCAAGTAGGAGATTTGTATGATCTCCTCCACAAACCAACTAGGGTGGATCTCTCACCAACGAAACCAACGCTAAATATGATGGTTTTTCATCCTCAACCAGCTACAAACGTTAAACTGAAAACAATCCAGCAAAGTCTCCTTTAGTTTCCAAATCCTTCCTTGTCGAAATAAGAGCCGAAATGAATTTTTATAGAGATATGGAATTAGGGAAACTTTAGGTTTGAAATTCTTTTTTCCCTCCCAAAATTCAACACCCCCCTTATGAGCCTTATAAATTTTAATAAATTAAAACATCATATTCCATATTAGGCATCCTTGCTCATAAGGAAACTATTTTGTCTTATTCAGCCTTCTAAAACAACGTTATCTCATTAGGCACTAAGGTACTTTTCGATGACCACCTACCCCCTCACTTAAGTTAAAAAATTATTTTATTAGAATAACTTAAGTGACTGATAAAAACCAAATATTAAATAATCCAACCTTAGGCTCTCCAATGCCACCATAGAAATAACACTACCGAGAACACTATGGCCCTAAGACCAGTCTTCTTGAAATAGACTTACTATAAATGAAAACCACTGAAAATAGTAAGTACTCACCAAATATAAAACCAACACAAAACATGAAAACTCATCAGACAACTTCCACACACTACCCAAACAAGAAACCCTATACTACACTGCCACCAAGACCAATTACTAAATATAGTACTTACAAAAAATAGTGAGAGTCAAAACCGAACTAGCCCAAAGAAGGACATCAAAAATGGGGACATTAAAAATCCATTCCAATAATAATTTGATACTCCCAACTGTTTTAAATGTGGTTGTTTCATATCGATCCACTTGACTTATTACTTTCAACCCTTAGGTATATACCAATTACATATTTCTAAAGTCTTATGTCTCAGATTGACATGAGGATTGAATTGAATTGTGAACCTAAATACCAACACATAAACTTAAAATTATTGTCTTCAATTTTGTCCCAACATGGGTTTTTTAAGTTAACAAAGTTATGCATGCTATTTTATGTGCTTAGTGGCACTATTTGAAATGAATTTCATCAACATAGCTACAAAAAGAAATAATAAATAACAGATGTCACAAAATCTAAGAGCAAATAAAAATAAGGAACAACCATCCATAGAGGTAGCTTTTAAGTTGAATTATGCATAGTATTTTTCTCATACTCTTTGTTTCAGGTATAAAACATAGGAACATCAATTTCTATTTGTAGCCCCTGCTGCAGTTCCCTTTGAAATATGATTAAGTTTTCTTGGCCTAGAAATGAAACTCCAATAATAGAATCTAAGATTGTAACTCCTATAAACACCTAATTTCACAAAAGCTAAGAACAGATAAATCAATAAGAAGGCTCCTGTAGAAGCCACTTTTAGTTGGAATTATGCATATATTCTTTTCCTCTTTGTATAAGATATAAAATCTTGGAATGTCATTTTCTTGTTGTAAAGCCTATTGCATTTCTCTATTTGAAATATAAATAGTGGTTTCCCCATACTCGTATGAGGTATAAAATGTGGGAACAACATTTTCCCATTGTAAAGCCTATTATGTTCCACTTTGAAATTTATTTATTTATTTTGGCCTAGGAAAAGAAACTCCAATAATACCATCTACAATCGGAACTCTTGTTCTCATAACTAATTGTCTATATCAAATAAAGAAATGAAAAAATTGTCATCCTCAATTAAAAAGTGGCAGCCATTGTTGGTTAAACTTGATGGAATTAATATTGAAAGGTACTCATATCAATCCCATTGTCAATTTGATAGTTCAACCTTGATTTATTTATAGATTCATAACTCCGGTAACCTTAACATAATTTGATTTTTTATTATTATCTTTAAATCAGTTCCCAATAAATTTAGAAAACTTCACCCTTTCTAGCCTAAATTACACACTTGAGGAAACTAATAAAATAAAATTTCTAGAAGGAAACTCCCATTAATAAATCCAGGTACTATGCATTGAAATTTTAAGAGCATATTTCCATGCACCACATATTCAAATGTAATTATTGTTAAATTCCAATTAATTAACTTTTCCACCCTTTACCTTAAAAAACTACATTTTAAGCTTTCAAAAAATTTAAATGTCTTCCATTCACTAGTATTTTATGCACTTTTATTTATTCATTTTTCTTGTACAATGCAAGGTCATAGGAAGGTGGATTATGATTTCCATAGCATGAGAAAGATAGGTTGACATGGCCAACAAATGAGACCAAAAAATACATTTATTGGAGAAAAACATGCAAGGAAGAGAATTAAAGGTAAAATTTGCAAGGAAAAAGTGTATGTTCCAAATTATCATAGTTCCACGGATTTTCCTACCAGGCGAGTGTAGGGATGAGTTTCAAGGACAAAGGGATCAAGGGCCTAAGTTTGGTGACAGCGGGGGGATGTGACAAGGTGGCAACAGAAGGGGGGGTGGAGGCGACGTCGAAATACATATAGTGCTTGAAAAAATAGTTATAAAAAGATGTATAAGAATTATAAATGAAACTTTGGAAAACTAGTTTTAAACGTTTGAATTTTGAAGTGAACATTAACTTAGTGTCACTCATCTTCTTGTTCTTCATCTTACTCCTCCTCAACCCTCTTGCTCTTCATTCTCACTCTTTCACCTTACACTTGCAGCTCTCACTCTCTCACACACAAACACTATTAGCTTCTTTTCATTTGTATTTTTGAATTAAAATGGGGATAGGAGACCATTTTATAGAGTTTTTGGGGTTTAGGTGGAGCCCATAGGCCATTAGGGTTCAGCCTTGGGCATAGAGTTCAAAAAAAAAAATTATAAATTTTTTTTTTTGGTTGTTTGGCAAAAGGAGACTCTTAAGCATCCCTGAGATAGTCAAGAGACTCCTACGATTCTCCAATGTCTTAGAAATGTTTCAAAGACAATCAAACAAGTGGTGGGACCCCCCCCCCCCCCAAGTTTCCAAGTCTATAAGATATCCATGTCCCAGAAACATGGGGTTTTTTCAAGGAGGGAGGGGGGCACATCCCCATGGAACACTATAAATTATTATAGTGGGCATAAGACATGGAAATTATTTGCATGAAAAAATAGAGGCCAATGGATGGATTTTAGTTAGATCAAATCATATCAATAATTAAGATGCCAATAACATATTATGGAAAAGATGGATAATAACAATCAGGTGAGAAGATGACTTTAATGAGTATTAAATGAATTGGTGAATGAGGTGACCAAAAATAGTGCTAGCAATGAACATCTTTCAAGTAAGGATGCAACACAACCACTTATGGGAATGGAAATGACTAGTAGACATAGCTATTATAGGCCCATATAAACCTTGGCCTAATATTTCATCGATAGCTTGTACTATGGTGTACGGACCTTTTAGACCCTTTTTTCATGGGCCCTTCAACCCTCTCCATCGGGAACATTAACTACCCATAGATTTGATAAACCAGCTATAATTTTTTCCCATTGGAAAACCACATTGGAGTTCAATTTTATGTTCTACTAAAAATGAAAACTAGGTAGCTTTGGAATGACTAATTATAAGATACTATATAAAAATGATGCTCTTGAGTAAATAGATAATTGGCATTTATTATTTTATGGTAGCATGATATCTTCCTATTATAGAGAAAATGACCTATGTATGCTAATCATGTCATTCATCAATTGTTGTGATTGTTGCTTTATATGTATGTAATAATTTAAATTATTTAGTTCCATTAGAAGCTACCCCTAAGATTTACACTAAGAAAAATAAATGCATTTTAGAACTCATAATCATCTGATTATTTCGAATGAATGAGAATGGGAAAATGAAGATATTCAGCTCAAACTTAAAGGTTTAAATATCACAATAAATAAATTAAGAGTCTGAAAAGCCCTTGCCTAGTGTAATGTCCCCTTTCGGGATAACCATGATTCTTGCCCTGATTTTCTGAAGATATCCTTTTATGATGGTTGTGTTTAGACTATATTCTTTTTCTCCTTTTCCTGATCTGTCATAGGATAAAGATATTAATAAATCTATTCATTTTTCTATCAAATAATCACAATTACTTATAAGGCTCAATAATTGATGTAGCATAATCGTATAATCGCATTATAATATATATATGGATAAGTGCAAGAAGTTGAGTCCATGAAACGTGGAAGTTTTTGCCTTAGCCAAAAAAATTAAATCAGTATTGCAAAAATGAGATCCTAGTTTTCATAAACGGGATCCCAATTTTTAAAAAATGGGATCTTGTTTAGCTTCAGGATCCTGAGCCTAAATTCCAAATAGGATCTCGTTTGTAAAAGGGTCTCGAATCAACGAACGCAAAATGGGATTTGATTATTACAAAACGGGATCCTGATTTGTAATAATCAAGATCTCGTTTTAAGATAGTATTTATTTATTTTTTAAATGAAATTACATTTCATTCACAGACAGCATAGGATCCTGAATTGATGAGGACGACAATAATAGCATAACAACTTCCAGGTGCGCATCCACCCCAATTTTTTTGGTTTTTTCGTGTTTTCTTGAAATTTTTAATACAATAATAGGTGCTAGCATGTTTTTTTTCAATTTATTTTCTGTTTTATGCATTTTATTTCCTTGTAACATTATAAATGGTGATTTTTAGAAGTAGATGAAAAAAAGGAATGAAACCTTGAAGGTATTGAATTTGAAAACCCTAGTTTGAAATGAAACCAAAAAAAATGGATTTGAAAACCCTAGTTTGAAATGAAACCAAAAAATTACATTAAAAACTCTAATTTCTTAGATTGAAACCCAATATTTAATTCAAACAAAAAAAATTGCTAAAACCTAAATTGAAATCAAAGAAATCATTTTGCATTTGAAGTCCCTAATTTCAAGCTCAAGAATATTTGATAATGGAAAAAATTCATTTGCATTGCTTAAATGTTTTAAATTTCATTTGCATTGTATGGAGAAAACAATTTGTTAAACTTTACTTTCAATGTTAAATTATAATTAGATTATAAAATAATATGTTAAAGAATAGTTACAATTCATAAATTATCAATGTTTGTTTGCAAATTTAGCTAGCAAATTCCTAAATCCTTGTACAATCCATTTCCAATTGTCACTTAATTAGATAATATTTGCAATCATTTCTATTTTATGTTTTGATCTCTCTTAGTCATGCCTTGTTTCCATTTCTTGTTTGCATGTGTTGTCTCTTGTCTTTTGACAATCTTAACTCACATTCTAGTCAATTAATTGTTAATTAGGCTTTTAGTTTAGTCGAGAATCTCAATTTGCACTAGTCACCTAGACACTAAAAGAATCTAAATATTTTTATTTTCTTTCTTTTAGGTTCTTTCAATTCCAAACAATCCAAAATAAAATAAGATTCAACATTAACTAATTTTATTATACATTTTATATCATAAAATTCATTTAAGTGAGAAATATTAATGAGAAAAATGTTAAATAAAATAATCTTATATTCAATTAATTAAATATCAAGTTAAAATATACATCAAACTCAACCTTAATAATACATAATTATGTGTTTCTATTACAAAAATAGTCAATCTATTCATAAAATCAAAAATATTCATAAACTAGTTAGTCTATTACCCTAAACTGTAAACCGATCTCTTAAGGGGTCCTAATATGAAATTTCTTAAAGGGATCAAATAAGTTCTAAAAATTTGGTGAATTTTCCCAAGGCAACCAAATTTAACAATTTAATAAGATCGTGCAAGATTATAATATGAATGAGATTTCATGATCTAGGTTGGTTAGTCGAAACAAGAACTGTCTCAATCAACTATTCCACAAGAAAAAAAATTCACTAACTTGCAATTCCATTATTCCAAGGGCCACCCAAACTTCACCCTAAGTTCCCTAAACCCTAAACCCTGAACTCTAAAATCTAAACCCTAAACACTAAAGCATTCATTTTGTCCTAGGACCTTAAAATGAAATTTGGTTGCATTAGGAAACTCCGCCAATTTGTATTCCCTTAATCCATGTCATTTTGTCCTAGGACCTTACTACATAGATCCCCTTAAGCCATCCTATTACCCTAAACCCTAAACTCTAAACTCTAAACTCTAAAATCTAAAATCTAAACCCTAAAGCCATCATTTTTTCCTAGGCCCTTGATGAAATTTGGTTTCCTTGGGCAACTTCACCAAATTTTATTCACTTGAGCCATGTCATTTTTTCATATGACCTCACTAGACATAGATCCCCTTAAGCCATCCTATTACCCTAAACCGTAAATCGATGTCTTAAGGGGTCATAATATGAAATTTCTTAAGGGGATCAAATAAGTTCTCAAAATTTGGTGAAGTCGCCCAAGGCAACCAAATTTGACAATAATAAGATCGTGCAAGATTATAATATGAATGAGAAAATCATGATCTAGGTTTATCAATTTATGATTTAGGGTGATAGGATGGTTTAAGGGGATCTATGTCTAGTAAGGTCCTAGAACAAAATGACATGGCTCAAGTGAATAAAATTTGGTGAAGTTGCCTAGGACCTTAATGAAATTTGGTTGCCTTGGGCATCTTCACCAAATTTTATTCACTTAAGCCATGTCATTTAGTACTATGACCTTACTACATAGATCCCCTTAAGCCATACTTTAGGATGTCTTAAGGGGTCCTAATATGACATTTCTTAAGGGGATCAAATAAGTTCTCAAAATTTGGTGAAGTTTCCCAAGGCAACCAAATTTAACAATAATAAGATCGTGCAAGATTATAATATGAATGAGATTGCATGATCTAGGTTGATCAATTTACGGTTTAGGGTGATAGTATGGCATAAGGGGATCTATTTCTAGTAAGGTCCCAGGACAAAATGGCATGGCTCAAGTGAATAAAATTTGGTGAAGTTGCCTCGGACCTTAATGAAATTTGGTTGAATTGGGCATCTTCACCAAATTTTATTCACTTAAGCCATGTTATTTTGTACTGGGACCTTACTACATAGATCCCCTTAAGCCATCCTATTACCCTAAAACCTAAATCCTAAACTCTAAATCATAAACCCTAAAGCATTCATAAATTGTCCTATATTAATAGTTAATTATTTTTTCATTCAATTAGCATGCCTTAGACATAAATGAGGCTTACACATTTTATCATTTGTATTCAATTAGGCCATTTATATTGAATTCTTTACAGGTATTTCCTAAACATGTATCTTACATTTTGAAATTACAAATCTAATGCAGGTTCACTTATATCTTAGAGATCACATGGATCGATTCAATAATATTCGTAATCCACCTCCATGTCATCCATCTCCACCACCTTCACCTCCACCTCCACCCACTCCACCCACTCCACCCCATAACCCCCCACCTCCACCACCTAAAATCGATGGTGCTCGCTTGCAAGCATGAATCAATGCCAATGTTAGAACCATCCAAGATCAAATCAACATTATTCAAAATGAAGAATGTATCGCACCATCTTTAAGGATGTTTGCATCTAGGATGCAAAATGTTGATGATGTTGTAAGGGCTATGGATGGGATCTTAGATGAGCATCGATAATGGCTAGAGGAGAGGAGAACTTCCAATTCTGAAAAGGAAAACACAAAGAAATGAAGAGATATAGTAGAGAGCCACAATAGTTTATAAATTAAGACAATGATCTTATAGTTATGAATTTATGAATTTGGTTCGATGGATATTTTGTGTGATGAATTTATGAATTTGGTTGGATGGATATTTTTAGTGACGTGAATTTATGATTTTGGTTGGATGGATATTTTTAGTGACATGAATTTATGAATTTGGTGGAATTTATGAACTTATAATGATGAATTTATAATAGTATATATTTTATGACTATCTACTAGATCATGATTTCTCTTGTTGGAAAAATGTAATATATATACATATATATGCATTAGACATAAAAATGATTTTTTTGTGAATGTTTCAAGTTTATTTTTTAGTATGTACATGTATTAAAATTGCATAGTTTTGGATCTTAACTTTTGAAATTTGTATGTAAGTACATAGTTTAGTTGAATGATGTATGCATGCAAATTATGCATCGTATTTTTTATTTTAAATTTATGTACATGTTAAATTTTGAAATTTGTATGCAAATGATCAAGTTCAATCAATGTATGTATGTGTATTTTTATGTGTGCACATCCTATTTAAATAAATTTTCATGTACATTTCAAATTAAACTATTTCTTGTAATTTTGTAAGTTTGTATGTTAATTTTTATAATTTAATATAGGTGCACTTATATCTGATATCATGGATCAATTTAACATTGATGATATCATCAATCTAGCACCTCAACCACCTCCACCTCCACCCCAGGCTCCATCCACCCCCTCCACCCCCTCCACTTAATATCCCACATCTACCACCTGTTGGATTTGATGAGGCTCGCTTCTGAGAACATATAAATGATCAAATGAAATCCATTCAAAATAAAATCAATGCTATGCAAAATCAAGCATTTATTCCACCACATGTGAGACGTTTTGCATCTGCAATGAAAAACGTTGTGAATGTCATTAGGACTATTAATTTTGATCTACATAGGCATCGATGAGAAAGAGATCACATAAGACAATTTTATGTAGACGATCTCTCCTATAAATAAATCTTAGACTTTAAAATAACCAAATCACATCTAGCTCCTTAGTTTATTGACCTTGTTACTCGGCAGCCCATTCCTCCCAATAAATCTAGAATATCGATGAGGTGGTGTATACATCCACAGATGAGTGCACATTTTTGGGATTGATGGTATATGGTATTTGACAGTCCACCACACGCTAATTTCGAGATCCCATTGTATTCTTTGAGGAAACCATATGTAGAGTTTGTTATGGAGCAAAATCCCAATTATTTTGATTTTAAATCATTTCAAGGTTTTGGTGGTGGCATGCCACCACAGAGGTTAGGGGAAAGGGTTGATCCCCAATGCCTTATGCATGCGCAACCCCTTGTTGCTCCTCTTGTTCTTTCCATTCAAGTACTTGTGCATCAACGTGTGGTGGTATCGACATTAGGATCCCTTAGTACACTCATAGGAGACCTTGATCAGCATGCTTCTACGATAGCGGGTAGGGAGAATAGAGACGATGATGATGGAGGAGTGTTTTATGGATTTGGTCTGAGTACCACTCCAGGAGTGTCAAGACCACATGTATGTAATATTTGCCATCAGTTATGCTATGGACTCGATCAGGCCACACCTAGTTCAGGTGGACGTGGAGATTCTAGTGGTTCATCTAGTCACCTCAGTTCATTTGTATAATTTCTTACATCAGACCATCACCCAGAGGAAACTGCGACACAAGTATAAGTATGCATCTACATGTTGAATTTACAAGAATTTTAATAAATGAATATATCAAAGAAAAATTTGCAATACATTTTAACAATCAAATTGTTTGGTGTACAGATGACACTAACGATGGGGCAATCATCCACTTAGCGAGTACATGCATCAACACCAATCCTAGTCGGCAACCCTTACGAGGTATTTTGATTTCAATTTTTTAAATTATATATGAAATAATTTTTAATTTGAATTTTAAATTTATAATTGAATCGTGAACATATGTTTTAAATATTTATGTTGGTTTAGGGGAGTCAATCGACTTTCACGTTGATTCCACCCAAGGGGTTATCAATCACTCCTCCACTGTCGAGCATCGTAAATCAGGGGTAGCTACATTTATATTGTAAATTGTTTAACTTACATTAGTATAGTTACAATTATGAGTTTTGAATTTAATATATATCAAATGTGCATGTACACGTAAATATTTTTAAGTATTAAATGTCTACATGTATGTCTAGGTTGATATGAAAATGAGAATGGGCATCGGAAAAACATTAGATGTTGCGGCTACTCGTGAGGCCTTTGAATTTTAGGTTGTTTAAAAAAAATTCTACACAAAATATGCAAACTTGAATATATATTTTTTAACCTAATTCAAGTATACATGCTTTAAATTTGATCTTGTAGGACTTTGTTACTGCAACTTTCTACCATTACTCAGTCATAGTTACACCTCCAAGAGGACATGCAGAGCAGGCTCCAGATATCATGGTAATTTTTATTTTATTTTTTAAAAGTCAATTACAAATTATATATTTTGAGTAACTTTAATTTTAAATTTTAAATTGAATATATATATATATATGATCTAATACATGTTTTAAATTTGTTTTATTTTATAGCATGAGACACATCTTGTAATTGAGCATGTACAAACAGGTCCTGGAGTAGAGGGTGCACAACCTCAGAATATGGTACAATCAAAATATGATAAATTATCAATTGAATTAAATCATTTTTAATTGTAGACTTACATCTAATTTCAACTTTCTTTGTCTTGCTTATGTAGATTGATTCACAGAATTTAGAGGTCGGTTCAGGTGCACCAAAGCATCCAAACCTAGATATGATGGTAATTTAATTTTATGATGAATTATAAATTAGATTGTCATTAAATCATTTTTCATCATCTTACATTTGATTTCATCTTTCTCTTGTACAAAGTGTTTCAGGTCATCCGCGTAGTCTGCATGGTGTGAAGAGGTCTCTTGATATAGAGACGATACATGACCTAAACATGATTTTATGGGTTATATTTGATTATTTCATGGATTACATATTTCGTTTCTCATGTACCATGTTGGACTTTATTTCATGGGTCAAGTACTTTGTTGGAATTTATTTCATGGGTTGTACTATGATGGACTTTATTTCATGCACTTAATATATTATAAATAATGGACTTTATTATTGTTCAATTTTAATTTACGCATGTACATTTATGCATTTATGTGCATAGTCAAGACATTAGTACATAGGACATTAATGTGAAATTAAATATAAATATGAAATTAAAGTTTAAATTAATAGGACATTTTAATATTTCTACTTTACAAATTTAGTGATCCATACATAATATGTACATTCAATAATTAGCGATAATTAGTCAATGAACTTATTAAATTCACGTCCTAATGGGGTGTCTTAAGGAGTCCTAATAGGATGTCTTAAGGGGTTGTAATAGATAGGTTACATCTAATAAAATAAGAAAAAAAACATAATCTACAAACAAAAGCAATCTGTTTATATAACACAAAGGATGAAATTTTAAGAAATCAACAATACCATACAAGATTAGAGGACAAAAACATTAATAAATTCTATAAACTAAACATACTTTATAGGTTATCTTAAGGGGATGTATTAAGGGGTCCTAATGCGGCGTCTTAAGGGGATCAAAGAAGAGTATAATATAGGATAATGAATGTGGTCTACATGATGTATAATTTCCTTAAAAACTAAAAGATATATTAGTCCATCAACCATTTTGTTGGATTTTAATCAAGAATGTTTATGTTCATGGACATCTAGTTCAAGAATAAGTCCATAGAGATAGGGTAGTAGATATTTCTCACTTGGTACTAATTATTTATCCCTTCTTTCTATGATGAATAGTGCTCTAGATTTATTCTAACAATTAAATGATGAAATGAAACACCTAAAAATATGTTTAAAAAATATTCCATAATAGAACTTTATCTAAGTGAACATTTGTAATGGCAATTCATAAGTTCAATGCATTTGTATTAACAACCTCCTCAAATAGATCAATTTAGATACCCTTATCAAGTAGAGTTTGTGGCACTTTATAATTTAATTTGTTACATTCCTATGTTTTCAAAGTCCCCAAGAAAAGGATAAATTATTGAAAGCATATTCCAAAATAAAATGAGATAAATTGAGCAACATCATTATAAATTACACAAAAAACATGCTAAGAATAATAAATCTTTTAAGGTTCATCTCCTATGGTTTATGTTTTAGGGTTTCTAGGGTTCATGAGATGCTTAGAATAACAAATCTATATGGGTTAATGGTTTAGGGTTCATCTCCTAGGCTTTAGGTCCTAATGTTTATGGTTTAGGATTTCTAGGGTTCATGAGATGCTTAGAATAACAAATCTATATGGGTTAATGGTTTAGGGCTCATCTCCTAGGCTTTAGGTCCTATGGTTTAGGGTTTAGGATTTCTAGGGTTCATGAGATGCTTAGAATAACAAATTCATATGGGTTAATGGTTTAGGGCTCATCTCCTAGGCTTTAGGTCCTATGGTTTATGGTTTAGGTTTTTTAAGGTTCATGGGATTCTTAAAATTAAATATCTATATGGGTTAATGGTTTAGGGTTCATCTCCTAGGCTTTAGGTTCTATGGTTTAGGGTTTAGGGTTTGTAGGGTTCATGAGATGCTTAGAATAACAAATCTATATGAGTTAATGGTTTAGGGTTCATCTCCTAAGCTTTACGTCTTATGGTTTATGGTTTAGGGCTTGTAGGGTTCATGAGATGCTTAGAATAAAAAATCTATATGGGTTAATGGTTTAAGGTTCATCTCCTAGGCTTTAGGTCCTATGGTTTATGGTTTAGGGTTCCTAGGGTTCATGAAATGTTTAGAATAACAAATCTTTAGGATATGTGCTAATACGACACATCTTAAGGGGATGTCTTATGGGGTCCTAATACGACATCTTAAGGGGATCAAAGGAGAGTATAATTTTAAAGTTATATAAAAAAGTACAATACTTTAGGGTGAGTCATCATAACAAATGATATAATTAAGTATAATATTTAGGATATGTGCTAATACGACACATCTTAAGGGGATGTCCTAAGGGGTCCTAATACAACGTCTTAAGAGGATCAAAGAAGAGTATATAATTTATTTAACAATAATTTATACATGATATTTAGTGATTATACAATCAAATACAAAGTTTCAAAGTAGGAAAACATGCACATTTAACAAACAAAATATATAGAATATTGATTTTGATACATAAAAATACATAGAGTACATAATTGTGTATGTAGATGTATTTGTAATTTGTACAAAATGTTTAATTGTGTAAGTATGTATGTACATATATGTCATCTCAAAACAATGTTTACAAAATTTGGCTATGCCATCTCAAGAACATCCTATACTCGTGCCCGAAATGTAGTAGGCCCTCATGCCACCTGATATCAAAAAGGTACAAACAATATCAATAAAGTCATCAAAACATACATATTTTAATTTATATAAAGCTACCTATATGTACACAACTCAAGTATATGTATTTATAAGTATTCCACACATGTGTGTAGGTTGAATCCAGGCATTCGCTCCTTTTTGTTTCAAAGTATGAGATCAATGTGATGATGGCTTAAAGATACAAAAAGGGATAATAAATCAATTTTAACTGTTAATGTACAAGCAATATCAATATATTTAATCAAAACATGTATTTAAATATAATTCAACTAATAAATTACCTATTTTTACCAAGTATTCCATGTTGTCTAGGTTGAATTTGCATGTACTCTCATTTTTGTGATTATGGCTTAAGGATCTATAAAAGGACAATTTAAATCAATTTCAACTAATAACACACTTGATCAATATCAAAACATGTATTTAATCTATTTAAAAGGACAATATAAAATTAAAACTATATTTACTTATTTCATTGTACCATCTACGTCTTCTCTTTTATGCAATACATCTATGATTGTCTCATGCTCTTCCATAGAAATTGTCCATAGCACTTTATTTGTAGGTCTTCCACAATACCGATCTAGTTTTATATTTTTTGCCACCACCAAATGTGAATAGTGTATAATTATTTTATGTGTTTCATAATCTTCGAATGTAAGTAGACCATTCTTCCTTATCAATTATTTCTGTAGCCAAGTGCCAACAACCAACACCGATCTTATTGGAAAACATGAAAACCATCATCAAATAACTTCTCAAAATTTTCTTAAGGGGATCAAAGACTTGTTCTAAAAAAATTCTTAAGGGGATCAAAAACTTGTTATCAAAATTTGCTTAAGGGGATGTCTTAAGGGGATCATCGTACTTGTTTGATAATGATAGCCATCATCATCTTCTCGAGGTGCTATTAACTTATGTTTAATCTCTACACAACGATCCAACCAATATTATATTTCCTCTTCATTCCCCTCAAGTGCAACAACAACATACGCATGCCTTGCAAACAAAATTTGATTTAAAAACTTGCGCGTATCCATATAAATAATTTAGTATTACAAAATAACTTAATAAAGTGAAATAAAATGAAATAAATTTAATTTAATTACTTTCTTGTACAAAGTTTGAAACATGGTCACAGTCTTCAAATGCGAACACTTGATCATTTTCTTTAATAGTTCTTTCATATTGATCGTGTGCTTGTGCAGGGGTCAATGATCTTTGCTCGCATTCTTCAACTCATTTTGTATTTTTGCATGCTTCCCAATCTCCAAAGATACAAAACTGACAAAAACATGCAAACTCCCTTGTTCAAATAGTCCATGTGCTTGTTGTCGAACTCCTAAATGAATGCCATTTAGTAGATTCACTTATTGTATCATAGTCAACTCTAGGTAGAATGTTCTCTTCTTCAACCAACCAAAAGAATCGACAAACTGTAGAGTACTCACTCAAACTAGGTGCAGATAATCTTGTATTGCACCAATCCACAATCCCATGTGCATCTTTAAATTTTATTGTATCATCAAATTTTAATTGTTCTCTAGCAAGAATTATTTTGGCACACGCTCCAGCTCCATCATGTTCTCATTTACCATGTCCAGCTTCAAAAAAACTCCATATATGTTAGACATTAAGTTCCTTGTGAACCCTACTTAACCAATAGAAAATTTGAGCATTCTTGAACTACCTCGTACAATTATCTAACCATATGAAGTGTTATGTCATTTGGATTCCTATTTCACTTAAATTTCTATAAAATATATTGAAACAGTATTGAACAAACTCTAACAAGTGTAACCGGTTGTCACTCAAATAAAAATGATACTCCCTAAAAAAAATTATCATCCTCTATGTTATCATCTACATGTATGTAAACAATATGGACAAACATAGCTACTTGCACTAAATTAGAATATTGTGATTGAATTTCCTCTTGTAGAGCTAGAGTATAATTTTCTGCAAAATCAACCGCTAAAAGTATAGTATCAATTGGAAATGTGCTTCTACATGCGCGAAATTGGCATCAAACCATTGAGCATATTGAGAATGCATGGCATATTTTAGTACAATCTTATTCTTAAATTCTAATATGAATGCATGTACACTAACTTTTTTTGTAACTAAATCATAACACTTTCTAATTTTTCTATCTTTTAGAGAATAGTTAACATTCTTAAATTTTTTAACATCAACTAATTGTTTTCCAAAATCATTAGCAACACTTTCATGCATGCAAACTCTAAAGAATGAAAGATTTCCACAACTAGTGCATTGTCCAGAAAATACAAAAAATTGAATAAAATAATTTTTCATTAGATCTTTCACAAAATAAACTTGATGTAAACTCCCTTATTGTTTCAGGTGGCATATTGATACCACATTCCTGCATAATCATGTCAGTATGCAAAGTACAACGTATATATCATAAAAATAACAAAATTGAACATGTGTTTTACAAGATATTTGTTCTTTATTAATTTTTGCATACCATGGTTTACATTTTTCAAAAGACCTTTGACTTATTTTAATAATACCAAGTAACACTAAGTCACCACAAAAAAATTTATAAAATTCAGTTTGTGTTGTATCTAATAGGTGTTTTGGATGAGGATTGTGAACTTTGAACCCCACCCTTAATTTTTAAAACATCTCTAGCATTAGATGATACCCTAGTATTATCATGCCAATATTTTTCAATCAAAGATTTAATTTCAACGTTCAATTTCATATCAGACATCGAGAGTCAACCACTAAATCTCCAACATTGGTTAACAAGATCATTTTCTATACTTTCTCTTCTTTTTGCCGCTCTTAGCAATATTTTGTGATGTATTTTTAAAACTTCCCTAATAGTTCTTACCATTGTTTTATTCAAAGTTGGTTTATTTACTATAGTAGTTGTTATAGCTCTTCTTGTTGCATTCTTATCTTTAGACCTATTATTTTTGCCAATAGACTGAAAGGCACTAGCAATAGTAGACATAGCATGTTTTACTGATTGATCTTTTCTTCTTTGTTTAACAAAAATGCCTAACTTTTTCAATATTTTTCACATTCTCATTAATTGCATCATTAGTTGACATTGAACTGAAAGTTTTTTACGATAAAAAAATTGATAGTATAATCTATTAGCTTGTGTTTTTATTTGTCTCTCAGAAAAAATTTTACCAAGAAGATTATCCAAAACATCACTTTCAATTATAAAAAAAATATATTCAAAACTATTTTCATTTCCGTTTTCATTCTCATCTTCATTCTCATTTTCATCTTCATCTTCATTTCCATTTCCATTTTCATTTTCATTTTCATTTTCAATTAAAACATTTTCATTTTCATTTTCAATAACAAAACGGTTCTCATTTTCATTTTCATTAAGAGGATTTTCATTTTCATTTTCAACAACAAAACGGTTTTCGTTTTCATTTTCAATAAAAGTATTTTCGTTTTCATTTTCATTAAGAGGATTTTCTTTTTCATTTTCCACAGCAAAACAATTTTTATTTTCATTTTCAACAACAATTTGACTCGAATCTTTATCTCTACGAATATTATCAATATCAACATTGTAATATCCAACCTCTTGTAAATCTCTAATAAACACCATTTCCATGAGGCTCAAAGGTGGATTTGAAGACGTGCCTGGACTTGTGCCTATTGAAACAATCTCCATAACATTGGAAGGGATATTTGAAGACATACCAAGAGTAGTTTGTATATTCGTATTAGTTTCCACATTCACCTCTTGCAAGTTTGCATCGTCTACATCCATGGTCTCCTCAATGTTTTTATCTTCAATAGTTGTGGAATTGGACGATTAACCATGATTCATTGATCGAATTCTCATTCTTCTTTCTCTATGTCTTTGTTTTTCCTTCTCTCTCTTTGCTTGAATTTCTTCAGGGGTCAATACTTTCCTATCTTTCCTTTTATTTTAACATTGTGATCTCATGATTGAAAATTTTTGGAGTATACACAAATGAATGTCAAAAACTTTGATTCTTCCTTGTTTGTTCCTCCTTCAAACAAATAGCAATTGTTCACAAATTTCCTCTTCCTCCTTCAAATAAGTAGCAATTGAACAAATTTCCTCTTCCTCTTTCAAACAAGTAGCAATTGAACAAGAATCATCTTCCTCCTTCAAACAAGTATTAATTAAACAAAATTCATCTTCCTCCTTCAAACAAGTAGCAATTGCACAAAATTTATCTTCATCCTTCAAACAAGTAGCTCAATCAAACAAAATTTCTCATCCTCTCTTGAAAACATTTATAAGAATTCAACAAAATTTCTCTTCCTCCTTCAAACAAATAGCAAATAAATAAAATTCCTATATTCCTCCTTTGAAAATAAATAGCAAATGCACAAAAAATTTCTTCCTCCTTCAAACAAGTAGTTCAATTAAACAAAAAAAATCATCCTTCTTTGAAAGCAAATAGGAATTCAAAAAAAATTCTCTTCCTTCAAACAAATAGCAAAAAAATAAAACTCATCTTCCTCTTTTGAAAACAAATAGGAATTCAACAAAAAAATTCTTCCTCCTTCAAACAAGTAGCAATTCAACAAAATTCTTTTCTCACAGTGTCTCAATGATGCCTCCTTTCAAAATTGAAAAAAATCTAACTTAAAGAGCTTCAACAAAACAAAAGGTGGTAGAAAATAGGGAATATGTCATAGTCAGTCATACAGAATGATTCTCAAACCCGACATACCCTTTTTTGACAGTAAAATAAAAAACAACTCGAGATCTCATTTATTAAACGAGATCCCATTTTATTTTCTAACGGCCCCGCTATTAAATTTTCAACGAGTGAATTATAAATAGGATCTTGTTTTTAAAAAATTTAAATGTAAGTCGAGTTTTTGCTTTGTTGACAAGTTCGAGAAACGGTTTGGGGATCCGAACCTAAGCCCTAGACCTGGTTTGACCTATAAGTTGAAGGTCGTAACAATGTCACAAAAAATATTGACTTTAGGCATAAGTCTAAAGGTTTTTTTTGTAGAATTTTTCGATGAAATTAGAACCCATTATAAATTAGACAGTGTAGATTCCAAATTTTATTTTTTTTACAATTGCATTATTTTTTAATTTTTCATTTAATTTCTAATTAAATAGGTTTATAAACTTGAATTATCAAGGTTTTTTAGTATATTAATATTTTTTATCAATATAACATTTTACGAACGGATTGTACGAAAGCGTACTTCAAACAATTCTTTTCAATTTTAAAAAAAAAAATTAAAAAATCATAAATTTAAGTCATCTTATGCATGACATACACGACGATTTTTTTAAACATCAAATATGGCCAATAAAAAATTAACAAAAAAAATATTCAATAAAAAATATGGAAAGCATGTTTCAATGATTTGCAAATCTTTTTCCAAAAAGATTTAGAAAAATATGATTATTTAGGTCAAAATATGGATGGTGTACACGTGTATGATATGATAAAAAAAATGACTTTTAAACAATGATTTTTAGAAATGCCTATTGAAAATCAATTTGTATATGGATATTGAAATAAATTATATATTTGAAAACTAGACTCTGAATATTACATTTTATGATTAATGATTTTTTTCAAAATTTCATTTCTAAGTGCTTTAAATTTTAAGGTCAAATGTGTCAAATTCTAAAAATCAAATAAAATACTTCCACTAAATGATCAAAAAGTAGACTCAACTCCTTGTCAGCACCATATATATGCAATTACATACAATAATATCAATGGAGCAAAACATATCAACAATGTTATAAAATAACTAGAAGCATGCATGATTCATTATTCCCAATGTCATAAAAAAAAAATAGATAACATTTAAATAAATAGCATCATGTATGAAATATTATTATTACACTATTATTTAAATCCATGATGTATTTATCATCATTATTCAAATTTACAAACATTTATTTAAATTATTATTTAAATTCATAAAATACTTATTTCTTTATTGTTAGACAATTCTGCAAATTTACAAACATTTCTCCAAACTAGAACCTCTTACCTCTTTATTTCCAGCCAATGATACCTTTATATGCTCAAAGAATATTCATTCTATTTCTAACATTATATCTTCATTTCTAATTCCATGTCAGACTTTTCTTATTTCTATTACTTAAACATCCCATATCTTGATATGTCCCATTTGAAAGAGCACAACCTTAGGTGATCACTGCTTTTCATATATTTAAATTCTCTCTTTTTAACATATTAATCATTGCTTTATTATCGTTGCTGGCCATATTGGGTAATCGCTGCCCTTTTGAATTAAGCTTAATCCCTTAACCCATCCCCTTCCAATATATTATTGCTGCCTTTTGAGTATTTATTATTAATTAATCGCTACCTCTTTCAGATCACAGATTTTCGTTATACTTAGGTATTAATAATATCTCCCCCTTTCTCTTGGCCAAAGTCAGCAATAAGGTTAAGGGAGTCGGCCAGTATATCTAAATAATATTAGAGGCTGTTTATCCTTATATGCTATGTTGTATTTTATATCATATGTTTTTCATATTAGACATATTATTATATTATTATAATAATATCAAGTTATTGTTTATGTATATTATATGTTAATATATTTATTAGTTATGTATAATATATTATTTTTATATTAAATATTTAAAACGTATTTATTATTATTATTCTAATAATACTAAATGTGGTAATATTTGTATTTATGTTTTAATATGTATTGTATTCATGTATTTGTATTTCAATGCTCAGTAATTTTAATGTTCTATTTTGGGGTCATGACAGTACAATACTAAAGGAAGGTCAACAAAACCTTTAAGGGGCTAATAGCTCATTGTTGAAGCACCCCAGGCCAAAAGGAGGACCGAGCTGCTCCATACTTTTCAACAAATACTAATTAGACTGATAATTAAAACAACAGATCTCAAAATCAATTATAAATTTTAATGACTACCAGCAGTTTTCCATATCTCAATGTAGATGATAGGTAATGCTTTAAACCCAAATTGGATAACTCCGATACTGAAATACAGTAATTCATAGTTTGCCAATGATTCATAATCATAATACATTAAGAGTAGCAATGTGAAACTTAATACCGTGTAATATTCCACAATAAGTAGACATACAATATTAACTCAAAAGTATACACATTGAAGATTGAGAAAGATGCTTATCATTCATAGTTTGGACTTTGGATGCATTACATTAAATATTTTAGCCACCCCAGCTATGCAGTAAACAGATCAGTGATCAATGCCTTTCAAATGAGGCCCCAGAATTGTCCTGGCATAGAAGAGTCTCTATCTCAGTGTAATGTAGATTTTTTGTAGCTCTATAATCATGATTAGAGGATTGATCAATTAAAGGCAACAAAATAAGCTTGGTTTTACCCCAGCTATCATCCACCAATAAGTCACAGAAGCAATCATTAGCTATAGCTGTAAACTAATCATGTCTAAGTCATTGTACATAGTTACGATGAGAACATACAATTCCTTTTCAATGTCACTAACTGCCCAGTCATTAATAATATTTTCAACCTGCAAACCCAATAATTGATAGATATTCTCTTCCAGTTGGTATTGGCTCCAATTTCTACTTTTCAACTAAGGTCCTCAAACACAATCTGAAATTCCAAAGGCTTCCAAGAAAAAACCAAGTGAAAACACATGAATTCAAAACTCATAAAGATAAAATACTTCACTTTCACCTCCCCAGGAAAGTGATTGAAACTTTTAATTCAAATTTAAATTATAATGGTCCAATGAGCCATGGTCGAGTGGCAAAGGGCTTACCATAAGACAAGTTTGAGCCCCACTAGGCATAGTTTCAATATTAAAGCAACCCCATTAACACAATTTACATCCAAGCATAGCTAGGTGTAAGTCCACTATGGCTCTCAGTTCACAGTAAAGCCAAAAGGACAGCACATACAACAAAGAGAACAAAAAGGTGGCTGCTGAAACTAATTAATTTACAGTTGTATGGATTAAATAGATGTACAAGGATGAAGGTGTTTGTTGGTTGAATAACACCAAGTGCATCTGAAAAGAAAATAAATAACTACAACGATACAAATATTTAAAATAGTGATTTTCATCATTTCCTCCATGTTGAGAGTAAAATGAGTCTAATTCTATATTAGATGAGGAAACCTTTTGCATAAGCATACTCAAAGAACCATTTGACCTATGTGGATAGAGAACATTTGCAAGTAACTAGGTAGGTAAGTGGATTGCTTCTTCAGCTGACATGATTCCAGCATCGAGCAAATTATTGCCAACCAAGAGTTTTAAAAATATGAATTGATAACCATATCAGTGATGAAAACGTGCTCCAAGTAGATGCTTTTACAACTCAAATTGGCTCACATTGACAATGTTGTAGATGCCAAGTTGAGCTAGAAGATCTAAGCTGGCCAAGTTCTTGGAGAATAGTACAATTCAAATACCTAATGGGCTTCAGCTTCTGATGTTTTCTGTGAAACCTTTGTTTAACAAAGTGAAACCAAACACAATAACCAACTTGGAAAGAATTAGGTACTTGATGATAATCATGGAGTGCCTTGAATTTGGCCTGATACTGCAAAAGAATGCAAAGAAATTTTGGTGTAAAGATTGGCCAAATTCTGTTGAAGGCGAGAAGCTTTGTCTTACTCTCATTTGTGGGATGTATATGGAGCTAGAAAGGCAACTGAAAAGTCAAATATAGAAATGATAGTGAATGGAAACACAAAATTTCTCCACACATACTTGAATAACAAGTTGACAACTTGTGCATCATCAATTTCCTTGGTGCACATTATAAAGATTGCCAATTTGGAGAACTGACACACAACAAGAAAGATGCGGTCACATTCGAATTGAGTCATACCGCTAATGAAATTCATGAAAATAGGTTCATACAGTTGAAAATATATCAATCATCATGAAATAACTTGAACTACCCAAAAAAATGGAAAGCCTAAAATCTGACTCGGACTTAGGATTCAAGGCTCAATAAATTTTCCAAACATTAAAAAAATAATCTTAAAAAAATGCATAAAACTGAATTTAGAGAACTCATAAGTAGGTTTCCTTCATTTATAGATCAAAACTTGAGTTTGATATACATCACAATGTCGTATCATATATAAAACAGTTCACATAGTCAAGCTCAGCAAACCAAAAACTTCCAGCTCGACAAAACTTGGCTACCTAAATTAATATTTAAATTTCCTAAAAACACAGATTTTATGCAAAATACAATTTAAATGCAAACCCACTTACAAACAAATTTCTCAATCAAATATCATAGATCATGTGATCAGGAATCAATTCCCAACACATGTGATAGGATTGTGCAATAGGGTAAGTAATGCTAGTAGTGTGAATGAAAAGAAGCAATCAAACTCAGCTTCAAGTGGCATTAGGGAAGAAATCACATGACAAAGCAATTGTTGCCGATAGAGATCATCAAGGCATGCAATCTGTAAATGTTTTCAGTAGCAAATACCTTGTAATCATGTGACATAATAGATATGTGATGGCGTAAGTTATCAATTTGCATGAATACCTTCAAATACGTTGGCAAGGACATATATTTCGTGCAATTGGGCACTAGAACACTAATACAACAACTGTTTTCATGTGACAAACAAAAAAGCACCAGCAGTGATCCCTAAACCAGGTGACAAAAGAAAGAAAGTGGGCATTCATGAAATCGTGTGAATACCTTATTTTTTCAATGTAAAATCCATGTTGAAACCATGTTCCCACACCATAGCTATCTCCCACAAGTTTTATGTACTTGCAAGTACTCGCACAAGTTTGGCCCCAAAACTTGCCAATTGACTGTAATCTATGATTCATGAGCTTTTATTGGGGAAACTCAATGGAAACAAAAACATACAAGTAGTCAACATGTAGTTGAACTATGATATATAATATATCAATATAAATAAACATTATCTGTATTTATAATCTACAAATTTCTTCTATGACTAAAGCTTCGAAGTGGTTGCATGGGTGCCCTTGAATTGGATGGTATTGATTCCTATTGAGAAACAATATCATCCTCAGCCTCAGCCTCAAGCATATGATGTGCATCTGATGGCCCCCATAGATACCTTTCCCTCTACCTCCTCATGTGCCACTACATCTACAACCCATTGTGTTGTCTCCCTCTCCAAATCAGCAATCTCAATTGAAGAACACATGGACTCCACATCATCAGCAATCCAATCTGAAAATAGAGCAATGTTATCTAGGTCAATTGCCTAATTTGTCTTCTACCCCTCCACCTTCTTAGCACACAAACAAAAGTTTTACTGCACGAAGACAAGGTCATTCATATGCTTTTGGAGTCAGCTTGTTGCATTTTTTTGTGTGAATGGCCTCAAATGTGTTCCAATTGCGCTCACATCTAGAAGTGCTACATGGTTGAGCCAAGATGTGGATGTTGAGGGGTTGAAGACTAGGTGTCATTGCACCAAAAACATCTTGCCACAAATCTAAAATGTAGTAAACTTTTAAGATAAACTAAGATTAACCATTAAACTTAAGTCTTAGTCAACACATTTGTTTTTTAATCTAGTTGCAGAATCATTCTCCTTCAAATGATTATAGGTGAAGAAAACAACCTCCTCTCTATCCCCTTATAAATCTACAACTCTGTAATAGCCCCTCTTGGTTCCACGATAATTTTTACGATTTGTTTTCAGTTTGACATATGATATCATTTTGTAAAACATATTGCATGATAAATATCTGAATGTTCAATGAATAGAAGTTTGCAAATAACATATAATAACAATAGCAAGTAGATAACTTCATTCATAACAGTATAGAAGTTCATCTAATACATCACAATGAGATTCAATGCTTTCCACAATATATTTTTGAGAAAATAGATGACAGCAGCTTATATATTCACAGCAATACAGATTTCAGTCTATTAATGAACTGGTCTGAACCTCATTTACAAGACCTTCTGAACAATAGATTTGCAGCAATACATCGCACAGAATTTGCAAACTACAATGGCATATAAATACCAATTTAGATGCTTGTGAGCAGGTCAATTCTTCTCCAGATTGCCACATCCTACAGATATGATAGAGCAGCAGCTAACTGTAGCAGCAGTTCACACCCAGCTACTTCTTGTTGCCTTTGCCAAACACAGAAATCATGCCCAGCAACCCATGCAACCCCCTTATCAGCAAATATTAGCAGGAATATTAATGGCGTGGGGTTTACTTAGACCTGTGACCTCCTTCAGGGTGCCCACAACGCACTGCAAGGGCTCGCATGGAAGCTACAGTCTGAAACACCACCCTTATGCCAGTAAAAACACCATGCAGGATATAGAAGATGTCAGGTATTGCATAAATATACACATTCAGGCTTGGAATGACAGTGGGGTATTTGCTCAGCTTCCAATATGCATCAATAAACCTCCTCAAACCCACGCACAAACCAGTACGAGCTTAATCCCTGACAACAACAATATGAATGCCTTTAAATCCCCACGCCCAAACTGAAGACCTTCAGCAAATTCGTCCACCATATAAATGCTACAAACAGGTCGACCAGCATGTATGAAATCTTTAATCTTAAAATATGCAAATGAAGCACAAGCATAGACTCTGAATGAATCTATCAGCTATTACCCAGAGAGGATCTCTCACCACCATGGATGACATTCTTCAAGAGGGGTTTCGTCCTCTAGAAGTTTGAGATGAACCAAGTTCAATCTCCAAAACCACAAGGGGTGTCAATTAGAGAAATAGAATAAACTTAACATATCAAATGAGCTCTCAATTCCCCTTTTTATAAGTTTTTTAGGGAACTTTCCAGAAACACCTTTTTAAAATCACTTTATTAATTTATTAAGCCTTTTAACTCCAAAAAATGATTTATTTTATTTCAAAACATTTCCCAGCATTGGAAGTCACTTTTCAGCATCCCAACATTTAAAACTTTTCATCTTGGTTCCAACGAGCTATAACACTAAGGCACCCCCTTAAATATTTTAATTAAAATAACCTTAGAGAAATTAATTAAATACAACTCATTAATACATCCAAATTACAAAAAAGGTCAAAATGCATTGGAATCGAAAACCAACTGCACAGGAGTGATCCCAATGATGAAAGATGATGAACGGACATGATCGGGTGACTTATTATAAATAGGTGCTCCCTCCAAGAATCCTAGAGCCCAAACCGAAAGTTGGAAATAACATTTGAAAGCATCATAGAACTCTTCTAAACCATCTGAGCTCACTGGTAACATCAAATTAACCCTCTGATCGGGAAGAAACAAACCCAGAAAGTCATCTCCAACTACAGAGCAAGAGAACCCTAAAATGGGATCATTCTGGCCCCACCTTCCTAAAGATTTCTTGTCCTCAAGCAATGCCAACATAACCCAAAATTCAAAAGACTGTACCAGACTGAAGCCAACAACGATCCCAAGGTCCTAACTCAACCTAGGAGATTTGTAGTACCACCCTCTCAAGGCATTGACTTGCAAGGTACCAACACAAGAGAACTCTTGAAAACCACAAATAAAAAAAGCAATCAAATACTGCAAGAACTCGGTCAACCCCTCAGAGAATTGCTCTTCTAGAAAACCAATCCAAGGCACCATAGGAACAAGCTCAAGAAAGTCAACATCGGTTGTCTCATTCCCAACAACTACTAAACTACAAACCAATGTGATACCAAGGATCCAAGTTAATCTCATAAAGGAATCACCACACTGACCTTGCGCCACTCTGATCATAACTGCCTAACCATCATGTCCATGCTACATTCTCCTCTCTTGGAACCCTGAAAAGTAATCATCATTAAATCCCATACTGAAATACGTGAAAGGACTAAAATCCACACCAAGAGACATATCCCGCCAAGGCATCTTAGTGAAGTTCAAAGCTACAAACTCATTGCCAAACTCAATCTTGGGCAACAAAAAAGGCTTCCCAACTATAACATATAAACCTCAGCATATCCCCTTGTGTTGTTCCTAAAATGAAGCTAATCAAACACTATCAAGGGGCTGGTAAAGAAGATGTCAGCAAAATCATCTCTAAAATTAGCCATCCAAGAAAAGCCTTTGCGACCAGATATTGAAAAAGTATCAGTGACAATCTCCAAGTGTCAAAAGGGGAAGCCCAAATACTCCTGCACACCTAGCATACAGGAAAATCTGCCATAAGTGGCTACACCGTAGCCTGCAAGAGCTCAAAATTTATCTGCCCATGGATTGAAGTCACTAACAACAGCATGTAGCAATCATCAATATGAAATCCTTCTCAACTATCGGTCTAAAGAAGCCCGCCAAAGCATCTACGTGACATGAACTGTAGTCCAATGTAAAACGATTGGAAAGTGGACAGCAGTATCATTACTGAAACTTGGCTCACAATTCCAATTCTGACTCAACTCCATACTACTGGGAACTACACTGGATTCACAAATCCTATGATCGACTCCAATGTCATCACTAGAATTAGAAAGAGCTCTATCATCCCACTTGAAAAGTGGATTATCAAAAGAAGACTCAATATCCATCTCAAACAATGGATTATCAACTAGTTGAATGTTATCATTATCCTCATGCTCAACCCAATTCTCCTGCTGGTCCAAACTCCCAGTTTTTTATTCCTTTTGGGAAGGGCATAAAATAAAAATCTTTATGAATGTTATCAAGCTCTTCAATTACCTGCTTGATTTCTTTAGCCCTTTATCTATTCTCTTGTTCCCTAAATTGTTTGGCCACATAAAGCTGATCTTCTACTTCAAGTAATGCATTTTGAATGTTGCCCAATGAATTTTTGGTCGATTTAAGCTCATTGGTAAGCTTGTCAACCTTAACCCTTAATTCCTTGGATGTAGATATAGCCTTATCCGCAATCTTAGTATCCACGTCTCTATCTTTGATCATATTCAAATAGGCTGATTTCATGTCTCCCATTGTGCTCTTAATGTTTTGCAAATCAGCAAGGGAAACTACTTGTTCACACTGATTTCTTGGTATCTTTTGGATGAGATTTTCAACAAGACTCTTCATATCACCCAACTTAGATAGTGTTTGCACTTCATTTTCAACTAACACCATTAATTGTTTCTTCCAGGTTTCCTCATTAAAGTCAAGACCACACAAGTTTAGTGGTCTGTTGTTCTGATGCATATTAAAATCAGAATTTCCGTCATACCTTACAATGGTGTCACCATGGCTGCCCTCATGTGCCTCTTCTTCAAAGCTTGTCTCATCTTCGTCACTAGACCTCCGATCAAAATCAGCTCCATGCAAAAACAATTTTGATTTGCCTTCAAGATCATTCCTCTCAAAATCAATTGCCTCTATGGCATCCTTTTCGCAATACTTTATGCTCTAAGGTTGGGGCAGCAGCTTGCTCGAAAGAGAATTCTCCCCAAACTGATTCTTCATCATACTTTGGTGCCCAAACACCTATATCCTATGGACCTACGAGCTGATGTTTTCTATCTGAAAGAGTACGCTCATTATGTAACTCATGAGTGGTTGATTCTCTGAATAATTCACCCTCCGAGTCAAAGAGACTAAAACTATCACAAACACTCCTCTCCATAGGCTCTATTTGGAAATCAAACCAACACCTATCTGAACTAAAATCATAGGCTGACTTGGAGACTTCAACATATTTGCCTTTAATATGTTCTTCTGAAAGTGCATTAGTAGTCTCAACAATGTCATCATTTGCATCTACTCCACTAGCATCATCAAGGGACTCAATAGTCACAAAAATCCCATTAGATTGGTTTGAACTTGCAATCAAGGCTGTTGTTTTGTCTTTTTCCTCATGCTCCAACTCATCAATAGTAGTCACATGCATGTCTAATAGGTCATCATGGGTTCCTATCATACATTCTTCATGTGATAACTCCCGAAAGTTAGATCAGCATCAAGAGAAAATTTATCCACCACCAAATCTTTATCATGATTAGGCGCTAACACCCCTGGATCATCATAAGTATCATCACTCTAATAAGAGGTTGAATCATCATCATTGGCTGATTGGAATACATCATCATGTATGCTATCAACATGCTCATCATACGCACTAGTGTAATCAGCCTCATAGGATAGCTCTATTGTTTAACAATCTCATTGCACACATCCTCAACATGAATAGATGCATGCACTTCTAAGGAATCCTCCTGCTAAAGTGAACTTGTGAGCATGACTTCCTCTTCTTTAGGGCCTCCACATGTATGGTTAGGTGTCCAAACACCTTGACATGTGAAACAACGTTGTTCTCTCCTCAATTGATTCTTGCTCTTCCTAAGTTCATCTATAGGCTGTAAATAACAAGGAAGAAATTCTTCTTTCTTTCCTTCCTTTTCTTTTTCCTCTATATTGGTAAAATTATTTATCTTAGTGTCTGCTTTCCTTTCCTTTGCAAAAAGATGTTCTAATATTTCAAGATATTGTACAAGCTTCATCAAATTCCTATCATAGTCTTGAAAATTTTACATTAATTCGATCAAAAGCTCTTGCATAGACTTCATCTTTCCCAATGAAACTAACCAACAATCAGCTGCAACTGTTAATAACCCAACAGGCTGGCAGGTTCGCAGGCTCTGATACCATTGTAACATCCCCTCTTGGTTGCACGATAATTTTTACATTGTTTTCAGTTGACATATGATATCATTTTGTCAAACATATTGCATGCTAAATATCTGAATGTTCAATGAATAGAAGTTTGCAAATAACATGTAATAACAATAGCAAGTAGATAACTTCATTCATAACGGTATAGAAGTTCATCTAATACATCACAATGAGATTCAATGCTTTCCACAGTACATTTCTGAGAAAATAGATGACAGTGGTTTATATATGCACAACAATATAGATTTCAATCTATTAATGAACTGGTTTGAACCTCATTTACAAGACCTTCCCAAAAATAGATTTGCAGCAATACATCACACAGAATTTGCAAACTACAACAGCATATAAATACTAATTTAGATGCTTGTCAGCAGGTTGATTCTTCTCCAAATTGCCATGTCCTACAGGTATGATAGAGCAACAACTAACTGTAGCAAAAGTTCACGCCCAGCTACTTCTTGTTGCCTTTCCCAAACACAGATATCATGCCCAGCAACCCATGCAACCCCCTTATCAGCAAATATTAGCAGGAATATTAATGGTGTGGGATTTACTTAGACCTGTGACCTCCTTTAGGGTGCCCATAACTCACTGCAAGTGCTCATGTGGAAGCTACAGTCTGAAACACCACCCTTATGCCAGTAAAAACACCATGCAGGATATAGAAGATGCTAGGTATTGCATAAATAGACATGTCCAAGCTTGGAATGATAGTGGGGTATTTTCTCAGCTTCCAATATGCATCAATAAACCTCCTCAAATGCATGCACAAACCAATGCGAGCTTAATCCCTGACAACAATAGTATGAATACCTCTAAATCCCCACGCCTAGACTGAAGACCTTCAGCAAATTCGTCCACCATATAAATGCTACAAACAGGTCGACCAGCATGTATGAAATCTTAAATCTCGAAATATGCAAATGAAGCACAAGCATACACTCTAAATGAATCTATCAGCTATCACCTAGAGAGGATCTTTCACCACCGTGGATGACATTCTTCAAGAGGGGTTTCGTCCTCCAGAAATTTGAGATGAACCAAGTTCAATCTCCAAAACCACAAGGGAATTCAATTAGATAAATAGAATAAACTGAACATACCAAATGAGCTCTCAATTCACCTTTTGATAAGCTTTTTAGGAAACTTTCTAGAAACACCTTTTTAAAATCACTTTATTAATTTATTAAGCCTTTTAACTCCAAAAAGTGATTTATTTTATTCAAAACATTTCCCAACACCGGAAGTCACTTTTCAACATCCCAATATTTAAAACTTTTCATCCCAGTTCCAACGAGCTATAACACTAAGGTGACCCCTTAAATATTTTAATTAAAATAACAAACTTAGAGAAATTAATTAACTACAACTCATTAATACATCCAAATTACGAAAACAGTCGAAATGCATCAGAATCGAAACTGACTATGCAGGAGTGATCCCGATGATGAAAGTTGATGAACAAACCTAACCAAATGACTTACTATAAATAGATGTTCCCTCCAAAAATCTTGGAGCCCAAACCGGAAGCCGGAAATAACATCTAAAAGCATTGTAGAACTCCTCTAAACCATCTGAGCTCACTGGTAACATCAAATCACCCCTCTGATTAGGCAAACACAAATCCATAAATTCATCTCCAACTGTAGAGCAAGAGAACCCTAAAATGGGAACATTACAAACTCGTCATGAATGATATCTCTAAGGGTTTCATCAAGATCATCTTCTCCATACATGTGTTGGGGCAATGCTAACCTCTACATCTACCGAAATGATTTAGAGAAGAAAAATTTTGGGTTCAATTAGAAGACAACATAATGAATGTGTTGGTGGAGATGTCTATTAGTATTCCACCTTTTATCACTAATACACTAGATAGGTTAGCTTTTTTTATTTGACCTATACAAACATTGAATGGCCTCCTCGGCTTTGTTTGTAGCCTCAAATAGCTAATAGCTAAGGCATGAGCTTTTTCTCCCCTTCCACCAATAGTATATAAAAAAGGAGAATACCTAAAATTAAAATTTGAAATCAAGAAATTGTAAAATCAAAAAAATAAGAATTTTTAATCTAAACTTTGATGATCTCATCCATGTTTAGGGTGAAAAATTGTTACATCCCAAATTGTGAGGTTATTACTTACTATTATTATATAGGGTAAATATGAATGTAATGTAAAATTTGGAGGCTTGTACCTTGTTATCAATATGTATGTTATCTCATTTGACATTGTATCATTTGATGTTATCTCAATTGATGTTATTCATGGTGAAATACTGCATGTATGTGAATAGATGGTTATTGAAATATTGTTATTCTAACTTTAAAGATGTTTATATATATGCTACTTATTCTTGTGAACAAAGGACTGCTAAGGTATGTGCTAGTAGTTGTAGGTAAATGTTCATTCTCCAAGGGGAGGGGAAGTATCACTCAGGAGAGGGGCTTGGTCAGTTAACCAGTAATATGAACTATTTGAGCATACACACACGTCACTAAAGATTGAGTGAACTGAGTCAATTATGTTGGTTTTAGGTAAGTCATCCATAGCTTGTATGATTGCATTAGGAGTCTTGCTTACTTCTGCATGCTTTGTGAATGATGTTTATCTATATATCTGTCTCATTGTATTACGATATTTATGATAGTAACGTGAATGAATGTAAGTGAATAGGGAGTGGACATATATACATGTATATAGTATATACACGTATCCATATGTATTTACATATTGATACAGGCTTATGATTGGCAAATGGATATGCTTATACGGATGCATCGATATGGTATACTTACACATATCTGTACATTGAGGTATATACATTGAGGTATATACGGTTATATACATTTATATATCCACACAACCTATTATAAGTGGATATTAATAATATTATATTATCATTGCCTGACTAATTACATATAAATGTATATATCTATATATATACATACACATATCGGATATGTTGATTAGCTCACGATATATGTATATATATTTGTTTAATATATATATATATATATGTAATTATATATTAAAGATTATATATATATAAATTATAGTTATATTAAATCATATAACTATAATATATGAATTTTATATATATATATATATATATAGTTATATTAAATCATATGACAACCTTTTTTTTTATCCATTATTGTTAATATAGATATAGATATATATATATATATATTTATCTACTTGGGTATTTAAATATATATATTAGAATCCCCCATCTCCGATATAAACACAACTATAGAAAGAAGAGGGGGGGGGGAATGATAGTGGGTGTATATATATATAAAATATGTTTTCTATATTTAAAACTATAATTATATATATATATATATATATAATTTAATATCAATCTCTCAATTTTGGAAATCGAATTATTTCTAGTTCAATCAAATATTTATTATTGCAAACTTTGGAAATCGAATTATATCCAAAATAAATCAAATATCATTCTTTTAACTATGGGAATCGGATTATTTAATATTCAATTAAATATTGATCATCAAACTATGGAAATCGAATTATTTCTAGATTATTAAATATTTGCATTTGCTAACTATGGAAATCGAATTATTTCCAAACCAATTGATTTCAAACTATTGAAATAGAAGCATCATTTAATCGAAATATTTCTTGAAGTATTGAAATGGAATGCAACGTTGGAAGAAGTCGTGCATCCCGTGAATGTGTTGTTGCAAGAGAAAAACCAGGGAAGGAGTTAAAGTGGCTGACCAAATCCAACGCAAACTGGAAGAAAGGTTAGGTGTTCATCATTCTGGAAATGACTTTTTCTCAGCAACTTCACAAATCCGCCATTTCTATAGACTGGCGCCACATCTGAGAACAAGCCTGTAGGTGTTGATTTGCATTATTTTCCATGTGCCTTTTTGAACTAGTCTACCTATTGTTGTCAATATTTGAAGGTCGACTCATCTTGATTAAGCTAAGTATGTGAGTGGAATTTCGCCACATATTGAGTTGAACAATTCACTTTTTGTGGTGTCAAATTACATGCCTCTTTTGAAGGAATTCGATGGGGTTGTGAGGCTCTATAAATAGCCGCCTCATTTCTTCATTCTTGACGGTTATATAACTAATTTTTATTTGAAAACTAAATAATTCTCATCTAAAGGAATTCATTCTCTAAGAGAGACAATACATTCTGTTTTAAGGGGGAATTCATCATTTCATGAGAGCCTCATATATGTTATCAGCTGCAACCATTACCAATCTGATTATCCCTTTTTGACTGTTTATTTCTGTGTGAGGAAAGTAGAGTTTTTGAGAGGGAATTGTCTATTGTTTGGAGGTGCTGGAATTTGTTGAGAGTGTAGGCTGAGTCGCCATCATCTAAGGAAAAGCTAACTACAGGCATGAGATATTCTTCTTCTATCCATTTCTATGAATATTCTCGTGAATACTTATGAAGTTGTACTTGATGTTTGTGCATATATAGTGAACTACTTCATGAAAGGTACTAGTGTTTGTACATAAGAAGAAACTGCTTTATAAATTGTATATTTGTTTGTGCCTAGGAATTGAAATGTTTAAGGATAAAAGAGGCATACTAGTGGTAATCTGCATTGTTTGTAATTATCTCTATAATAGGAGAATGTTGTTTGCATGGATATTATTTTCTAAGCCTTGTTGCTTTCAAATAAAGGGTATTGAAGCCTTAGAGCCGCTATTATAATGTGTTTTAAGTACTTCATGATAGGAGAAAGTACTTAACTGATGAATTCAACCATATTACATAAGGTACAACATAAGTATTTAATTATACTAGCTATGTTTGAACATAGGATGTATTATGTTTGTATTTACTGTTTGTACATAGGAAATGAATTGTTGCATTTTAGTCGTATTCTGCATTAATTGTAAGATCTCCATATAAGGAGAGTACCGATTGCATTAGTTACTATACTAGGTCCGAAATGAGGACAGGAGTCAAGTAAATTCTATCAACTTAAGTTATTAGGTTAACTTAGATAAGCTTGAGTTACTCCTAGGATTAAGGTTTCCAGTATAGGAGGGATTATGTGAATTATGTTGATGTTCAACGTTGGTCAAATACTCCAATCTCGATTTTGAGATAAATTGAATATAGCCTAAAACGGCTATTCAATTTATATAATATCGATTTGCAAACATATGAAGGAGCGCTTCATTTGTAAATGAATTAATATTTTATTATTAATTAATTATCAAAACCAACTTCTCTTGTAAATTCGTGCCTCTTCCTTGAATGGACGTGTTTCTTAAATGGGGCCAACTTGTCTCTATGAAGGGGTTTGATTCTCTCCCTCGTGTATAAATACAAGATAAAGATCATTCATTTGATAATCAAGTTCATTCATCGTAATTCACATTTCTCAAAAGAGGTTCGCACCTTGCAGCAGGTCGTCATTTCTGTAGCAGCAGATAGATTTCAAGGAGAAACATATTCACTTGTATCTGCATCTAGGAGAGGTCCAAAAATTTATTGTATTAAATTTGGCCTTGTGTCGGGCTTGAGTTGTAAGCAGATTTCTGCTCTTCATCTATCAATATATAAGAGATATATTGGCTGGGTTTTTCTCCCTCAAGTTGGAGGGTTTTCCCAAGGTATCTTGTTGTGTCTATTGTCTTATGTGCTGCATATTCTGATTGCTTTCAGTATTTATATATCTGATCATAAAAACTAACATGGTATCAAAGCAAGTCTAAGAAAAGATCAAATCAGAGTTATATAAGCAGCGTTATCCTCCATTATTGTTCTCATCTTTGATTGCATCTATCCCCATATCAAAATGGTCAACGGGCTCAAGGTCGAAGACAGACTTGAGGGTGCATCAAACTTCGCACCTGGAAGTTTAGAGTGATGCTCGCTTTGGAGGAAAATGAGTTAGTTGAGTTCGTGGAGAACGAAGTTCCTGAACCAACCGAAGAGAGTGAGAAGCCTCAATGGAAGATAAATAACACTAAGGCGAAAAAGATGTTGGTTGATTCAGTGAAAGATCACATTGTGCCAATCATCTCTAAGTTGCAAACAGCAAGAGATATGTTCAAGACCTTGGAGGAGATGTATGAAATCAGCAACACAAGTCGGGCTCTTGCATTAAAGCAACAACTTCATCATATTAAGATGGCGAAAGGAGAATCGATCATCTCATACTTCATGAAGATCACTGAGTTGAGAGATCAACTCTCTACCATTAGGCATATTGTTGATAACAAGGATCTGACTATGTTGGCTCTCAATGGTCTTCCTAAATCTTGGGAGTCATACATTCAAGGAATCGGTGCAAGATCAAAACTTCCTAAGTTTGATGGATTGAGAGCAGATTGTATTCAAGAAGAATTGTAACGACCCCAAAACCGGGTAAACAAAAAAAATTTCTACTTTCACTAATAAGATACAAGGAAATACATTTATAATGACAAAGTAAACAACTTTTCTTTTCATTCTAATTGAACATTTCATCATAAAGAAATAAATGACACAATACATCATTGTTCTATTTTCCAAGTAAATAACAGAGTACGCTTTCATGATTACTTTTCTTCAAAATAAAAAGCAAGGTAAGAATCTTACAAGTTCATACATAGCTCAGAAGCTTTTGAGCAAATAGGAATAAGACTGTCCAGGATCTTCCCTTTCAAACCTTGGTTCATCAGAAGTCTAATGGTGGAGAAGAAACATCACTCAGGTGCTTTTCCACCAACCACGGACTTATTTTGCGGTCCCCCGCACGTTTACTGTTAAGTAGACGGCCCTCCCTTCTTCGAGGAGATTGGTTGGGTAACCGGTTCTGTATGACCAACTGAGCATAGTGTGTAATCCTACATAACTAAATCCTTGTGTCCTCACAATCTCAATCTAGCATGTAACCTGGATTACTGTGAACTGACAGTGTAATTCGTCTCACAGTCTAAGTGGACGTTAGGTATACTACACTACTTTGGCCAAAGCATTTCGGCAGTACTTATACTGACGGTCATCTATCACTTGCACTAAGTCAGGTTCAGTTTGACTTAAGGCTGCCTTATCCTACGCGTAGGTTGAGTCCTTTCCGTGGGTAGTCAATCACCCTAGACTTCCTACTTCAACTACTTAAACAGGAAATGGAGTACAGTCAACAAGGGGTCCCTCTGGTACTTCCTAACATGGAAATCTTTATCCATGGAGTACATAGCTTTCTCTAGTTAACCTATTTAACTCTAAAGCTTTAGACTACCTTGGTACTGAATCCACCCTCGTCCTAGTATTAAATAACTAGTCCCTTTCCTTTATTTAAGGAGTTCAAGCAGTATTCAAGCGATACAAAACATAAGGTACTTTTACTAAGAAGTAATCAAACATTTCCCTTTTTATGTTATTCCTTTTCAAATTCTCCTATGAATTCAAACTAATTCATTTCAACAAGCTTTTAAGCTATTTCCAATTCAACAAGCTCTTAAGCTATTTCTTAATTCAATAAGCCTTTTCTAAGGAAATTAAGCTATTCCCATTTCAACAAGCTCTTAGAAACATAGAGGCTTCCTAATGATTTTCCTTTCATACTACAACATAATGCAAGCACAATCAAGCAAACTAGTAACTCATTTTTAAATCAATGACATAAGTTCTACAAAGATATTTCTCATGCCTGATTTCCTTTTGCGAAATGAGCTCGATCGGTAGCTTCAGTTCTTGCTCCACCGTCCTTTTCAGCCCTTGCCAGCTACTTCTCACAGCTTGAACAAATACTACTCCCAAGTGGATGCAGTTCGGTATGAGGAAATGTTGCTCTCAACAATACAGTCTCAAATTGTAAATGGCTTTCACAAAATGGTAAATGGCTCTCACAATCTATCTCACAATCTAATAGTAATGATGGTTTGCAGCTTACTGAAAATGCAACAGCAGTGAAGGTGAATAAAGCTCTCACAAAACTCAACAGCAAAAAGGAATTTAACACACAGAAAATACCACAGTATGAAATTCGTAATTCCAATGCAAAGGAGAGTGAGTGAATCAGTGAATGAGTGATTTCTAACAATGAGAGTGAACCTATATATAGGTTTCGAATTCTCATGTTTACTACTTTGTAGGCATGAGAATTCGACACCTCTTCCTTTGATAATGTCAAAATGTGCAGTGGCAACCGAATAACCAGACACACAGCAAAAATGAGTGATGATTCAACATATTTTCAAAGAATGTTTCAACTTATCACTTGTGAATTTCGTGAAGCAACCACGTACAGGTTTAATCATTAACCATGCCCTCAGAAATGGCGGACTGAAAGAACAAATGGCGTTTTAAGTTGTTGTTGAAAACGTCAAGGGTTACACACAGTCGTTTTTAGCTTCCTTTCGCCCACGCGTCCACAATGGTGGCGTTTTAAACATCTGCGACCAAGTCCTTAATGTGCGAACTGGGCGCGGGACTTCAAATGCTGCCATTTTCCATTATTCTCAGCTCAAACAGTCGCGCGATTTCTTCACGGGAAGAAATCCGCGATTTTCAAACATTTGTTTTAAGTCTTTTAAAAGTCTATAGTTCAAACATTACCTTTCCTTAATATTTTTCATGAATTTTTCAATGGTCTAGAAAATTTCGAAATTCCTTTCCTTTATTTAATACTTTCAACGTATTTTCCAAAGTTTGAATATTTCGAAATTCCTTTGTATGGTAATGCAAAATAATTACCAAAGACTATAAGTCTATTTCAAATCTTTCCAAAGGTTTAGTCATTTTAATATTTACATTAAAATGTTATTAATATATTTTGTATTATATTCAATATAACATTATTATAGTTTTTAATTTACCTTTATTTAAATATATAAATATATCTATATAATATTTGAATATTACATTAGATATATTAATATATTATATTATCGGTAAAACTATAATAATATCGATATTAAATATATTATTAAATATATTAATAATCTTACCCAGTTTACACTTAAATATATCTATACATGTTTATTTTCAAATTTCCAATTACGTTATTATAGGCCAATCAGAGCACCTTTAATAGACGTAATTGCACAAACACGTATATATACATTTAACTGTAAATTCCAGGCATCAGTAACTTATCAGTTCACATTTCACATTCAAGGTTCACAGAACAGTAAGTCAGTCAATCAAGGAGCACCACTCATAAAGCATAAAGAAGTAATCAGAAACTCCTAAGCCTAAGGATGACTTATCATGACAACTTAATCTGACTCAGTTCCTAAAACCCTCAGTGAAGTGTGTGTATGCTCATATGATCAACTTTACCGGTTAGCCGACCAAGTTCCTCTTCCCGAGTGATGTTTCCCCTCCACCTGGAGGAATAGTTCCTGTTCCTGCATCCATGGCACAAAACCACGGCAGTCAATTGCTCACAATATTTGCAGTATATATAAATCAAATATATAAAACAAGACTAATTACTTTCCTCTATTCATTGTTTATCCAAGAATAACATCAATCAAGAATACAGAATGAGCCAATCATAACATGTAAACAGATTTTCATATCGATAACAAGGTTCAATCACATTTTATTCATTCAAAACCTTCCTTACAATCAGAATGCTCTAAGCATTACTAGAATAGTAACTATACAAATTCCGAGGTGTAACAAGAATCAAGGTTGGCTGCAAGAGGCATTGGTCAAAGCTCTACAAATGAAGACATTCATGTTCTTTCCCCTCAATCCTCGAAGAAGAAAGGAAAAGGAGGAAAGAAAGGATACTTCAAGAGGAATAGAGATTAAGGGTCAGATGATGCCCCTGCATTCAAAAGAAAGAGGGATCTATCTCATGTTCAATGTTTTAGATGTGACAAGTTTGCTCACTATGCAAAGGATTGCCCAACTAGGCCTAAGCAGTATGCTTCATTTGCAAATGTGGATAAGATCTCTCCTCAAAAGGATTCAAGGGAATTCCTATTCTATTCTGCCTTATCAAGCAATGTTCCAACAGATAGCAACACTTGGTTGATTGATAGTGGCGCCTCTCGTCACATCATTGGGTTTAGAGAACATCTCTCAGATTTGGTGATGAGAGATTCAAGTGTTCAAGTAATAATTGGAGATGATGCAAGTTACTCTGTGAAAGGCATCGGGTCCTCCACCATTCACTTAGATTCAAGAATCACCTTGCAGTTGAGTGATGTACTATTTGTACCTGGCATCAAGAGGAACCTTGTCTCAATTTCAGCCTTAGAAGACAAAGGGTATCAAGTAGCATTCTCTGAAGAAAAAGTTCTTGCATGGCCAAAGAACTCTAACATCAAAACAGCCAGTGTGATTGGTGTTTGACAAGAATATCTCTACAGGGTCTCCACCCGTCCTCTATAATCCTTGTTGCATGATTGCTTCAAGTTCATGTGAGCTTTGGCATAGAAGATTTGCTCACATTCACTTTTGTGCTCTTCCAACCTTAGAGAAGATGGTCACCGGCATTCCCAAATTGAGCCAGGAGCATGAAGGTACTTGTCAAGGATGCGCATTGGGTAAGAACACTAAAAGACCTTTCCATAATAGTGAAAGTAGATCTAAATGTATTCTAGATCTAGTTCATTCTGATTTGTGTGGTCCAATGTCTGTTACTTCTTTGAATGGGTTCTTGTATTATGTAATTTTTATTGATGACTACTCTAGAAAGACTTGGATTTATTTCTTAAAGACTAAAGAATCTGAGGAAGTACTTGAAAGATTCAAAGAATTCAAAGCTCAAGTAGAAAACTTGTCCGAGAAAAGGATCAAAGTTTTGAGATCTGACAACAGAGGAAAATACATCTCTGGAAGCTTTTGAAACTTTTGTGTTGAAGCGGGAATTAAGAGGGAGTTGTGTGTTCCCTACAACCCTCAACAAAACGGTGTAGCAGAAAGAAAGAACAGATCTATTGTAGAAGTAGCTAAGGCCATGATTCATGATCAAGATCTACAAATCTTCCTTTGGGCCGAAGCTTCTAGGACAGTTGGGTATGTTCTGGATCGAAGCCCTCATCGTATCTTGGAGAACAAGACTGTTGAGGAAGCTTTTACAGGTATGAAGCCTGAAGTCAGCCATTTGAGAATATTTGGTTGTCCTATGTATGTTCATGTCCCTAAAGACAAAAGGACAAAGTTGGAACCATCTGGCAAGAAGGGAATATTTGTGGGCTACAATGAAACTTCAAAAACCTACAGAGTTTACATTCCTAGTCAGAAGTTGATTGAGATCAGCAGGGATGTTGCATTTGAAGAAGATATTGCATTCAAGATATCCAAAGGTCATCATATGGAGATAGACAATGAAGACCAAGAATCTTCCCAGGCTATGGAAATTGACCATACTCCTGAAATTCAGAGGGAGCCTACTAATCTGAAAGAAGATGATGAACCAGTTGAGCCTTTGGAACCTATTGATGGGTTTACCGACATTGTTATTGGTAGAAAGAGACCTCTATGGGCTAGGCGAACAATGCAGGAGGCAGAAAACTTTGCAGCTCCTAGAGGAACTTTCAGAGAAAGCAAAAGACCTCAGAAGTTTTCAAACTATGTTGCCTTGATGAGTCAAATGATTGAGTCTGGGCCTTCCAATGTTGAGGAAGCTACAAGTCAGCAAGTATGGAAAGATGCTATGTTTGAGGAATATCACTCTATCCTCAAGAATGATGTTTGGGACATCGTACCTAGACCTGAAGGCAAATCTGCAGTATCTTCTAAATGGCTCTTCAAGATCAAGCATGCAGCAGATGGGAGCATTGAGAAGTACAAGGCTAGATTTGTGGCTAGAGGATTCTCTCAAAAAGAAGGGATAGATTATGAGGAAACATTTGCTCCAGTTGCTCGTTATACATCCGTCAAGACCATCATTGCTCTTGCAACATCTAAGGGATGGAAGATACACTAGATGGACGTGAAGACAGCATTTCTAAATGGTGTAATTGAGGAAGAGGTATATATTGAGCAACCTGATGGCTTTGAGGTTCATGAGAAGGAGTCTCATGTTTGCAAGCTGAAGAAGGTATTGTATGGCCTTAAGCAGGCTCCTCGTGCTTGGTACAAAAGAATTGATCAATACCTGATGAGTTTGGGTTTCTCTAAGAATGATGCTGATTCAAAACTTTACTTCAAGGTAATTGATGGCGAAGAATGGATCTTAGTTCTATATGTTGATGATCTAATTCTTACCGGAGAAGAACACCTCATTTTCAAATGAAAGAAGGAGCTAGCTTTTGAATTTGAAATGAAGTATCTTGGTCTCATGCACTACTTCCTTGGTTTAGAAGCATGGCAAAAGCCGGATGAGATTATTCTGTGTCAAGGGAAATATACCATTGACATTTTGAAGAGATTTGGTATGATGGATTGTAAATTCATGTCTACGCGTATGGAGACCAACTTTCAAAAGCTTAAGGAGGTTGTAGCTAATTCAAATCTGGTGGATCCTACTATGTACAGACAATTGATTGGATCGTTGATGTATCTAGTCAATACTAGACCAGATATTTGCTATGCAATGAGTGCACTTAATCAGTTCATGTGTGAACCAAGGCAAATACATCTAGTTGCAGAAAAACATATCATGAGATACTTGTGTGGCACAATAGGGTATGACTTGAGATATTCTTTTGATGTGGTCTTGACGCTGCATGGTTATACTGATTCCGATTGGGCAGGGTGTGTCACTGATCGGAAGAGCACCTTTGGATGTTGTTTCAGTTTGGGGTCTGCTATGATCTCCTAGTGTAGCAGGAAGTAGTCTTTAGTGGCACTAAGCACCGCAGAGGCAGAGTACATTGCAGCATGTGTGGCATCTCGAGAAGCAGTGTAGCTTCGGAAGCTCCTTGCAAAATTGTTTGGGCAATCATTAGAGCCCAGTATCATTCATTGTGATAATCAAAGTTGTGTGAAGCTTTCTGTCAATCCCGTGTTTCATGACAAGACCAAGCATGTTGAGATCAAATACCACTGTATCAGAGATATGGTATTGAGGAAAGCAATTCAGTTGAAATACATTAGCACTGATGAGCAGACGACAGACATTCTCACCAAGCCCCTCTCCAAAGTAAAGTTTGTGTACTTCTGAGACAAGTTTGGTATTGTGGAGAATGAAGCCCTAGCTGAGAGGGAGTCTCAGCTTCAGTGATTCTCTATGAATTGATTTAATGCATTTCTCTCTATAAGAGAGATTTGAGGTGCAAGCCCTTGTTTCCACCCTCTGGGAGTAGCCAAGGTGGATGTCATGTGTGTGACTTCGTGACAACATCATGTGAGAGAGTTCGTGATGATTTTCTTGTACTTGTGTTATTCACCCTCTGGGAGTATCTATGGTGAACGTCATGATGAGATGACGACATCACGTTGAGTGATGGGCACTTATGCATATATACCATTCATGGGAGTAGCCATGATGGTTGATATCACAATGAGGTGATATGCTATCACAATGAGGTGATATGCTCTTTTCCACACATAGGTGTAGCCATGGTGGTTGACATCACGATGAGGTGATATGTCTTGTGCAGATGGAAGTATTCCTCCCTAGCTGAGAGGGAGTGTTGATGTTCAGCGTTGGTCAAATACTCCAGTCTCGAATTTGAGATAAATTGAATATAGCCTAAAACGGCTATTCAATTTATATAATATCGATTTGCAAACATATGAAGGAGCACTTCATTTGTAAATGAATTAATTATTTATTATTAATTAATTATCAAAGCCAACTTCTCTTGTAAATTCGCGCCTCCTCCTTGAATGGACGTGTTTCTTAAATGGGGCCAACTTGTCTCTATGAAGGGGTATGATTCTCTCCCTTGTGTATAAATACAAGATAAAGATCATTCATTTGATAATCGAGTTCATTCATCATAATTCACATTTCTCAAAAGAAGTTCGCACCTTGCAACAGGTCGTCATTTCTGTAGCAGCAGATAGATTTCGAGGAGAAACATATTCACTTGTATCTGCATCTAGGAGAGGTGCAAATATTTATTGTATTAAATTCGGCCTTGTGTTGGACTTGAGTTGTAAGCAGATTTTTGCTCTTCATCTATCAATATATAAGAGATATATTGGTTGGGTTTTTCTCCCTCAAGTTGGAGGGTTTTCCCAAGGTATCTTGTTGTGTCTATTGTCTTATGTGTTGCATATTCTGATTGCTTTCAATATTTATATATATGATCATAAAAACTAACAAATTACTTGTTGTGTTGATTCATTTCTAGAAATTAGTATGTTGTAGGAGTGTCTGGGGTGACTGATTATCCATTGAAGGACATAACCTACGCGTAGTGTAAGATAGCCCTAAGTCAAATCGACCCTGAATGATGTATGTGATAGATGGCCCTCAATAGAAATGTTGTATGGAACACTTTGGCCAAAGTAGTGTAATGTACCTACATCCTCTTAGACTGGGCAATGATTACGCTGACAGTTCACCGTGATCCATTAGTACATGCTAGTTCGGGATTGTGGGATTACAAGGATCTAGTAATATAGGACACACCACTATGCTCAGTTGGTTAATAGTATCGGTTACTCTACCAATCTCTTTGTCGAAGGGAGGGCCATCTATCGAATGATAGATGTGTGGGGAACCACATTATAAGTCTTTAGTTGGCGGAAAAGCGCTCAAGTGATGCGTCTCCTCCTCTGAAGGCTACTGAAGTACCAAGATTTGAAAGGGAAGATTCTGGACCATCTTACTACTATTTGTTCTAGAGCTCATTGCAGCTAATGATAGTTAAGGTACGGTTTCTTGTTATTTATACTTGTGAAGTTATTGTAATGAAATAGAATCTTCATTGTAATTTTATTATGATATCTTGTTCATATATTATCAATAAAGGAAAGAAAAGTTATATTGCAATGACTTGTTAGCACGTTTATTTACTCGTTTGATGTAAAATTGGGAAAAAAAAAATTACCGAAGGGTCGAGTCATTACATGTGATATCAGAGCTAGGTTATGCACTGAAACCTATGAGCTCATTACGCAACAACACGTAAACCTTATCAAAAGATAATGGTTGAAAAGTTCTTATGCCACAATGGCAAGAGAAAAGAACTTAGTGAAGTGAAAAGGAAAAATGAGACCCCTAGTAACTTGTGTAAATCGGGATTAGTTAAGAAATATTCCTGGAATCGGAATTCCTAAACAAACAACTTATGATAATACCTAGGATTGTGGAAGATTATGCAATCAAGTTATGTAGGAAGGTTAGGAAGAATAACCTGTATATACCTTATCCTACAATATACTTATATGACTCTAAAGAAATGAGAAGGAATGAGATAATCCTTTTATAGTAGCAAACTATGGTGTAAAGAGTCTAGAATTCTTGGATTAGTGGAAACACCTACGAATCTATGCGTATGCAAGACGGCATAAGTTAGATCAAAGTAGAAAGTCAACAAAGGAAGTATCCAAAAGGATTGGAGAACTCTTGACGTAAACCAAACTCTTGTGTAAAGATAGGATCTTGCAAGAAAAGAGTTAGTACCTAGGAAAAGCGAAAAGACCAGAATAGTTAGAAACAAGAAATCAACAACGTGGGCATAATTCCACCAACCAAAATCAATGAGGTTATTGGAGTTTTAATTAAAACAAGAAAAAGAGACCAAACAACTTTGGTATCTCTAAAAGGCTATGAGAAAATAAGATTATAAAGGTAAATCAGGTTGATTTAAACACAGGTTTGGATAGTACATGGATAGGTTGGAGTTATAAGTAGAAATCACCAACATGTTTACGAAAATCAACATATGATTAGTGGTTCCAAAAGGAAATGGAATGCAACATGGCACTATGAGTCAGTTCAATAGAAGTTGCAAGGGAAACAACACTCTAAGTAGAAAGGTGCATCAAACAACGATGAATCAAACTTTGGGGAAAAGTATATTTGAGGTATGCCATGAGGCAAGAGAAGCAATGGAAAGTCAACAACAAGGAAAGACAAGTCCTTTCCAAAGGAGCAAGTAATTGCTAGGAGTTCAACGTGAGTAGAACGAAAGTTGTGAAAACACTAAGGGGGGAAGAAAGAGAGTGGATTGACTCAAGTTAAGCACCCCACCCAAGAAAAACGTGGGTATGTTCTCAATGTGGAAGAACTAATGACTTCTTCGCAAGTCATAAGGACAATTAAGTCATACATCTTATGACCACAAGAGAAAAGGATAAATGGAAAGGTTAAGGACTGTGACCTATTAATATTCCATACCTTACGATTATCTGAATAAAAGATCAAATGATATTATTATCAATGCCTTTGAAAAGGATAGGCAGATAATTTGATCATGATAAGAAAGATCAAAGATACTCGTGATTGGAAGAAAATGTCTCTATACTCCTATATACTTTATATAGAGAATTTAGATAACGATGTTATTTATATGAAATATATCCATGTCGTAAAATGACTTGACACTGAAGCTTATATGCTAAGAGACCTAAGGATGAAAAAGGTTTAGCTATTTAAGCCATAGATATGGGATGAAGAGAAGGATAAGGTAGGATGTGACATTATGTGAACCACATCAAAATATCTTAATGAGAATGATTAAATCACTTGATCACTACCTTACTCTTGAATGAAACTTTAGGTTAAGAATAACCTAATTAGGACAAGAAGTTCATTCAAATAAAGAGAGAGACCTTAGGATGAGACTTAACCTATTGAGTTTGGTTATATGCTAGACTACTCATTATCACTTCTAAATTGGGAACTTACTTGATTGAGTTGTACACCTGGTCTTGATTGGATCATATAGGGGAAGAGAAACCTATAAAATTGGACTAGTCAACAAATGAGGACTCTCTCCTAAGAATTGGAAGGGAATATTGGGTTTGAGATTCGCCCATGCGAATGAGTACATCATTTGAGCTTATGAAATTCTATATGGATAGAAACATAGAAGGGATGCCTAGTAAGTTAAAGGGAGTCATATTATTGATAAGACTTTACTTTGAGTGGCTCTTATATTAAAAGAGATATACTTTCAAAAGGAAGTACCTATTGTAATGATGGAACGTCATAGAATTTTCACTTAGCAAGAAATGATGAAAATCCTACGAAGAAGAACATCGGAATTGTTACTTGTGCTCAAAAGGATATATCGAAGTTGAGACTCTCCTATATGATTAAGAAATCATGGAGCTAACATTCATGTTTGATGATTAGGTATGCAATTAAATTTGTTATCATCTAGGGATCAACATGATTGAACAGGGAATAATACTCAAAATTAGTACCAAGTTATATCGGGAAAATTAGATTTAGTTAAAAGATGAATTACATCTTTGAAAATAATCCAAAGACAGAAGAAATCCATGGTATGGATGTCCTAAAATAAATGGGAGTTGTCTCCGCAAAACTTATAGCCATTATTACATGGAAATTAATGATGGCGTGAGATCAAAATAGGTTTTCACTTAGTCAAAGGCTAGACTATTGTTGGATATAAATCTATGTACCCAAAATCTTGGAAGACTCAGGAATGGAATAAGGAAAGGAATGTCAAAATTAGGACATCGGAACGACAATGGAAATTGTCAGATGAGGAACCACTATAACCTGGAAAAAGATAGAGTAAGAAGCTGCACGGAATGTAGCAAGATAATGTCTAGTATACCAGGAAATAAAGACCAGATGTCATCATAGGTAGGACATGTAACTCTCTTGAGATTCCAAATGGAAAATGGTAGAACACGAGACAGATCAATTTGTCTATGTTAACTAACATAATGTTCTAAGTGGACAAACTCATCGAAGTAACCAACGCTTTTTGAAAACGTGAATTATAGGATTTTACTCCTAAATAATATATTATGGGCAAGTAGTTGCTTAGTAATCATGAAAGATTATTTCAGTTTAGCAAATAATGATACGGTTGTATAAACCATGAACATACTATGAAAAACATTCAACTGAGTGAATGTGCAATATATTATTATAGTCAAGTAAGCGAAAGTGGTAGATTAAATCTTGAATGATTTATAAACTTCAACACTGAAGTTTAGACCATTATATGAAAAGGAAAGGTTGGAAACTCTATTAAGCCAAAATAGGCTTAGAAATAGGGTAAACCATAAACTTGATAGAATGTCAAAAAGGAGTAATAGATCGAAGTGATCAATGAAACTTTGTCGATACAAAGCTTAAGTATGAAGTGGTATCAAGAATTGAAAGGTGTCCAAAAGCAATGATATGCTCATGATGGACAAGTAATCAAGAGAAAGTACTTTGTGGTAAGAAAAACGGATATGTAAGTGACAGACGGACTCAATTTATGAGTTGTCTAAAAGTGTAAATACCAAAGGGAAAGGATGGGACCCGCAATGTAGTGTACAATACATTGACATTTCCTTTTCTATTGGGAATATACTAAGGATAAATTCATGAGCCAATTATTTTCGATCACTATGTATAGTTATTATTATATATTGGATGTGTATGTGAAATAAAACTCTTTGGGAGAGTAAGTATGTGGGAGGCATACAAGTTTTCCCTATGCAATAGTGAGGACACCCGAAGCAAGGTCTAGGAAGGACAAGGGTACTACATAGGATGAATGTTTTGTAAATCTTACGTATTTTGAGAATTGTAAGTAAAACTTTATTTGACTTTAACTGTAAGGCTATACATCATCGAGGATGATGATTCACAAGGGGGAAGTATGTTACATCCCAATTGTGAGGTTATTACTTACTATTATTATATAGGGTAAATATGAATGTAATGTAAAATCTGGAGGCTTGTACCTTGTTATCAATATGTATGTTATCTCATTTTGACGTTGTATCATTTGATGTTATCTCAATTGATGTTATTCATGGTGAAATACTGCATATATGTGAATAGATGGTTATTGAAGTATTGTTATTCTAACTTTAAAGATGTTTATATATATGCTGCTTATTGTTGTGAACAAAGGACTACTAAGGTATGTGCTAGTGGTTGCGGGTAAATGTTCATTCTCCAGGGGGAGAGGAAGTATCACTCGCGAGAGGGGCTTGGTCGGTTAACCGGTAATGTGAACTATCTGAGCATACACACACGTCACTAAAGATTGAGTGAACTCCGTCAATTATGTTGGTTTTAGGTAAGTCATCCATAGCTTGTATGATTGCATTAGGAGTCTTACTTACTTTTGCATGCTTTGTAAATGATGTTTATCTGTATATTTGTCTCGTTGTATTACGATCTTTATGATGGTAACATGAATGAATGCAAGTGAATAGGGAGTGGACATATATACATGTATCCATATGTATATACAATTCGATATAGGCATATGATTGGCAAATGGATATGCTCATACGGATGCCTCGATACGGTATACCTACACATACGTGTACATTAAGGTATATACATTTATATATGCACACAACCTATTATAAGTGGATATTAATAATATTATATTATTATTGCCTAACTAATTACATATGCATGTGGGTATATATATATCAGTGTTACAAGACTCGCCCAAACTCGATGAGTACTCGCGAGTCCCGAGGCGGGTGACCCTAAACGAGTCACAAAGACTCAGCTGCCGAGTACTCGCCGGGACTCGTCGAACCCTGCGAGGGGCGCTGCCCCTCAACCCTGCTGGGGGCGCTGCCCCCAGACCCCCGCAAGGGGCATTGCCCCTTGACCCCGCTAGGTGCGCCGCCCCCAGACCCCCGCAAGGGGCGCTACCCCTTGACCCCGCTGGGGGTGCTGCCCCCAAACCCCCGCGAGGGACACTGCCCCTCGAACCCATTAGGTTGTTTCCCCCAAACTCTCATCAAACTATAGGTCTAAGCATGTTATAGGCCAATGATGAATCATGATCATAAAACCTACAAAATACATATCCCCCGTTGCAAATCTTTGCATCTTTCACAGTCAAAGCCATAATCAAGGATTATCTTGTTCCATACATTAGACAACAAAACATGCAATCTTTAAGGCTACAATAAAATTTTAATAATAAATTCCTCACTTGAATATACATACTAATCATTGAGACGCAACCAAATATCATGGCTACATCATCATCTAGGACCTATCTTAGACACTAGCGCATGACTTGTCGTGATGTTGGGATGAGTAATCCAAACTCTTCTAAGCCATAGACTTATATTTTTAGTTTTGATATTTGTCTTGATGCCATGGATTTCATATTCCATGAGTTTTGTATACATTTGACAATATTTATATATCTGAATGTGTTATTTCCTTTAGCTAAAACTTGCGTTTATACTTATGTGATCGATGTATGTTTGTGTATGGGATGATAGTAATTTCTATTTGATGATGTTATTGCGTCTTTAAGATTTATTTACTAAAGGGTGCATGAAACAAGCTTTAAATTCTTAAAAATCTCTAAATTTCTTGGGTTTTTCTATTTGCTGAGTCTTGGGCGAGTCTGGGCTCCGAGTCCGAGTCTGAGTCAAAAATAGGCTTGCCGAGTCCGAGGCGAGTCCGAGTCTTGTAACACTGATATATATATACACATATCGGATATGTTGACTGGCTCACAATATATATATATATTTGTATAATATAAATATATGTAATTATATATTAAAGATTATATATATACATTATAGTTATATTTAAACATATAGATATATATGAATATAATATATATATATATACTTGGGTATTTAAATATATATATATAATAAAATATATAATTTAATATCAATCTCTCAATTTTGGAAATCGAATTATATCCAAAATAAATCAAATATCATTCTTTTAACTATGGGAATCGGATTATTTCATATTCAATTAAATATTGATCATCAAACTATGGAAATTGAATTATTTACAAACCAATTGATTTCAAACTATTGAAATAGAAGCATCATTTAATCAAAATATTTCCTGAAGTATTGAAACGAAATGCAACGCTGGAAGAAGTCACACATCCCGTGAATGCGTTGTTGCAAGAGAAAAACCAATGCAAGAGTTAAAGCAGCTGACCAAATCGAACGCAGCCTGGAAGAGAGGTTAGGTGTTCATCATTCTAGAAATGACTTTTTCTGAGCACCTTCACAAATCCGCCATTTCTGTAGATTGGTGCCACATTTGAGAACAAGCCTGTAGGTATTGATTTGCATTATTTTCCATGTGCCTTTTTGAACTAGTCTACATATTGTTGCCAATACCTAAAGGTCGACTCATCTTGATTAAGCTAAGTATGTGAGTGGAATTTCGCCACATATTGAGTTGAACAATTCACTTTCTTAGTGTCAAATTACATGCCTCTTTTGAAGGAATTCGATGGGGCTGTGAGGCTGTATAAATAACCACCTCATTTCTTCATTCTTGACAATTATATAACTAATTTTTATTTGAAAACTAAATAATTCTCATCTAAAGGAATTCATTATGTGAGAGAGAATACATTTTGTTTTAAGGGGGAATTCATCATTTCATGAGAGCCTCATATATGTCATCAACTGCAACCATTACCAATCTGATTATCCCTTTCTGAGTGTTTATTTTTGTGTAAGGAAAGTAGAGTTTTTGAGAGGGAATTGTCTACTGTTTGGAGGCGTTGGAATTTGCTAAGAGTGTAGGCTGAGTCACCATCATCTGAGGAAAAGCTAACTATAGGCATGAGATATTCTTCTTCTATCCATTTCTATGAATATTCTCATGAATACTTTTGAAGTTGTACTTGTTGTTTATGCATAGATAGTGAACTACATCATGAAAGGTACTATTGTTTGTGCATAGGAAGAAACTGCTTTATGAACTGTATATTTGTTTGTGCCTAGAAATTGAAATGTTTAAGGATAAAAGAGGCATACTAGTGGTAATCTGCATTGTTTGTAATTATCTCCATAATAGGAGAATGTTGTTTGCATGGTTATTATTTTCTAAGCCTAATTGTTTTCGGATAAAGGGTATTGAATCCTTAGAGCCACTATTATAATATGTTTTAAGTACTCCATGATAAGAGAAAGTACTTGATTAAGGAATTCAACCATATTACATAAGTATTTAATTATACTAGCTATGTTTGAACATAGGATGTATTATGTTTGTATTTACTATCTGTACATAGGAAATGAATTGTTGCATTCTAGTTGTATTTTGCATTAATTGTATGTTCTCCATATAAGGAGAGTACCGATCACATTAGTTACTAAATACTAGGTTCGAAATGAGGACAGGAGTCAAGTAAATTCTATCAACTTAAGTTATTAGGTTACCTTACATAAGCTTGAGTTACTCCCTGGATTAAGGTTTCCGGTATAGGAGGGATTGTGTGAATTACTTCTTGTGTTGATTCATTTCTAGCAGTTAGTATGTTGTAGGAGTGTCTGGGGTGACTAATTATCCATTGAAGGACATAACCTATGCGTAGTGTAAGATAGCCCTTAGTCAAATCAACCCTGAATGGTGTATGTGATAGATGACCCTCAATAGAAATGTTGTATGGAACACTTTGGCCAAAGTAGTGTAATGTACCTACATCCTCTTAGACTGGGCGATGATTACACTGTCAGTTCACCATGATCCATTAGTACATGCTAGTTCGGGATTGTGGGTTTACAAGGATCTAATTATGTAGGACACACCACTATGCTCAATTGGTTAACAGTATCGGTTACTCTACCAATCTCTTCGTCGAAGGGAGGGCCATCTACCGAATGATAGATGTGCGGGGAACCGCATCATAAGTCCGTGGTTGGCAAAAAAGTGCCCAAGTGATGCTTCTCCTCCTCTGAAGGCTACTGAAGTACCAAGATATGAAAGGGAAGATCTTGGACCGTCTTCCTACTATTTGTTCTAAAGCTCATTGGAGCTATGATAGTTAAGGTACGTTTTCTTGTTATTTATACTTGTGAAGTTATTGTAACGAAATAGAATCTTTATTGTAATTTTATTATGATATCTTGTTCATATATTATCAATAAAGGAAAGAAAAATTATATTGCAATAACTTATTAGCACGTTTATTTACTTGTTTGATGTAAAATTGGAAAAAAATTATTTTACCGAAGGGTCGGGTCATTACAAAAATCATCAAAAATGGTCTTTAAAACCCTCTCCCTTCAAGCTTCCTCAAGTAAGGACTATCCAACCACCTAGCCCTCAAAAAAATCCACTTAAGAGATGGCAATGAGGTTGCAATACTTTGTAATGTGGTGAAATTGGCAACAAATAGTGACTCTCAACCATACCAACTCCATTCCATTGGTGTGCTCTTTCATAAGATTTAAGACCCATGGGTGTTTGTAGATGTGTTTCATAATGTTCCTTATATCTTCCTTCACACTTTTGACCCACCCAAGTTTACTTATATCTTCAAGGAGAAGGTCAATGCAATGGGAAGGACATTGGGTCCAAAATAGCATAAGCATCTCACCTCAATAAGTCTACTAGGGGTCATCCCACAATAATGGGTCCCAAACTTGGGACATCTTGATTTTTGTCTGAAATCACATATTTTTTAGAAAAATTAATGATTTAAACCTTGAGGGGTTCCATCTAAAGGGTTTTAATTGAAGATGGTTAGATAAGCCCCCTTAGATCAAACCCCCTTGGATAGAACTCCTCTAGTCTTAAATCATACCCACAATGGGGTCTCCTTTGCACCTATCAAATTGCTAAAAAACCACTTTTTCTTTACCTTTTGAAGGATCAAATAAAGTCATTTAGAAATTAATTTTTGTAAGTATGTAGCCCTTATAATAAGTTTTCCAAAAAATATAGTTTTGAATTTATTTTTTATTTATATTTATATTTTATTTCTTGTGAATGTAGGTTTTTCACCAAACATCGAAGTATTTGTTTCACACGTAAAAAAATAGAAAAATAGAGAAAAAAATTATAAAAAATGTGTGCCCTAGGCATTGATGTCCTTGTTTCAGAAAAAATAAAATAAAATAATTTCAATACATACAGAACAAGTTAACGTTACGGCATACACCTATGGCCAAATTATAATTTCTCTGACTTTGAAAATTAATTAAAAAAAAATATGCAACAAAAAATTATGAAAAAATATCCATGCACTAGATATTGATATTACATGTCTATATTTTATAAATTATAATTTTATCATTTCAATAAAAAAAGGTTATGCGTTAAGACATAAACATCACTTTTTAAAAATATTTTTTACTATAAAAAACAAGTTATTAAAAGTTACATAAAAATATTCATTATATATATATTATACACACACACATTTTCCTCACAATTCACTAGTTCACATCATCTTCCAATTATTAATGGTTTAGTTGCTATAGGCTTCATAAAGTGAAAATTTGGAGAAAAATGTTGACTTCAATGTCCTACTTTGGCCAAAAAGTGGGACATAATATTGTGGGCTGACCCCTAGCAGCCACAGATGTTGTTGCATTGTTTGTCACAGCCTACACAACATTCTAATAACTCCATCACCACATCACCCAACATTTTGCATAGGGTTTCCACATTTTTCACTACATTGGAAGCATCAACTAACCTCAAGAATGCCAGCTGTCCACCTAAAGCCACAAGGGTATTGATTAGTTGCGGTTCCTATGATTTATCCACCCCTCAAATAATATGTTGCGCCCTTTTTTCACTAAATCTCCTTTCTTGAACTAGAACCTTTGTATTTATGACATCCTCTAACAATGGGTCACTCAACTCATAAGGGCTTAGTGCCTTGAACCCCTTTCCTACTACATTCAATGCATTGACCAATGCCTCCCAATAAGGGCTCCTTGAAACATTAAATGGTTTGATGTAGTAGCAAAATTTGGTAGTTGCCAACTTGGCCTCATTATGATTTTTCTAATTCCATGGAATATCTTCAAACATTATGTACCAAGGGTGTTTCAAGAAATGAAAAAATTGTGTGACTATGATTGTGAACTATGGCTACCTATAGTATGAGATCCCTATATCCATGGGACCAATGTAGGATGAAGAGCCCCCTACATTTGTCTCTAGCCCTATAGAACTAATGAGAATTCCCATTTCATCAATTATCTTCTTTTTTCTACTTCTCGTCATAAGATGCAAGGAGATCCTTAATGTCTCACTTAACCTTAGGGTCTATTAATTACACGTGTGCACATCTCTATCAAAGATCCATGCAAGGTGAAATTTGAGGTGATTGATGCCTCCTCCCATATGCAGTCCAAAATAGCTACACCCCACCATTTCTAGCTTTGTACCTATTATGCCATGATTTCCTACTACGGCCCTTAGGCTTGCCACCATTTTGTTGCCTTTGAATGCCATTCTTCTTAAAAAAAAAATTGAAACCCTAGCCAAAAAGAAAAAACAGAAAGCATAAACATTACAACTAGAATGAAATAAAATTTAAAAAACTGTAAAACCTATAGCTAGAATGAAAGCAGAAAAAACAAAATAGTAAAGTTGTTACTTACCTTTCAAATGTGCTCGAAAAAATTGCTAAAATCAACCATGGTCACTTGGAATTGCACAATATTGCCTACTAACAAACACAATTTTCTGTATAGGTCATTAGGTTGAAATTGTTGTTGCTTGACAACACACTCTAATTTTCTAAAAAGTCAAGTAACCCTTTTTTTGAAGTCGCTATAGTCTTTAAATGTTTTGATTTGGGTTCTATATGTGTGCCCCTATTGTAGTATGCAAATTGTTCATTACCTTGTTGATAACCAATCCAAGAGTAGTTATTTTGGCTTATGAATTTTTCTACAATTTTCCATAGTTAAATCATCACTTATATTTATCCCCTAATTCAGTTTTGTGTTACCTCAGTGGCTTTTTGTGTTACCTACTTTAATGTTGAAGACATTGTGTTTAAACCCTACACTTCATGTTTTACTTTACTATTGGGAAGTCTAAGTTTGAATGCGCATAGTAGGATTTCCTCAGGGGTGACATCACAATTGAGGAAAATTGGCCAAAGGGGGTAGATCATAGCTCTATATTCCCTCGTTATCTTCAATTAATGCAAAGTTGTCAAATTGGATTGCATCTTAGTGAACCTTTAAGCCCATGCAATTTTGTTCTATTCACAAGTTGACTTGTTGTAGTGGGGTTACCAATCACTTAAGTTTATACTTTATATTGCAACGATGACTGATTACCGATTCTACAATATATGGTTAATTGGCGCAGCCACTCTAATATTCATTTGCCACAAGCCCACAATAATGCAGCTTATTATATATATGGTAAGATATCTATCATCTCTTGGTTAACTTTGGTGAAATGGCTATAGCCCTTGGGGTATCTTTGGTTCCCCCATTTAAGCCCTAACTATTGATCTATCCTTGGTCAAAGTGAGTTGTAGGATCCTATCACCTTTGAATAGTCAAGGTATGAGTTTGAAAGGTGAAAAAAAGGCTTTTAAGTCCACTTGGGCCAATGTGTCATGATTTGATTGTTTGAGAGTGTATACATGAGTACTCATGTGGGTTTGCACTATAAAATAGCAAGCCAAAAACCACTGTGTGTAGTTAAAATAATTAACTCTAGCCGACACATTCAACATACTCAATGGATGAATGGACACCAAAGATGTTATGAAGCAATTTAGTGCTACATGTCATGAGCAAGACAAAGTAGTGAAAGGAGGCCCTCCAAATCTTTTTGTTACCCCGTTTAACCCTTGATCATCAATCTTACAATGATTAACCCGAGTTGTTGAATATTCACAGCACTTAACGAATTTAAAGTAATGTAATCTAACAATATAGTTAGGATTAATCGATTATTTCTTAAAGGATACACCATTTCTCTGTTGGCATAAGAATGAACTAGTACCCTTGATTCAAAAGACAAATTTATCATGATTGTCAGATTTCCTCATATCTCATTAACTAAGAGCACTTGAAGGACACATGTCATAATCTAGCAAATATTGGTAGTACGGCAAAATGAACCACCCTACACTTTACCCATTAGCCATTGCACCAACATCTTAGACGTTGTAAGCAACAAATCTTGATCATAGATTGTTGCAAAGGTTTAACAAATAAGGTAAAACTAATAAGTGAAAGCTAGTTGGAATACATGAACACATGGATAATTTGCAGCCACTGATTTATTTACATTGACAACTCCCACTCCTTTGGAGATTGTCAAAATACTATCAGAGTTGAACGTAGCATGAGCCATTGCCTCTATTTTGATCAACAATCACCAATACATAAAGATTGCCACAAATACCTTTTTTGCCACAATGATACCCTGTTAGCTTGCCATGAAGGTTTAAATGCAAATAAAATTTGATGCCCATTATCTAAGTAAAAATGCTCTAAGGCCATGAATTGAATGAGTGCTTCTCTTGTCGAAAGACGCTTGGTCCAGCGGCAATACCATTGTTGTAGGCACCTAGATGGTGCCAAGTTCAAACCTCTTCAATATTAAAAAAAAATGAACACTTCTCTTGTGAGCTATGAACCCACTCTAAATTATGAACTCTACCCATAACAAAGTGAGTTTGTATTGCTGAGCTAAGATCGCAGAAACATTTAAAACCCTAAAAACAAAGAAAAGCTTGAAAAAGGAGAAAGTAGACCTTTCTAACCAAATCAAAGGGAAGTAATCAATGCAACATACTGAAATAATTTTTATTTTCTATGATTATGGATCAAATCAAATTTGGATATGCACAAGTTAAATCTAATTAATGTTCGGGGATCATTTTGAACCAAAACTAAATATTTTTGGAGTTGTTATTGGGAATTTAATACTCTTTCTCTATATGCAAGATTAAATGTATTGGAGTGATTTGCATATCATGCTCTGATGTCTATTCAAATCTAATTAATCTAAAGATTCAAATACAAGTGTGAAAAATGAGAAAGTGGGAATTGAGAAATCAAATTCGATATGATAAATAAAAGTATTAATTGCCCAACTGAACAATGGTTGTCAAGGTGATTGTGGTAGCTTAACAAACACTTGCAGGAGCAGATATGATTTGAAGAGCCACCTTGCTAATTGCAAAAGAGGTAGCTAAGAAAGTAAAAGGAAATCAAACATTTGCCCATGTCAACTACAGAATTCAAGAAGGATGATCTTCCCTTGTTCTTAAAAGAAATTTAATCCAAGGAAATGTCCTATTGTGTACAAAGAATTGAACCTTTTTTTAAAGTGGTTGTTGCAACAAATGTAAGAAAAAATGTTTTGTAATGCTAGTGGTGCCTGAATTGAATGCATGGCTATCCTCAAGGGGACTTTGGATCCGATTTTGTTTGGGAAGCATTCCTTTGACAGAGTTTTAGTGGAGATTGACGTTGTTCTTTGAAGTCAGTAGTTGAGTGCATAGAATGTCTGCATGAATAAGATCTGATTTTCCTAAATTTATGGATGATCAGCTTGATGCCCTTCAAGGCATTCTATATATTGTAAAGTCATCTCTAGTTGTAAGGTTGGAAAATAATGTTAGGAAATGGAAGCAAAAGTTCATTTTCTTGAGTTCGATATAATATTAGTTGCTTTCTTCTCTATTTTCCAATCTAGGAACTGTAAACATATGATTTTTGGATCAATGTAGTTTATATGAGTTCTATTTCTATAGTTAAACTTTTTGGGATTTAAAAGCTTTACAATACATGTTTTGTGAGTGGCGTATATTCTTGATTGATCTACACATGATTTATGATAGTCTTCTTAGTTTCTATTCCATGTTTGTTTTTCCTTGGGAGATTGCATCATTCTGATGTATAGAATATGTTAAGCTAGTTGGCATCTAGATGGCTTTTGCGATGCTTTCAGGGTGGTTCTTGGAAGCCTGTGATATATTTCAGGAAGAACGTTCCCTCTACCTTTTGTATTTTCTTTGAAAACTAGTTAGAGTTAGTTAGATTAGATTTTATCTTCTGTTGTTCAACCTGAGAGTACTGGCAAACAAAGAATTAAAGAGAACCTATTTTCTTGTATAACTAATCTATTGTATTTTTAGATGAACTAACCAGCAATTCCCTTGAATGGGCAGATTTTATCTTTTTTCTGCCACACAAGTTTTAGTCATGGGCTCACGAGATTTTCCTAATTTACTCACTAAACTTGCTAGTGAGTTTTTGGCAAGTAACTCACTGACACCATTTGGTTCACGAGGACTTGCAAGCAACCAAGTGAGTCACCAAGATTTTAACTTATGATATCAATAACAGTTGATGTGTGATGTCCCCAACTCAAGCCATGTGGCTTATTGATGCATGGGTTGTCCTTTCCTTGGATTACCCAAGAGGAAAAGGATGTAGAGCCTTATTGGGTAAGTGTGGAGTCTTTGGCTTGTATCCTATTCAATTTTTAAGTTGTGGGCACGTCTTTTTATGCAACTTAAGTGATTCCTAGCCTAAGGACTTAATTTTTTCCCCTTTTTAAGTTTAATGACTTAAGGGATATGTAAATTAAGTGATTTTAAACATGTGTCAAAAAGGTCAAGGCAGGGCATGGGATTTCAAGGAGCCTATTGGCTCATTCTTTAGGGATTTTATTTGGAGCATTGGATGGAGTTGGTAACGGATCAATGGTTGAAGTTAAATCCTTCTTTTGGGAGTCATTATACAACATTTTAGGGTTCTTTCAAAGCTCATTATGTTATCAGACTTTTCTCTATTGCTGCTGCGATCTTCAGCTTAAGGTTTGAAAACCCTTGAGTATCGATACCTAGTCAAAAGGGTGTGTTTTGGTAGAAGGACTTTGGTCTGTGATGCCCTAGCACATCATTTTCAGAGCTGCACTTTGTTATTAGGTTTGGAGGCCATTTTTGGAAGTGAGATTCAGAATATTAGGATCAGATTTGGATTATCTACAGCAATGTGTCTTCACATTTCTGAGCGTCACTAAAGCTAATAACAGAAAGGACAAGTGGGATAGACCTAACGCTGGTTTAATGTGTACCAACCCCCAAACCGGGTAAACAAATTTTTTCTACTTTCACTAATAAGATACGAGGAAAGATATTCATAATGACAAAGTAAATAAACTTTTCTTTTCATTTCATTCTAATGCAACATTTCATCATAAAGAAATAATTGAGACAACACATCATTATTCTCTTTTCCAAGTAAATAACAGAGTATGCATTTCAAAATTACTTTTCTTTCAAATAAATACAAAGTAAGAATCTTACAAGTTTCAATCATAGCTCGGAAGCTTTTGAGCAAATAGGAATAAGACTGTCCAGGATCTTCCCTTTCAAACCTTGGTTCATCAAAAGTCTTCTATGGAGGAGAAACATCACTCAGGTGTTTTTCCGCCAACCACGGACTTATATTGCGGTCCCCCGCACATTTACTGTTAAGTAGACGGCCCTCCCTTCTACGAAGAGATTGGTTGGGTAACCGGTTCTGTATGACCAACTGAGCATAGTGTGTAATCCTACATAACTAAATCCTTGTGCCCTCACAATCTCAATCTAGCATGTAACTTGGACTACTGTGAACTGACAGTGTAATTCGTCTCACAGTCTAAGTGGACGTTAGGTATACTACACTACTTTGGCCAACGTGTTTCGGCAGTACTTAAACTGACGGTCATCTATCACTTGCACTAAGTCAGGTTCAGTTTGACTTAAGGTTGTCTTATCCTACGCGTAGGTTGAGTCCTTTCCGTGGGTAATCAATCACCCTAAACTTCCTACATCAACTACTTAAACGGGAAATGGAATATAGTCAACAAGGGTCCCTCTGGTAACTCCTAACACGGAATCCTTTATCCATGGAGTACATAGCTTTCCCTAGTTAACCTATTTAACTTTAAAGCTTTTAGACTACCTTGGTACTGGTTCCACCCTCGACCTAGTATTTAATAACTAGTTCGTTTCTCCTTTATATAAGGAGTTCAAGCAGTATTCAAGTAATACAATTCATAATATACTTATATTAAAAGTATTCAAACATTTCCCTTTCATGCTATTTCTTTAACAAGCTTTCCTATGAATTCAAGCTATCTCTATTCAATAAGCTCTTTTTATGAATTTAAGCTATTTCTATTCAATAAGCTCTTTTTATGAATTTAAGCTATTCCCAATTTAACATGCTTTCACTATAAAATGAGCTATACCCAATTTAATGAGTCTTTTCTATGGAATTGAGCTATTCCCAATTTAACAAGCTTTCACTATAAAACGAGTTCTTTCATTCCAATAATTTTCCTATGAATTCAGGCTATTCCATTTTAACATAAATCCTTTGGAAAACAGAAACTTTCTATCACTTTCCTTTCCTACTTCAAAACATAATGCAAAGCATAATCAAACAAGTAACTCATTTTAATTCAAATGACAGAAGTATTTAAAGGACATTTTCTCATGCCTGATTCCCTTGCTGCAAAATGAGTTCAATCAGTAGCTTTTGCTCTTCCTCCACAGTCCTTCTCAGTCTTCTCCAAATACTTTTCACAGCATGAGTAGAGTATGACTCTTAGGTAAATGCAATACAGCAATGATGGATTATGGCTCTCAACAATACAATCACAGCAAAGATAGAATATGGCTCTCAACAATACAAAGCAGCAAAGATAGAATATGGCTCTTAGCAACAGCAATGATAGATTGCAACTCTCTAAATAGAAATTCGTAATTTGCAAGTGTAGATAGCAATTGGTGTAAGTGACAAAATGCAGCTCCCACAAGAGAAAATTCGGAATTCCAAAAATGTGTTTTGCTGAATGAACTGGGCGGCTATTTATAGAGCCCTCAGCCAAACAATTTCCACTCATGCAGGCATGTAAATTGACAGAACTACTATTTGAATATTTCAAACTGAAATGTGGCGAATTTTCCATACTTACTCAGCCTTTGAGAAGGTGATTCGACTTCCAGCAGTTCAGAGAATGTTTCAAACTTTCAAAGAAAGCTGACACCTACAGGCATCTCCAAAAATGGCGCAATGCATGAATAATGGCGGGTTAATTACAGGCGAAAATGTCAATGCAATAAACGCAGCCAACTGGCCCTATTTCACCCACGCGTTTCCAGCATGGTGGCGCATTAGCAATTGCAACTAGGTCCAAGGCATGAGAGATTAGCGCGGGTTCTTCCCTTCACCATTTTCATTGTTTCAGCCTTTACACAGTTCGCGTTTTTTCCAGTGTGAAGGAATTTCGCGATTTTCATTTAAACCAAAATTTTTAAAATGCTTTGATTTAAATCTTTTAATAAGACTATAGTCTTTATTATTTAAATCTCTCAAGATGTTTCCAACATATTTCTCCAATAGTCTATGGAAATTCGAAATACTTTTATTACCCATGGTAAATGCATTTTATTACCAAATGACTATATAAGTCAATTTTAATTATTTCCAAGGCAAAGTCATTTTAAATTATAAATTAAAATGTTATGTATATATTTTGCATTATATTTAATATAACTTATTATAGTTTTATTTTACCTTATCTAAATATATGTATATATCTATATAATATTTAAATATTACTATAGATATATCAATATATTTTATTATTGGTAAAACTATAATAATGTTTATATTAAATATACTATTAAATATATTTATAAACATATCCATATTTACACTTAAATATATCTATACATGTTTGTATTCAATTATCCAATTACGTGTATTATAAGCCAGTCAGAGTACCCTTAATACACGTATTTGTACAAACATGTATATATAGGTTTAACTGTAAATTCCAGGCAAGAGTATAACTTATCAGTTCACTTTTCACATTCAAGGTTCACAGAGCAGTAAGTCAATCAACAAGTAACACCACTCATAAAGCATAAAGAAGTAATCCAAAACTCCTAAGCCTAAGAGTGACTTACTAAGACAACTCAATCTGACTTAGTTTCCAAAACTCTCAGTGAAGTGTGTGTATGCTCATATGATCAACTTTACCGGTTAGCCGACCAAGTTCCTCTCCCGAGTGATGTCTCCCCTCCACCTGGAGGAATAGTTCCTGTCCCTGCATCCATTGGCACAAAACCATGGCAGTCACTTGCTCATAACATTTGCAGTATACATAAATCAAATACAAAACAGGACTAATTATTCTCCTTTATGCATTGTTTTATCCAAGAATAACATCAATCAAGAATACAAAATGAGCCAATCATAACATGTAAACAGATTCTCAAATTGATAACAAGGTTCAACACATTTTATTCATTCAAAACCTTCCTTACAATCAGAATGCTCTAAGCATTACTAAAATAGTATCTATACAAATTCCGGGGTGTAACATACTGGAGTTTTGGCAAGGGCAACTAGGGTTTGAAGATATTTCAGAGGTATTTGTGCCTAAATCTGCATATTGTTAATCATATTCATATCAAAAAATTATGAAAAAATCAATGTAAGCCATTTCTGTAAATTTTGGGCAGATTTGAAGTATTTTTTTTGAGACTTTTCTATATTCAGAAGTAATTGGAAATTTGTTTAAATTAATAGAAAAATCAGATCAATAATGTGAGTATAAATCTGAGTTTGTTAAAGGATATTATTTGCAAATAAATTTCAGAATTTTCTGTTGTATATTTTTGGGAATATTCTTGTTTTCTCTCTACCCCTATTTGAGGAATATTACATGATGTAATATAAGCTTCCAGTTGTAAGGCTTAGATTGAAAGAGAACACTAGTAGATGTAGTCCTCAACCTACTTGCTTATAGATCAATAAAAGTGATGCTCAAGGCATTGCAACTTGCAAGGTATTTTCCATGACAAAACTATCCACCACAAGTTGATGAACAAGCCTTATTTAGTAAAAATTGCCCAACTGGTATGGATATGGATGCATTGTAGTTAGTAATGGAAGTTCATCCACCAGCTTTTATCACTCTATGACCAATGGGAACACATAAGAACAACTAATTCAAAGTACAGAAAAACTCCATCTTTAGATTCATTCATTAATATACTTTTCTTGTTTATTACCACAGACTTTGGTTTACTTAGTTCTATTAACAAGTGCCAATACACAAGAGGGTGGCTCATATCATAAGGTCAGAAACTAATGCCTTTAACACAAAAGGATCTCACACACAGCTCCAGCAGGGCCAAAAATTTAGGAAATGACTATTGGTTTGTCTTTGGACATCAAAACAAAAATTTATGCTTCTTAGGGCATTAAGGAAAATATTATTTGTGAGAACAGCAATCATAAAAGCCCCAAAAGTACAGAATCCAATTCCATTTCTTAAGTTAGGACCTGAAACTTTGGAAGGATATTCTATGCACTATATGCTTTCCCTCAACTATGGAAACTTGAACATAGGAGCTTTGGGCTAAAAGAAACAAAAGAACAAGCATAGGGTTCATAGTTGAACATGCATAATCGTACGGCAGAATAAAGAGAAGCCATATCTCTGAATTCATAAGGAGATATGCCATCAAACTTGATACAAGATGCCCATATCTCCTAGTCATTGAAACATCTGAAAATTCAGAAAAAAGAGACTCCCTATAGGAGCTATGTCCAATGCAAACAACTCCCAATTAAAACAAAGTACACATATAACACCTCCAAATGTACCTGAACTCAAGCATCAAGCCACTTTTTATTAATCGAAAAATTTTACCACTCCCATACATCCCAAATCAATAGAAAGGTAAGAAAACCACAACATTCTTTAGAGATATATAAGCAGACATTGGGCAGTGACAGACTCCAAGCATAACTACTAAAAGCTTGCACAAACCATGATATAATCTAATACAAGGGTGATTTCAGGTTTATAAATACATCATTGCATAACTGCTATTTGTCTCTCAACTATGTAGATCATTTTAAATATCTTATTACAATACACCCAGACAAAAGAGGTTGAAACTAAAAGAGAGTGTCCACTCAACAACAAACTGTCAAGTAATCCCAATGCATATTAGGAAGGATAGAGAAACGAGGGTCAATCACAAATCTGTACTAGTTATGCCAATAGGCGTTTCCTCTATGGAATGAGGCAAGCTCCCATATATGTACCACATGAAATTGATGGTTTCAAATCCAAGATAGGTGTTGGATGACCATAGGAATGATCCTAGCCATTAACTTCAAAAACACATCAGGTACAGCTACAAGGTTCAATCAACAGCTGAAAATCAGTGGCCTTCCATACAGAAGGCATGGAAAACCAATGGTTTGAATTGTTTCTCAAGCTTTGATCAACCACTGAAGCAATTGCTGCTGCTCACATCAAAATCAGAAACTACATGAATAGTTTGTGGTAGATTAAATGGAATTTAATGAATTCTTGGGAAGCATGAAGCTTCACTACGTGCCACTTGAATACAAGAACCATTGGAGTTACTGACATATGATTTTGTCAATGATGATGTAATCCGAATGGCATCACAGAACAAGGAATGGAACTTACCCAAAGTTTTAGAGATGGAACCTAGAAATTATTTAGGCATTTGGGGCACACCATGATCTAATTCATGTGCATGCATTGTTTCTCCAAATCTACCATTCTCATTCTCATCCGACAAAATTCAAATCTGAGCTCTCTGTTCTCTATTTGAATTGATTTATAGTCATCTCTAGACAAATTTATTGCACTCAAAAGCCGCTTGCTCATCACCTACAAAGGGCAGTTGTTGGGCTTGAAGGTGGCAGCTCCTCACTCATTTGCATTTCTGCTCCACATATCATTGGGAAATCTGTGCTGCTCAAAGTACAGAACTTGCAGAACAACTTGAAGAAGAAGGTGGTGGTTTTTGGCGACATACATGCATGATTCAAAGACTAAGATTCAGTCTCCCAAGTCAAGGTTAGGGAATAGGCAATCTTTTTCCTTTCTTGTGCAGAAATGTTCTCTACACCAAATGATGCTGCTATTGCTTTGTTAAACATACTTCTGGATGTCATGCCCACTAGGTTAAGAAATCACTGCCTTAAGGAAATAAATAAGCAGTGCTCCTAGCAAGGGGCCAATTAGGATTAAAAAGGAACATTATTTGCAAGTGCTTCCAATAAGACATACAATTAAAAAAATAATAATAATAAATCAAGTTTCAAGGCAGCGCTTAATTAGGAAGGGGTGTGACTCTTGCAAGGCAATGATTTTATGAAAAGGTGTTACTCTCTCAAGAAGAGGGTTTCAAGGGAATTTCCAAGCAATGGATGGAGGGAAGGGGATTCCAAGAAAGGGATATCAAGTTGGAAAAAGGAAAAATAAGATATCTCTTTAGAATAGAGATTGAGAACAGCCATTGATAATATTCTGAAATATAATTGGTGGCAGCCATTTAAGAGTAAATTTATCATTTCATCAAGAAGTATTTATTTAGAAATATTCTAGCAAATTCCTTGAGGATTCATAACTTGAATTTGTGAAGTGTCTTGCAAATAGGAAGGAAGGCCAGCCTTCCAAGTTCACGAGAGCTGAAGGACTAGAAATTCTTTATATCAAGCATGCCACCCCGAGATGGATGGATCAGGGATCCTGCCATGCTTGTGGGCTAGTAGGCCGAATTGACCAAAAAACCATTTTGTGCTCTTGGGCTTCATTGAAGAGGATAGTCTCCATGCATCTTATCAAGCACGCCACCCCAAGATGGATGGACTGGAGGTTCTGCCATACTCGTGATCCAAGAGGCCAAATGGACCAAAAATTCAATTCCGCGTTCTTGGGCTTGGTCAAGGAGGATGGCCAGCCTTCAAGGTGGATTGAGGGATGGAAGGGTGGCCCACCTTCCATGCTCTCGTAGTACAAGGACAACCAGCCTTGAGATTGCTATTTGCAAACATTTCCAAGGAATTCATGATGTGATTGGCTGCAAGGAATATGTTGTGATGCATTGATCCAAATATTGATGATATTATGATTTATTGATCTAAATATTATGATGTTTTATGTATAGATTTGAATATTATTATACTTTCTTGTTACCTAATTTTACTAATATTGGTTCTTAGTGAACAATATTGTTTAGCAGGCCTCAAATTAGGAATTTCTCAAAAGGGAACATTACATTGGATGTGATCAAATATTAGCTGGTAGCAAATAGACAATAAATGCAAATCCACCATTGCTCACAATTGCACATTTGTTGAATAACTTTGTCCAAAGTCGCTTAGTTAAAGATTTTGTCTTGGCAATTTTCCACAGTAATGTTTCTAATATTTCGTCAGTCTACATTGTATTCTTTTGAGTCTGCAATTAACTAATTTTGTTCTTTTAGGAGAAAACTACTTGAAGAAGTTTTGTAATGGCCCTTTCTAGGTTTACCATAATTCTTGCCCTGATTTTCTAAAGATATCCTTTATGATGGTTTAGTGTTCAAACTATGTTCTTTTTCTCCTTTTCCTGATCAAACATAAGATAAAAACATTCATAAATTTATTCATTTTTATATCAAATAATCACAATTACTTATAAGGCTCAATAATTGTTGCAAGCATCTTTATTGTATAATCGTATTATATATATATATATATATATATATATATATATGTAATTACATACAATAATGTCAATGGAGCAAACGTATCAACAATGTTATAAGATAACTAGTAGCATGCATGATTTATTATTCCCAATGCCATCAACAAAAATTATTTAAATCCATAATCTATTTATCAACACCATTATTCAAATGTACAAACACTTATCTAACTTATTATTTAAATTCATAAAAATACTTATCTTCGATATCCCTATTTCTCCAAGCTACCATTCTGTAGAACCTCTTTATTTCCAGCCAGCCTACCTTTAATCTAAGTCACAAGATTCAAATTCAAATTCGAGTTCGGCAACATTGAAATTCGGATGAAATTCGGATTAAATTCGCCTTATATAATTTTGATTTTTTTTAAATATAAGTAATAAACTTAAAATAAGTAAAAATATAATATTAATATACTAATATGTTTAAATATATTAATAAAGTTAAAACACAATGCAAAATAAATAATAAATATGTTTAAAAATATAATTCGACCAAATTTATATACTTACAATTATAAATCTAATTCTATGAGGGTAAAAAAATAATATTAATATACTAATAAGAATCTAATTTTGATGAAGGTATATAAATAAATCATATTAGAATCATATTTTTACCCTCATCGAATTAAATATTTTAAAATATTAAAATTTTAAATTATTAAATGTTAATATTAAAAAATAAAAGTAAAACAATAAAATAAAATTATATTATATTTAATATCCATTAAAGCAATGGCATTGGCATTTATTTGAAAAAACAATTATTTTATTCTATATGCTTGTTCCAAAAACAATTATTATTAATGCGTCCATGCCTTTCCCGCTCATGGTTTAGCCAACAGATGACATGGAGAGGAATGAACGCTCGAGCAGGGGATGCGAGAGGACGAGGAAGTCAGACACAATATTTCAGCTAGGCATACATTGGGGAGGTGGTGGAGTAGATTGACGACCAACGGCAGGGAATCGAGCACAAACCCTACTACGGGCAAACTATCGAGCCAACGACCACCGAAGAAAACAGCGACGCCCCTATACCTCCCGATAGGCACTGTCAGCTACTCACGGCAAATTTTTTTAACATATATTTTAATTAAAAAAACCTTCACCTGTTTTCCTTGAATTTGAAGGCGAATTTTGACGAATTTCAGACGTTTTTTAAAAGTTTGCCGAATTTCGAACCTAAAGCCGAAAATTCGGCAAATCCTGCGACTTAGCCTTTAATTATTCTTTATTCATATTCTAACACTATTCTTGTGGCAACAGCAATTCATATCTCATATTTGATTTACTTATTTTCTTTCACTCTATTCTGAATGCATATTTTATTATACTTGTTGATCCTTTCTAAATTAGACTTCATACCCCTTTCGTTCTACTTTTCCCATCCTATTCTCCATTTCCTTATAGCTCCCTTTCGATTCAACTTCCCTTGACCTTTATATCCTTCTTATACCGTTTCATGAAGGGAGGCATCTTTTAGAATAGTCAACCTTTTATAAGATCGTGCCCATTTGTTAAGAGCCTTACCTTAATAAAGTTTGATCGCTGCATTTGTTAATTGTCCCTATTAGGAGTTGACTTTGGTGTTATTTACCTTTCTTTTATTTAGTATTATTTATATGTTATGTTTTATATTTTACTTATCTCTCTTTTATTTAATATGTTAGATATTATTTATTTTATGGTTTATGAAATCATATAGGTTATTATATTTATGATGTTTTTAGACTACACTTTGTAATTTTTGTGTTATTTTATATTTATCATTTTATGTTTATTATTTTATATTTATGTCTCTTTAAAATAATTATAATTTTATATATTAACTTTATACATATATTAAATTTTCTTATTTAAAATGTTTATTCTCAAATTAGTATTATATATATATTTATATTATCATATTATTATAATAATGTTAAATTGTTAACATATATTTATATATGTATTTTTTTCATATTTGTATTATTATTTATTTGTTTATCAATTTATCTATGTTTCAAATCTCGGGACATGACAAGTTCATAATTTTTGAAAAAAGGGACTGCAAGGAGGGGTTTCATATTGGGGTTGAAGTGGCTGAAGATGACCCTCATGCATTAAAAGAATTTTTCAGACCAAACATTTAGCCTTTTACTGGTAAATAATTTTAAAAGTAATTTTGTTGCCATTATATAGGGAAAATATGGTTTTATACTCATAAATGAAAACTCAAATGAATTTGATGAATGGAACCAATAAATCATTAAGTGTGATTCAGATAGATGTCATGCGCCATGCTTTGTTTACTTTCTTGAAGGTCCGCACTTAAAGTTTAAAAATAGTTAACATACTCTATCAATCCCCTTCACCTGCTGCAGTGACCCTACAAACATCCAAGGAAGAAGAGAAGAGTACTATCACCATTTTCAATTCTCAAGACTATCGTTTGACTTGGAAGGTGAAATGTTGTTTGGCCGTGCAGATGTGGACTTTGGTGTTGCTAGAGAGTTATCTTATAATTCATGTGAATCCTAGAACATTGCTGGTTTAATTATGCTAAGCAAATATGTATCAAAAGGTTTAAAGTTCAAAGGCTACACAGATTCGACATATGAATTTGCCTCGATGAATGAAGACTTTCCTTTGAGCAAATGCATGTGATTTGTCAATTGAGATTTAATTGAGCTCTTTAAAACTACAACCAACACCAAAAGTATATTTGAGGACATTAGACACATCTAACCATAGATAAAGATAGTATTCCCCACAACCAACCCAGCTTACTTGTCATTGAATATTGAAAATATTCATCAAATTTATTTACAAATCAAAATCAGAAACAGTAACGCATATACCAGTTTGTCTTTGCATAAGTTGATGAATGTCATGAAATACAATACTAGCATACAGGTTTTCTTGCTGGTATATAGTGGGCAATCAATTTTGTCTTTTATGATTTCAAGGACATTTAAGTCTTCCACCGCAGTCATGGATATATGCAGCTTGACTCATTGGCATACAAGTTAAAATAGTGACTTGCATGGCTGCAGATAATTGACATTTGCATATGATATTCAGATTGTTATTTGACATAGTTAATAGTGGTTGAATTTCTTTATTGGTTTCCACAGTCAGCAAATAGTATGGCAGCAGATTTGGGAGGAATTTTGGCTTTATTGAGAGGGGTGATTTGTGTATTTCACCAATAATTAGAATTACCAATTCTTTGATGGAATTGGACTTCTCCTATGGTCAGTATATTTGGTCCAACCACCAAAAGGGCGTCAAATACATTACTGAGAAGCTAGGTAGAATCTTCCACATAGATGATTGTTGATGAATGGTAGCTTAGGTCAGATATAAACAATGATTGCTATAAGCATCATCATCATTTATATAAGATCAATTGGTCTTCATATTTAATATTTCTAAAATAAGTAAAATCGAATTTTATAATGCATGTATAAAATCGAATTTAAATAAATGATGTTCGAAATTCATATTGAATAAAATTCAGAATTCATATAATATATATCTGCCATGTGTGAGGGGGTATATGTGTTAAGTGTGTTTAACCAAATGGTAATCGGTAGTAAAGGAAACCCGCGCGCCCAAAAGGACACGTCCTCTCAAGAGATGCATCCCTTGGGGGCAGGTCTCCTTCCATACAAAAGGGAGTTCCACTCTTGATATGCAAATATCAAAATTTATTAATGTTCTGCAATCAGTACATTCAGCTTTAAGAGAAGAAATCTGGAAATAGTTTTGACTTAGAAATTTCTCACTCATAATTTCAGACCTTAGATTTTAAACTTTAGATTTCTTAGGATCCTATTTGATAAAGATTTGGTTACATTTACATGGTATTAGAGCCATGTTGTGTGAATCCAAATCAAATCTAAATATCAGATTGCTCAAGAAAATTTGTATTTTCTAAAATCGAATTCACATCACATTCTTCATAATGTCAAGTGTGATCAGATTTGAAGATCGTCTTGCAGGAGCAGACAACTTTACATCATGGAAATTTAGAATCATGATGATCCTTAAAGAGAATAAGTTACTCACTTGTGAGAGAAAATAAGAAGGAACCAAAGGCTGAACTTGAGAAAACTCAATGGATTGAAAACAATGAAAAGGCCATGAAAATCTTAGTAGATGCAATTAGGGATCATATAGTGCCCATCCTAGCAAAACATGAAACTGCATACCATATGTACAAATCTCTTGAGGGTACTTATGAGATCAACAACACCTGTAGGACTCTTGCATTAAAAAGGCAAATCAACAATGCCCAAATAAACAAAGGAGAGTCTATTAATGCATACTTCATGAGGATTATTGAGCTGAGGGATCAATTATCCACAATTGGATATCAGATTGACAACAAAGAGTTAACCCTAATTGCACTAGGAGGCCTACCAAACTCATGGGAGTCATTTGTTCAAAGAGTAAGTGCGAAATCTAAACTTCCTAAGTTTGACAGGCTAAGAACTGACTGCCTTCAAGAAGAAACCAGACTCTCCACAAAAGAAAATAAACAAAAGAACATAGATGAAGACATTCATGTACTCAACTCAACATCTAATAAAAGGAGTAAGAAAAACTCCTTCAAGAAAGGATCTTTTAAGAGAAAGAGAAATTCCAATGGAAAGGGATCTTATAAGAAGAAAGATATCTCGCAAGTACAATGCTTTAGATGTGATCAATATGGTCACTATGCAATGAAGTGCCCTGATAGGACTAAACAACAAGCATCCTTTGCTAAAGTAGGAAAGCCAAACTCAGACCATGAATTTGCGAACTTTGTGTTCTATACAGCCTTATCTAGTCAAGTATTCAACAACACCCACAACTGGGTAATTGACAGTGGTTCCTCTAGACATATCACAGGGTTCAAAGAACACTTAGATACTATGACCGAAAGATTTGATGAAGAAGTAACCATTGGAGATAATTCTGCACACCCAGTAAAAGGGGTTGGAACTTGTTCCATCAAGTTGAAATCTGGGCTTTCTCTACAACTCACTGGAGTCTTATTTGTACTTGGAATAAAGAGGAATCTTATATCCATCTCTGCCCTTGAAGACAATGGTTATAGAGTTACCTTTATGGATGGGAAAGTTCTAGCATGGCCTAAGAACTCAACAATCAAGAAAGCCCAAACCATAGGTGTAAGACAAGGGTACCTTTACAAACTTTGCATTGAGGTTAAACAAGGCCTTACCCTTGACACTTTTAATTCAAATGAGATTTGGCATAGAAGATTAGGATACCTTCATTTCCGTGCCCTACCTTCTGTGGAAAAACTTGTAACAAGTAAACCCAAGTTAAAACCATCTCATGAAGGAACTTGCAAAGGTTGTGCCTTAGGAAAGAATATAAAGGGGTCATTTCCCAATAGTTTGAGCAAAACCCTAAATGTGTTAGAACTGGTTCACTCAGACTTATGTGGACCCATGTATGTACCCTCTAAGGCAGGATTTCTATACTATGTCATATTTGTAGATGACTTCTCTAAGAAAACCTGGATCTATTTCCTTAAGTGCAAAGAGTCAATAGAAATCCTTAGAAGGTTCAAAGAATTCAAAGCCCTTACTGAAAATTTCTCCGGAAAGAAAATAAAAACCTTAAGGACAGACAATGGGAAAGAATACACCTCAGAGATTTTTAAGGAATTCTACATGAGTGTTGGAATTAAGAGGGAGTTCACAGTTGCCTACAATCCTCAACAAAATGGGGTTGTTGAAAGAAAAAACAGAACCATTGTAGAAGCTGTTAAGGCAATGCTGCCTGACCAAAACATTGAAACTTCTTTCTGGGCAGAAGCCTCTAGGACTGCTATCTATATCCAAAATAGATTTCCTCACTCTCATCTTGATAACAAAACTCCTGAAGAAGCCTTTACCGGCATAAAACCTGACATTAATCATTTTAGGATTTTTGGCTGTCTTGTCTATATTCATGTGCCCAAAGAGAAGAGATTCAAACTAGAACCTTCTGGAAAGAAGGGAGTATTTGTGGGTTATAGTGAAACCTCCAAAGCCTACAGGATATTCATACCCGGGCAGAAACAAATTGAATTGAGCAAAGATGTCATCTTTGAAGAAGACATTGCATTCAAGAGGGCAAGAAGTTCTAGTGAGACAGAAACCTATTTCCCTAGAGTACCTAAAATGGAACCTGCTCCTAAGATTCAGAGGGAGCATCCTGAGGAAATGCCACATGAACCATTGAAGAGAATCTATGACACAGCAGAAGGCTTTGGATACATAAACCTGACTCACATGTATGCAGACTGAAGGAAGCCCTCTATGGACTTAAACAGGCTCCCAAGGTCTAGTATGAAAGAATTGACAGCTATCTCTTGGGATTAGGATTTTCAAAGAATGATGTTGACTCCAATTTCTACTTCAAGGTAATCAAAGGTGATATGCTAATAATTATTTTATATGTTGATGACCTGCTGATAACAGGAGAAGATCACCTCATTGCTCAAGGGAAGCAGGATCTAATTTCTGAATTTGACATGAAAGACTTGGGCATTCTACACTACTTCTTAGGTTTAGAAGTATGGCAGAAATCAGAGGGCATTATACTAAACCAAGGGAAGTATACTATTGATATTCTGAAAAGATTTGGAATGTTGGACTGTAGACCGATGTCTACACCTATGGAAACCAACCTTCACAAATTGAAAGAAGCAGTTGCAGAATCCAAGTGTGCAGATCCAACCCTTTACAGATAGATGATTGGATCCTTGATGTATCTGGTTAACACCAGACCTGATATTTGCTATGCAGTGAATGTTCTCAACCAGTTCATGTGTGAGCCAAAGGAAATTCACTTAATGGCTGTGAAACATATTTTGAGATATCTTCAAGGCACTATTGGATATGGTCTCCTTTACAAGAATGATCAACTAGATCTACATGGATACTCTGATTCAGATTGGGCTGGAAGTGTAACCAATTTGAAAAGCACATCAGGATGTTGCTTCAGTTTAGGATCGGCTATGATCTCCTAGATTTGCAGAAAACAATCTTTAGTTGCAGTTGCACAGAGCTCAACAGAAGTTGAATACATTACAGCCTCAATGGGAGCAAGAGAAGCAGTTTGGCTTCGTAAATTGCTTGTGGGACTCTTTGGTGAGCCCTTGAATCCTACAATTATTCACTGTGATAATTAGAGTTGCATCAAACTCTCTGTAAATCCTATCTTTCATGATAGATTTAAGCACATTGAGATCCCCTATCATTATGTAAGAGATATGGTGGAAAGGAAAGTGATCCAGTTGGAGTATATCAGTACAAATGATCAAACTGCAGACATTCTCACCAAACCTCTCTCCCGAATCAAGGTAGAGCACTTCAAGAAGAAACTTGGTATGGTTGAAATGTAATTTTTTATTTATGTTTGAAATACAAATTGTTTATAAATTGTACTAATATATAAAGATGTTTAATGTGTAAACTCTTTTGTCATGTGTGCGACTCCATGACCTTATGGGCCTACTCCCCCTGTGTACATTATTGAAAGGTGACGATCTTTCTAATAATGAACACTTGTATTTGCCATTGTAAAGTGGCGACTCTACAATGATAAACTATCATGATAGATATCATGTGACTTGATATCTGTGGACATGTCATGATAGTATCTCTTGGACACTTTGATGGATATCATGGGACTTGATATCATCTAAAGATCATTGTGATCCTTAAGAGATAATCATGGTGGATATTTATATCCGTGGATATGCCATGAATTATGGTAGACATCATGTGACTTGATGTCAATGCACATACCATAATGAAGATGTGTTATGAAAAATGTCATGTGACTTGACAATATTGAGAAAACATATCATATCTTCGATATCACGTGTGAAGGTGATATCTTCACTTATTTGATTTGAAATATCTTCCCTAGCTAAGAGGGAGTGTTGATGAATGGTAGCTTAGGTCAAATATAAACGATGATTGCTATAAGTATCATCATCGTTTATATAAGATCAATTGCTCTTCATATTTAATATTTCTAAAATAAGTAAAATTGAATTTTATAATGCATGTATAAAATCGAATTTAAATAAATGATGTTCGAAATTCATATTGAATAAAATTCGGAATTCATATAATATATATCCGCCATGTGTGAGGGATTATATGTGTTAAGTGTGTTTAACCGAATGGTAATCGGTTGTAAAGGAAACCCGCGCGCCCAAAGGGACACGTCCTCTCAAGAGACACATCCCTTGGGGGCGAGTCTCCTTACATACAAAAGGGAGTTCCACTCTTGATATGCAAATATCGAAATTTATTAATGTTCTGCAATCAGTACATTCAGCTTTAAGAGAAGAAATCTGGAAATAGTTTTGACTTAGAAATTTCTCACTCAGAATTTCAGACCTTAGTTTTTAAACTTTAGATTTCTTAGGATCCTGTTTGATAAAGATTTGGTTACATTTACAAGGATTAAATTCAGACAAATTATCAGATGGAAAACATAGTCAATGATTCTATGCTATCTTATCAATGGCCTATCTAGCTTTTCATCTCCTCTCCCACAACTCAAAGGAGGTAGTTGGTGTTTTGATTTGAATAGATGTGGTTATCACATGATTTCAGCACAAAAAATGGCTCTGTGGTGCAATCAGCCCCCAACATACATGGATTAAGAATTTATAATTTTGTAAACAAGATAAACCATGTGAGGCAGCAAATAAATGGCTGGAACAAATCTACATTTGGTAATATCTTCTCACAGATACAAATAATCGAGACAGTTCAATCAGCAATGTACTCTAGCCTCTCACAATATATAGAGCAGTATTACAAGACTTGCCAAAACTCACCTAGACTTATTGCTGCAGTGAACAATTGTTCACCATAGTGAATTAATCAAAAGCAGCTAACTATTTCTCTAAGAACCGGTAAACTTGTTTCTATGCATGCAAAAAGAGGAATTTGAAGGATTTTGTCTATTCATTTTCACTTCTAAACATTTGAATGTGTCCTAACTCTTGGAAAGTGCGTGGGAGGATACTTAAACATGTTTTGGTGACTACCAAAGAAAACCAATCCCCCTATTACCAAGCAAAAGGGACCTTCTCTCATCTGGAATTGACTTTGAAATGCACTAACACAACCATGTATAACAGTGATAAAAGTAAAGATTTTGTAAACAATATGACAAGGAGGGTCATAACAAAGAGGCTTGTTGGAAGTTGCACCCGGAGTTAGATCCCTCCAAGAAGTTTAATGTTAGTTTTAGATCAGATTTAACAAAAAGCAGAAAAATAAGCATAGAACAATGAACACAGAATTTTATCCTGGGAAAACCCTCCTACTCGAGGGAGAAAAACCCAGCAATTTATTCACTTATAACTCAGAAATAGAAGTGCAGAGATAGCACTCAGAATCAGGCCCTAGAGAGGCCGAATCTCTTACTATAGAGCAGCACTTAAAGACAGTGCAAATTACACAAAATAACAACTCTTCTCCTTGAAGCAAATCTGCTCCTCTTGAAAGCAAATCTGCTGCTGAATGAAATTGAAACTGGAATGGAATGATTGATTTCTTAATGTGGAGACTCTATCTCCATTATATATCAAACTAGGCAAGCTCTCCTCTTGAGCCGACCTAGAAAACATATTATTCGATTTACAATAGAAAGGCCGACTTGCCTTGAAGCTTCATTCTTAAGGAAAATACCTCATGCAGCTACAAAAAACACTAACACTCCCTCTTAGCTAGGGAGGTATTTTCAAATATCTGGTCATGGATTCTCTCAATATGACGTCCACAATGGCTACATCCAATTGTGGAAAAAGCACAGCTCAGCCTCAAAGATGTGATCTATACAAGGGCTTGCACCTCATATTTCTCAATCTCTGAGAAATATACACTACAAGGGCTTTCACCTCATATTTCTCAGTCTCAGAGAAATATACGCTACAAGGGCTTTCACCTACAAGGGCTTTCACCTCATATTACTCCGTCTCAGAGAAATATACGTTACAAGGGCTTTCACCTCATATTACTCTGTCTCAGAGAAATATACACTGCAAGGGCTTTCACCTCATATTTCTCCGTCTCAGAGAAATATACATTACAAGGGCTTTCACCTCATATTTCTCCGTCTCAGAGAAATATACATTACAACAATATTAATGATGTTGTGACTCCCTCTGAACCTCCAAGTACCCACATCAATCTCCTAACCTCGTCATCCAAGATTGCCTGCAATGCTTGCCTTAGAGGAACGGTTTCCAACACACACTTTCGGCACTACTCCTAGCAACACCTTTAACTGACTTGCAAGAGTCCAACCCTCGTTTCACTCCAAGACTTAGTCCTCCTCGACCTCATCCTAAATTACCCTATTCTGAATAGGTTTGCGGAGCTACCAATGCCAAATCCAAGTTGATTGTCTTGTGCAACTCCCATTCTCTGCAACTGGTAAAGTCTTTCAAAGACTTGGCACTTGGCCTTGCAACACTGCAACCCATGTAGCTGACACCTTCAATTCTTCTCATTGAGTCACTCCAGTTCCTCCATTTTGTTGAACATAGAACTCCCTCTTAATCCCTGCCTCAAAACAAAGATTACAAAAATCCTCTGGAAGTGGTTTCTCAACAAATCTATGGATTTCGCACCAGTGCCTTTTTCTCATTTGCACAATTCAGAATCCTTAATCTGCGCAATTGCTTGTGAGTTAAGTTCCAGCCAGTCCTCATTCAAAACAACATAGACTCGACCAAAATAAATCACCTACTCTCCACTATCAATATCCCAAATCTCAACCATAGATGTCTCCTCTCCTTCCAATGGAGTTTGTTGTTTTCCAAATGACTGTGAAATGTAAATACACCTACCCAGATGCACCTAGGAAAGGCGATACACCCAGTTGGCAACCTCTAGAATATATCGACACCTTGTAAATTTAAATCATTCAACTTCGTTACTGAGCTTCTTCAATCTACCGATGGATATTCCAGAGCCTGACACTCTGTCACTGAATATTAGCAAATGACCGGCTTCTTAGACTTCACCATGACTCAAAATGAGACTCTCGGCTATCACAAATGAAGTGCTACCTTCAAAATATTTGATTCTTCATAATATGATTCGACAATGATTATGGTGTGACGAACCAAAATAACGAGATTAAACATTGCACAGGCACGCGACTGATGGAAGCCTGATAATCTCATTATGCTAATGTTCTCTATGGACTCTATATCATGTATTTTATCAAAATCCCGATAATCACCTTCCACGTATTTGCAAGCTGCTCCCAATAAATTGAAACTCTTGCATTTTTTTGACTTATTCCAACTCCACTTCAGACTCCAGTTGTGCATTTACCAATGAATTAAAGAGGCGATTATTGGACTCCTTTACACGTCTATAATCTTCCTTTGTTGTAATCTTTATGTATTTTACTGTCTTCTCTCTGATGTGCCACATCATCAATGCTATGAGTAATGCATAAAATATTAGAAGCATTACAAATTTGATTCTCTTCAACTTACTTTAAATTTGAATCCCTTAATAATAATATTGACAGACCTAGGAGAATATCAGAAGACGTGGACACCAGCAGTAAGAAATAATACGCCATCCTTGAATAGTTAGGAGTTTTCCATGGAAACGAACCATTCAATGATAGTCGCGATCATTTTGTAATGACCGCGGCCTTCATAATCAATTGGCACCACCAAATTTGCGCTAGCAACTCTTCTCTTAACCCAAACAAAGTATTACTCACTTACATATGAATATTAAATGAATTCCCAATGTTATGCCAATTGTGGTGACTCCGTCGCCATTCAAATTAATATAAATCAACCTGCCTTTCAATACTCTCGTCTTATGCTCTCAAAGTTCCTTCACACCTTGAAAAATTTTGCTTAGTCAAGTCTGATCAGATTTCTTGAACCTGGCTCTGATACGATGTTAGTTTTAGATCAGATTTAATAGAAAGCAGAAAAGTAAACATAGAACAATGAACACAGAATTTTATCCTGGGAAAACCCTCCTAATTGAGGGAGAAAAACCCAGCAATTTATTCACTTATAACTCAGAAATAGAAGTGCAGAAATAGCACTCAGAATCAGGCCCTAGAGAGGCTGAATCTCTTACAATAGATCAGCACTTAAAGATAGTGCAAATTACACAAAATAATACCTCTTCTCCTTGAAGCGAATATGCTCCTCTTGAATGCAAATCTGTTGCTAAATGAAATTGAAATTGGAATGGAATGATTGATTTCTTAATGTGGAGACTCTATCTCCATTGTATATCAAACTAGGCAAGCTCTCCTCTTGAGCCGACCTAGAAAACATATTATTTGATTTACAATAGAAAGGCTAACTTGCCTTGAAACTTCATTCTTAAGGAAAATACCTCACGCAGCTACAAAAAACACTAACATTTAACACAAATAAGAATGTTGCCTCTACTCACAAAATGAAGGTAATTGAGTGTACTTCATATATGGATGATAGAATCTCTTGTGCAACTATGCAAAAAGGTGCTAATGTGGTTAGAGATAATGCTCAAGATGAGGATGAGGTTCTCAAGATAAACCGATTTGATAGAGTTTGGTACAAGATCTTTGGTTAAAAACAAAGACACCCAACACCGTACTCTTTAGACTGGCTGAGGCAAGGTAAAGAGAATTTAGTCAAGATGCAATGCACGATCAGATTTGCAAACTCCATAGACTTCAAGAATGAGGCAATTGTTGA